>BMAO01039451.1:600000-893301 GCA_019973975.1 Trichonephila clavata
ATTGGTACATTGTATACCTTTCTCAACGCTGCCAAGTTAAACTGAGATGGAGCATTGTAGAAATTCTTTAAAAAATTTATCTAACTTTAATCAATGAAACTCAGACAAAAAATAATTACAGAATCGGAAAGATCATTTATTTAGTCCCGATACGGTATGTTTTTTACAAAATATTAATATTTGTATTTCTTATGATTTTTTAGCCGTTTTTCACGTAGTGGAACAAAAGCGCTATTAGGACGCAAATTTCGTCTTCGTTTTCGTTCCATATTTTGTCGTACCTTTTTCTCAGCCAATAAGCAACCAATTGACCTCGGGTTTTCAGCATTTGGTCGCATTTGTGCCCAAGATGAGCCGAATCATATTTAAATTTAATTTTTAAATTTGTTTTTTTTAGTACAGTACTACATTCTGTTAGTAAAAATTCATTAGTTGCATTATTGTAAAATAGAACATGGGAAAAACGCGCTAAAATTACTTGGCCATGCCAATGATTGATATCTTGTTTTTAAATACGACAAAATCGATGCGTTTTTATAAAAATAATATCTAAATCATTGCGCTTGAATTTTTTTTATTTAAATGAATCGACATTCCGTACTAAAACAGCTCATGCTTTGCTTTTTTAGAATCAGTCATTTAAAATATAAAATTCCGATTTTTTTTACGATATTTCTAAAAATACTCAAAATTTTAATTAAACATTTAACAATTTCGTCATTTATGAAGAAAATCTCAAAACTTTTTTTCCGTGTGTAGGATAGTGTTATACAAGATCTGTACGAAGATTGAAAAAATTGCTCAAAAATTACAGATTTAAGAAAAAATTGTGTTTTTGACTAGTATACTTTTTACGAGAATTCATTTAGCTAGACTGTTCGAATATAACCGGCAAACACCTAGCAATAATGGTGCGTTGAATGAGATGAATAGACTGAGAAACTTGTCCAGGGATAACTAAAAAGTGAAAAATAAATTAAAAGTAAAAAAACCTTTTTAAAACAAGCTTTTATTTAAACGCGCTAAAAAGAATAAAATAAATTTTTCTTTAAAACTTTTTTTACTATCAACTTATAACGTCATTACACAATTTATATGATATAAAAGCTTGTCGCGAGATTTACCTCCTGCAGATAAACAAGTAAATTACAGAACTTGATCTGATTGATTTTAATTTTTAAAAATTTCAAACTAAGTAAATAAGAGTACTTTAATCTCGCGACGAGCTTTTATATCATAAATTGTGTAATGACGTTATAAGTTGATAGTAAAAAAAGTTTTAAAGAAAAATTTATTTTATTCTTTTTAGCGCGTTTAAATAAAAGCTTGTTTTTAAAAAGGTTTTTTTACTTTTAATTTATTACGTATATTAACTATGAGGGTTGAAAATTTAAAAATGCTGTAAAAACGCTACACAACAAAGAATGTCGTGTATACCACATGTGAGCTATATACCTACCTTACCTCTCAGCAAAACGACTCGTCCTTCCTACATCACGCGCATTTAGAGTGACTGGAAGAACTGATCTTTGTATTAGCATGCTGTCTAAAGTTAAATATTGTCAGGATGTTTTCAGAATAAGAACAACAAAGTTAGATAAAAATTGAATGTGCCAGAGGTCTTACAGCACGACAATGTTATCCAGGGCTTCAAGAGGCTTTTAGAGAATCTGCCTTGCCTTATTGAACCGTAGCAAGAGTGGTAAAATTCTTCAATGAAGGACACCAAAATGTGGCAGACATGCATCAGCCAGGTCGTACTAGTGTCAGAAAAGCAGAAGTGTATACTGTTAACACACTAAAGGCCAGTGTCGACCCCAGATTTAAATCCTCATGACTTAATTCCTAAGATGAAGGAACAACTTCATGGCATTCGCTTCAAAACTTTTCCAGAGGTTCTTGTGGCAATAGACCCGATCCGTTCAAACTATCAATAGAACCGGCGCTGCTACAAGTGTTGTTTTGCTACTTCCTCATCGTTAGAAACGGGTTATACACAATACTGGCGACTATATTGAAGCTCTGCAAAATGTGACATGAATCACTTTTGTATTCCATGTAAATAGATTGTTGCCACTATTAGAGTTCCAAACCTCGTATTTATTAAAGAGGCCACTCCGTGGTGAAAACAGTGCAACCTTGAAACTTTTCAGCGCAACAACTACAACTTGGCCTCATAATGAATATGATAAAGCTTTATAAACTTTACTTTAAGATTAAAAAATGTAAAGATTAGTAAATGTTTATTGACGTCGGGGGGATTATAAAGCAACATGATGGATATTGGTGATATATATAGTAATTTTGGACCCTATTCAAGAAAGAGGAGGACACCTGAGCTGGAATCCCCCTTCTAACTTCTACACCACATTACGAGCAGAACTTTAAACAACGACAAATTTCACGAGCATCATCTCCTCTACAAAGCTGATCTTCAGTGGTTTTAACTCATGACACGCCGATCATAAACAATAAAGATCGACAGGGTGGATTGAGACATTTACAATGACAATATATAAGAGTGCATTATTCAATTTTGAGGCTAGAAAAAACATGAATTTCAGAGTAGTATTGCCTTGAATTTGACAAAATGCATTGAAAACTAGTCCAAAAACCCTACATTAATTAAGTGATATGTACCCATCATTCACCGAGATAATGCAAGGCCCCACACAAAATACCATATATAAGTTTGAATAATTAGACTACGAGATACTTCTGCATCTACCGTACTCACCTGATCTTTCACTAAAAGATTGCTGTTTCTTTCAAACCTTGGAAGTCTACAATGAGCAGTGACGTTTTAAGACTTTTTTGAGGCTCTGGATCTTTTTGCAAAAGTAGGTCCCACCTTCGACTCTTAACGTACGAACTTACGACGACCTCATAACGAATAAATGTGCGTAACTCACAATCTCAAAAACCCAGGCACAACCCTACTCTATCGACAGCCACATTTCGACTAAATGAACAATGATGGTAGGTCTAGATATAGACATGAAAGACGGACAAGACGTAATAATGCTGTCTTGCCTCCGTTTCCAGTCGGCGTATCGCTCGAAATTCCCATTTTTTCGGAGAATATGTACGGAAATAACATTGGATGATTAAAAGTATTAGGATCATGATCTTATTGAGGTCGAGTGGAAACACCCCTAAAGGTCGAGGCTCTGGATCCGGCTGGCCTATGCCTTAAGACGCCCTTGACAAAGAGGTCGACATGCTTTTTGCAGACTTGGTGCTTGCTACACATCACATTTTTAAGAGAAATTAGTCTGTAAGAAACCCGTTGGCAAGACTGAGTTCAAGTGAATGGCACACTTTTTGTATTTACTTGAATTTAAAACAAATTTTTTTCTTATAACAATCTGACATTTTAATATTACATGAACTAATGCATTAAAATAGGTCAAACAATTACTACAAATCATGCATTATCAGGAAATAAAATCCCCCTAGCTTGCAAAAGATAATTCGCTGGTTACAATGTCACTTCGTACATTAAAATATTTTATTCCATTTAAATATCTTCTCTTTATTTTGAACCAATTTTTATTTGACTATTTAAATTCATACAGTAGTTATAGATATTGTCTAGAATGAAAATTGTCTTTCATATAATATTATCGTCTGTTTAATTCAATAATTCAAGTTATTCGAATTTATTTTCTTATATATAATCGTCTGTTTTAAAGTTATGTTGCTTTCAGATGGCATCTTTTGTAATTATTCTAAGCATGTTTGTTCATTCGGAGAAAAGAATTGTAATGCATAATCGACACTGATTGAAATTAATACGTAACTATAATTTGTGTATATTTTCGAGTTATCCTTCAACTAGAAATCTTTTCAAACATCTGAGCGATTATAACAATTAAAGATGCCGAATGAAACAATTTCGGCTACTGCTATTCATGATATATCTTTATTGTTTCAATTTCAAAACAAATCTTTCTTCAAAAAAGAGCTAACAATTCTTTTAAAATTAATTTTTGTCTTGAACAATTCCTCGATAGAATCAACGAAATTCATCGGTTGAATCGATTCCGGATTGGATCATTTTCTTGGAAGCGCTGATAATTCGATTTAAAGCAGTATGAAACTCATTTTGAGAAGAATTTCCGAAGCAAACTTCGCCATAATGGATCCTACTTGAAAAGCCAATTTAAGCGACAGAAAGGGAATTAGGTACTTTTTGAAGCGGAACAAAGAATCTTCCCGAGAAAGATCTTCAAACAATGAAACTCAAAGAAGAACGAAGTCTTCAAGGTTTTGTGATGTAAAATTAATTGCTTCGGCCCACGAAAACAATTCTTTTTGTAATTAGAAGGAACCAACTCCACCCCCCAAATCTTGCTCTTATAGATGTAAGTTAGAGTCTTCTAAGGGGTGGAAGTCTTCATGGGTGTTATTTTTGTCTCGAGGGGTGAAAATGTAAACAATTTTCAAACAGGTATACTTATTTTAAATTTAAATTAAATAATTCGAATCTTTTGCATGTTATTTGCAAAGGATTATGGTTTCAAAAAAGTACAAAATGGTTGAAATATAATCATAATTTTAAAAGTTATAAGCATATCCAATGAGAAATAATTTTGAGTAACTTTAGCATTGCACACGCTATTTTCTAAAATAGTAGCCTTTGATGCATAGAACTTTATAAAATTATAAAATGTATCATGCTCCTTAAACCTTAGTAAATTACGAATAATATATCTTTTGTATTTCAAAACATTTGAAAAATATTGAAATTTTTAAAAAAATTTTTAATATATTTATTTTTTATTTTTTTAAAATATTATTATTCTATTTATTTAAAATTACTACTGTGTTATCAGGATATATTTAACTTTATAAATTAACTTATTGTAAGTAATTAAAACTATACTTTTGAAAATAGCATGCGCGCCGTAAATCTTAATTATTCCTTAAAGAAATATTTTTCTTATTTTCATATGCTTATAATTTTTAAAATTATGATTTCATTTTAAACATTTGACATTTTTCTGAAGCCCCATTCTTTTATAAATAATGTGTAAAATATTCGAATTGTTTAATTTTAATTTCAAAGAGTTATATGTATTTGAATATTGTTTGTATTTTCAGCCCTCCGGAAAATTTACCACCCCTAAGACCCCTTTTTATAAGAGAATAAAAGTTTCGGGTTGGCTTTATTGTATGTATAAGGGGAGGGGGGAATTTTTCTAAATTTTTAATTGCAACAAAAAAGGATATTACAATTTATCGATACAGGTATTTACGTATTATCGCAACCTATTGCCGACATAATTTGAAATGAAGCACATGATTGTCAATTCAGAGCATACGACACATGCCAAATTAGGATTGCCAACTTGGCGAGTTATCTTCAACGTTGGCGATTGTTGCCATAATACGAAAGTACCTCTAAATACTTCTATTCATGATAAGTTAATGGGACTTGATAACATAAAATTAATTTTCTATAAATTGAGCCATAAAATTCCCACAACAAGTTATCTATCCTTTTCTAGTTACCCCCGCCGATACAGCTTGTAAGCCAGTTTTAAACGGTTTTTTACTTTTCACCCAGCTAAAATAAAAATTGAAATTTCCCAAAGATCCAAAATTATAACGCGAAAACGTTTAAGAAATATCAGTTAACACGAAATTATACAACGGTCTCCAACTACTCTGTATTTTCATGCATTTTTCTCTTAACACGAAACAAAAATCGCTTAACACGAAAAGAGTTTTTCTTTGGGAATGAACAAAACATAGAAAACACGCAGGCGAGATTAAAGAGCTGTGTGAACTGAAAGAGGTGGGTTTCACATGTTTCATAGAAAGGCTTTGAAATACCCTCGAAATAGCCTGTGACACGAACCAATTTGGTTTATCTAAGCTATTCCCCCCCCCACACACACACAAAACATCTCATCTCATCTCTCATCTGTTGGCTTTTAAATTCAGTGAAGAGTTCATAGCAGTGTGAGTAAAAATTAGTCATTTCGACTTTTTTTCTCCCTATTTTAGAAGAATTTTTTTACGAGCACAATGGCAAAGAGCTCAGGGGGATATTCGCTTAAAATGAAGATGGGGGTTCTCAAGCCTGATCAAAAACAGACGAAAACAGAAAGCTGTAAATATTTTAGCATTGCTAACTCTATAATATCAACAATATAGAAAGAGAGCAATAATGGAGATATTTGAGTGGAGCAGGTTTGAGCCAGCGCAAAACCAGATGAAAACTGTCAGTGAGTGAATATTAACGTCGCACTGTTCAGCTACACGAGGGCTTTTGGGGACGGACCTCGTAATTTTGAACCATGGTCAAGTGACAAGACACCTGAGCTGACACCCCCTCTCCCAACTACCACACCACAACAACGGGGATGAAAACGGCCAAGCACAAGGTTTTAGAGAAGGATTTACTTGTTTGGTTCAAATAAGAGGGGGGCGTGGGTAGCCTAGTGGTTAGAGCATCGGTCTCCAGACCGAAAGACTTGGATTCGATGCCACCAAATATCCGCCGAGTACACACGGAGAACATGCTCGTTAAATCAGCGAGTCCGAATTGTGTCGCCATCTATCGTGTTGTACCGAGCAAAATTGTGCTGTCACTTTAATGGGACTCATAGCTAAGGCTAATGACAGACGTAAAATTCTAGCCCTTAGCCGCGATGAATTTCGTGGACCTTGATCTGATGTTACTGTCGGTGAGATGGCATAAGCAACAACAAATAAGAAAGGACCTTTCTGCTTATGTTTTTCAAAAAATTTGAAAATTTTGTATTAAGTTTCATTGAGTTCATGTGAATGCTTCATTTATTTGTGTTCAATCCATGCCTATAGTAAATGTAATATTCTATTCTTAACAATTCAACATGATTTGTTAATGATTATACTCTATTCAACTTCATTTTGTTAAATAGGGTTTTTTTCTAGCAATATCCCATAACACGAAAAACACCCCTCACATTCGTATTAAGCTATTTTAATTGTAATTGAAAATTAATAACAAGTGAAAAATTCATTTATTTTATACTCTATTAAAAACTTTTAAGCACATCCATGAACCTGTAGTTCTAACTGTCAGTATCATCTTCAATTCCCAACGAATTTTTCCACCATTCGATTTTCAAAAGCATTAACATTGAAAAAAAGCTGTTTAGATTGGAATAAATACGGAATATGTTATAGTTTATTTAAATTCGAATAAAAAGAAAAAGTATTTTGCATGAATGCACGAGTAATATTTAAACAGTAAGTATCAACCACACACACACATGTTAAACTTAAGAAAAGACAGAAAATACAATATTAATTTCACACTCTGTCAATGTTTCGTATTTAAACTACTGCCAAAATATTACATTTTATTAAATCACTTGTGTACGTAATATACTATGCACTAAATCTCACATGACTATTACAAGCATTTGAATCAATTCAACCATGTCGACAGATAAAGTGTTTTCGATCGGTGGTAATTACTGCATTAAATCACGTCACTTAAATATGACCTGTTGGTCGCATTTGTTTTTATTAAATATTATTTTACTCAAAAATAAGATTTATAAGTCATATTTTATGTTTTTTTAAGTTATAGATTCGTCCAAGAAGCAGATAGCAAACTTTGTTGAGGATGAGAAGAAACACTATTTAAGGACAACTTGCTGATTGTCCTAATTATAGAGATATATTGACTGCTAATTTCGGAGGTAGTTTAAGTCTCGCACCTAAGATTAACAGTTTTATTCATAGGTTCGAACGTTACTTGGTACGAGACTAATAAACTCCAAGCTTTTTAGTGGCCAGCGTTATTTGAACGCCAACAAGTAAAAGCCACACAGCACATATACTTAAATATGTAACAAATAAGAGTATGTATCATAGTTGAGCCTTTATTCTTATTATGCATCCTAGTTCATTGCCCGTCTCCCTCTGGTAGAGTTCTATTTGTAATTGAGATGGCAGCGCAACCTATAACCACTTATGTAACAAAGTGAATCTTAAGGCCTTAACACACGTATACGCATTTTGAGCAATTTTTCTCTCAAGTACCCTTTTGAGCAATTTCTACCTAATTGCTATAGCAACGGCTTCGAACAACTTTTTCCTAGTGAGCTGAAAGGATAACTCTAAATTTTAAGATTATTCGAAATTCCAGCCAATGGGGTTCTTCGTCTCCCTACTGTAACGGGTCTATCCGCAAATCTTCCTTTAATCTTCTTGGGGTACAATTATTCTTTTTAACTGTAAATTCTGTCGAAAACTTCCTCGAAGAAAACGAGATTTAGTTAAATGAGTTCTTTCTAAGCGTTGGCATTTGTATACGCGATGATGGTCAATAGTTGGAGATTAAAAGTAATTCAATATTCAATAAGATTTACGACTGGAGGTCGTATAGTTAAGCAAGATATTTACAGAGAATTTAAGCGAAGGAGTCAAAAAAGTTCTTCAGAAGTCTTATATAAGAAGTAAATCTTAATTTCATGTTAGTAGCTTTAAACCTATGGGATTGCTCTTATGGTCATTTATTAAGTGAATTTACTACCCTTCGTTGAGTTGGTTGATTAAGGGGACTCTGTACCCTTTGGAAACTTTTTTTTATTTATGCATTTAAAAATTATATTTTAGCATTTCATATAATGTTTATATTCAATAAAACAATATGAGGTGTAATTTTGCATATATTATTCACACAATTTTAAAATTTTAAATTTAAAAAAATGAAAACTTTTAAAATCCTACTCCTGTATTTATTAATATATAGACATTAAATTTTTTGTAACATTCTTAAGGATGTTTTAAACAACTTTAGGAATCGATTTTACAATAATTTAATTGGTTGTGGAGAAAAAAAATAATACATATGCTAAAATTTAACGAAAAACCCAATATCTCCTACAATTCAATTTTTTTAAAAAAAAGTATTCAGTTTATAGCAAAACGGATCTCTAATTTTGTTACATGCATGATTTATAACACAGAGAAAAAATGAAAGTGATGGGATAATAATTGCGGAAGGAGTAGCATTTTGAATGAACTAATGTATTGAAAAAACACAAGCTGAGAAAAAAACCATTTTAAAGTTTATACTTCTGAAAAAATTATAATCTTAAATAAATTTAAAATACCATTTTAAAACATTAGCTATATATTTTTCTTCAAAATAATTACTTTTTCATATTTTCTGTAAATGATACATTTTTACACAGTAATAATGGCACATAAATAAAAAAACTCGAAGAAAACGTTAAAAAAATGCTTTTCTGTTGTAACAGAAGTTTTAAAATCTTTTGATTCACATAATATCTAAGTAATATATTTGTATGAAAAACACATGATGAAAAGAACTGAAATTATAAAATTATTAATATATATATATAAAATGCCTAAATTAAAAATATTTACATGCACACATTTTACAAAAAAAAAAAAAATACATTATTAAAATACCTCAGAAATATCCTGCTTTATAAAAAACACCTTCCCTTTTTTTAATTAATATTTCTCTTTTTAAAATAGCTTTTTTTATCAATTTGCGTGCATGCTGGTATTTGGTGTTTTTCCGTCTAATCCTGAATAATCTTTTAAGGGATTCGAGCATCACACCAAGATCATGCGAATATTTCCCCAAAGGTATATGTAAGGCTTTTTGGGTCTCTCACACACAGTGCGTAGAGTCCCTTTGTTAAATTCACAAATTGCTTCCATTACGGGATGTGTAACTCTGTCTTTGGACACAAATATCTCCTTTGGACACTTTGACCAAATCATGTTGTGCAAGCTTTCATTAGCGTTTTGGGTTCCGCAATTAATGCACCTTTCCAAAAGTTCATTTGAAGCAAGCCGTTGATAAACAGAAAGGATATGTGGCAAAAAACTTTCATTAATTGGAGTCCCAACATGTTGTTTATGCAGACCTGGATTTCGTCCTTTTGCGGACTGGTAAAAACACCATGAGTCTGCACCGATTGGAGATTTCGAATGCTGAGGCTTTTGGTCTGTCGAAATGCTGTGATATAAAGTAGCATATATTGCTTTTTTCATGGCGGGAACATTGCCTTTGTTTTTTAGTATAGCTTTTTGGTAGTACAAAGTTAATTTTTTAATCGTTGACTCTTTTAATGTGCCGTGGCCTTTTCCTCCTAATGAAATTCCCCGGGCTCTCGATTCCTTGACAGCATTTCGTAGACCAGTGCCCAACCTTTTGCTGACATGATTAATGAAGTCATCTTTTTTTTATCTCAGTCTTATCCCCATACACATTTTTTTCTGTTAAATAGGTGAAGGTTTTACAATCCCCATCAGACAATAAGGTGCAATAACGAAATCCCAACGCTTGTGATCTTTCCCAGAGGATCATTTCCATCGAAGTTGATGAGCCGGAATGATTAACATCACAATCCTTCCTATGTCCTTCAAACCAAATGTTATATTCTGCACTTGACTCTCCAAGTTCTCTTTTTGCTACAGAACAATTGCGACATACCTTGCACATGACTTCAAAATCAATTACATAGCCTGTAAGTATATCAATAACACAAGCTATGCCAATCAAAGATGTATGTCCACGCGTCAACCAGCTACTATCAAATGAAACACTTATATCCACAACGGGAACATCAGTTGGTGCTTCGTAAGCATTTCTCACTTCACTGTGTACTTCCTTTCAGCAAATTCTCTGCAGCAATACCACAGGTTTTGTGAAGAAGTTAAGTACATTTGCTATAAGTTCGAGGAAAAGGAGATATATTTACTGCCATGCAAAATTTTTCAATTGCAGAGTAACCTTTTCCAATATTAGAGAATGCTTGTGTGACACGTAAATTAATATCAGGAACGGTATTACCCTGCCTTTCATTAGACGTTTCTACAGCACAAACTTTTTCGGCACAAGAATTGCAGGTTAAATTTAACACGTAGGAAAATTCTACCTTGTTTCCAAGAGCAAACTTTAGAGTTTGCTTGTCACAGTCAGGGCATTTAGTTTCATAAACATTTTGCTGATTTGCTCAAAATTCACAACAATGAAACTTCCAATTACAGAATGTTCAGTTTTTTTAGGATAAGATAACTGCTCAATTCTGATGTTAGGAACTAATTTGTTTTCTTCTGTGACACATGTATTCACAGCATCACTACACCAACGTTTGCTGTTCATTTGAGCAGAATGATTTCTTCGTTTAACTCGTGGCATTTTTAAGAGAAATCTTCAAGAGATAATAATAGGAAAGATAATATTGAAATCTCAGCAGTTTCAGCAACAGTCTTTAAAAGACAGCAATCAGTAAAAGTCTTAAAAAAAGACTGTTTTTTTTCAATGTAAAAGGTAAATAAAACTAGCATGATAACAGCAAAACAAACGAAAGAAGCGGCAAAACAACAAATAGCTTGTAATAAAAGTTGTAGTCACTAAAAAGTACGATAACGCGTTGCAGTTATGGTTAAAACAAAGTAAAATTTATTTTTGAAAAGTAGTTGATAAAAATTAGTTTAAAATCACTAACACCTCTAAAAAGGGGGCGTGGTCGAATTTTAAAATTTGTTTACATTTTTCAAATGAACATTTTTCCAACTTCTAATTTTCAGGCATACAAAAGTGATATATCAGGCGAAAGGTAATCGTTCAAAGAATATAACTAAATAAAAATTTTAAAAAACGATAAATAAGTCATTTTTGCGGTACCAAGTCCCCTTAAGTAAAAGGGATAAGTAAAATTGTGTTTAAAAGTGATTTGGCTGATCTCTGTTGAAATCCTCAAACTTCAGCAACCCCAAGTTTTTTGGGGGGGGGGTGACGGAGGTAAAGATGGCAGCCTTGGTTCCGTCAATAGCAGCAGAGAAATGGCGATTAATATTTTAAACAGAAAGGTGCTTCATTTCTGTTTACGACCGTCCACAAAAGCACGAGGGGAATAAAAGTAGTATTGGATGCTCGTTTTCCGAAGCAGAAAAATAGGCGAGTACTTTTTCAATGTAAAAATAGGGCGCGGCCGACTTCAGAACGTGCCGTTCTGTTTTCGGGAACCCTTCATTTTCACAACTGCTCGAAAAATTTCCCAAAATTGGTTGTTCGATAGAGACTCAAGTTATTTGAGACATGCGTGTGTAATCAGGTCAAAACACTAACCAAGCCTAATGACAACGTACCTCTTAATTTTGAACAACAACACCTGGGCACCTCTCTCCAAACTTCCACTCCACGTGTACGTAAGGACTTTGAACCTCGACAAGTTTTTCGTGTATTAGTTTCCGCATGACTTTTGGGGCACCAGTAATAGATACGAAAGTCACTTATGGGATTTAATCTTACACACAAAAGGGCACTTTTTGATCTTCCTTCCCAAACATTCGAAGATGCCCCCCACTGCCTCTCCCATCAATCCCAGTCCCTTGTGATTCATGTGAAAACATCCAATGGCGAGTCGAAAAAGTGTTGTTCATAACGGTAAACAAACCGATCTGTCTCAGAGAAATGACTTTAATAAAAAGAACTTGATCTGGAAAAGGAACTATTATTGCTGCTGAAGACACGCTGATAACGCATTCTTAAATCATTTGAGGATACAGAAAGGAAATAAAAAATGTTTTCTCTATCATACCGAACAAAAATTCCCTAGTGTATAAGAATTTATTACTTAAAGGACGTGTTTTATAAATCACATGAAGGTTTTTCTCCCCATGGTTTAATATTTCATAAGTTGAATTACTTGAATTTCTTTTTACAATTAAAATAATTTTAGTGTTTCCCGAAATCCAATTCATTGTTTCGTAGTTAAATTTATTCAAAACTCCTGCAATTATTACTTAGAGTGTCTATTATTTTCAATTCCTACTACTATAGCTCACACTCTATTGATATATAGGGTTCGATCGTTAATAAAATTTTTCTATTCATTCAATTAAGCTCAATTACATTTAAACTTGTAGGGGATGACACTTGATGTTAACATAGTTTTTTAAAATTCATTCATTACCGGTTTTTCAGCCAAACCGGGTGTGCATTGATACAACAATGCAGACAAATCATACACTTTTTTCAATTCCTGCTATAAGTTCGCTCTCTCTCAATGTATATATATATTTATGTATGTATATATCAAATTTTCAATCGTTAATAAAATACGTTCTATTCATCCATTCAAAGTAGGAATTGACTTCAAAGTTGTTGTTGTTTTTTGTGTTACTTGTTGTAGATACAACAGACCGTTATATATCATCATGGATCTGCTTTAGTGAAACTAGACCAGATCCACGAGTCCATAAATCTTCACTAAGTCTAAAAACAGTAGGGGGGAGCAGCAGCCTCCTCGCATGAAAACACCACACATTGCAGAATGTGCTGAGGAGAAAAAGGACTGATGTCACATTTGGTGCAAATTGGGAAGCTTCTTTTGCCATCTTCAAAATTCATGCACTTCAGGTGACCAGTCGAAAATCGCGAGAATGCCGTCTGATACGATCTGAAATCCTTGAATGACATGGCGGATCCAGGATATCTTTGAAAATACCATGGATGTACAAGAGGGGAAACACTACAGACAGATTATTAGTGACCGATACATAGCTGCAATTAGTAATTACCTTCAGTTGCGTTAGCAAGTAGTAGGTTGTATTGCAACCCTGCAATCTTTTTTCGACAAGTAATTGAACCATTCGCATTTATTCCATATTTGACTATTATTTGTGTTACGTGGGTAGCCTAGTGGTTAGAGCATCGGACTCCAGACCGGAAGACCTGGGTTCGATGAACGATGCCACTAAATACCACCGAGTATAGACGGAGTACGTGCTCGTTAAATCAGTAGGTCCGAAAGTCTTGTGGGCGGTCACTCAGTAACCACGAGTGCAGGGGGCTGGAGAATGTTTCCCTCCCCTTCAGTTCCATGCCAAAATTGTGGAGGTGGAGATAGGTGGTGTTGCCATCTATCGTTAAAAAGTCCAACCTGTCTCACAGGCAATGGCAACTCATTCCTTCCCTGCGGGAAGGACACGACAATCACAACAACATTTGTGTTACTGCAGTACTTTTCATACCTTTATTTGCCTGTGCCGTAGGGCCTGGGTTCAAATCCTGGAGAAGGCATTGATCTTTGTTGCCATTGATGTGTAGTGCCTTTGCGGCATGAGGTAACTCTAAATAGCTATCGAGCCGCAAGTCCTTTCTCGAGTTTGGTGGAAGGGGAAGAGAAGTGGGAGGGTCCCTGGCCCCCCCCAGGGTATTCTCCCTCAAAATCGGAGTGGAACCTGTGTGGTGCTCAAGGCTACGGCCAATGACAGGCGTACATCTAACCCCTTGCCATGACGAACTTCGTGGGCCTGAATCTGACATAGTCGAGATCAGGTGGTATAAGAAACAACGACCCAGTTTTCAATCATAATTTTCATACGCGTCCCCCCCCCAGTGCCGTACAATAATAATGTGTTGAATGCAATAATAATGTACTTTGACGCTAAAGCTAATATTATACGACTTCTATTATAAACCGTACAGGTTATCAGGATAAGTATTAAATATTGTATTGGTTACTTTTAAGAAATAGGATAAATACTGTGTTACTTTTCCTCTTTGCAATTCTTAAATTGAAACAGATTTCAATCAGCATGCAACGTATATTTTACTTTTTATTATGTCAGAATGTATTTTGTTTTGTTTCCTTCCAGTAAATTAAGAATTTATTAAAAATAGTATTTTATTTTCAATTTTCTGATATGCCCCCGCCCTTCACGTAGGGTTGTCTCAACCCCCCCGGGGGGGGGGTGCGGCCCCATAGTTTAAGAATCACTGGGTTACTGTTCAGAATGAGTCGGAAGAAAGATTGAACTGTTTTTTTAATTCTTTGGAAGAAAGGCTGCAGTTTTTGAATGGTGCATAAATGAAGGTTTGATTGCTAAAAAGGTATGAGTGACCTAAATTTGCAAAAAATATTATTTTAAGAAAAAGAAAGTGCAATGGATGGGCATAAATGGAGGTGTTATTCGAAAGGAGGAAGAAATCTCTTCTCTGTACAGCCGTTATGCGTCCCATCATTGCTTATGCTTGTCCAGTCTGAGGCTATATTGCTAACAGCAATATTAAAATTTTAGATACTGTTCAAAATTCCTACATGCATATAATAACCAAAGCCACCAGATGTATACGAAACGACCATATTAGAAAAGCTCTCAAAATCAACAGCTTCAAAGAGCATATTAAAAAAATAGCTATTAATTTAATTCCCTTCCCAATACAAATAATAGATATATGTAAATTTAACCCTATATGATACTCATAACAAAACTAAGAGACCTAGGAGAATTCTGGACTCAAACTCCTCCATAGCATCATCTTTTTAAGCAATCTTTAGTGCATATATTTTGCTAAATTTAAATTCCCTATTTTTTCTATTTTTAAAATATTTTTCTAACTTAACTTTAATTCCCAACTGGACTAGATCCTCCCACTTTCTCATTTGTAACTTTCTAAAACCACTGGCAGCCAACAGGAGTCATTATTCTCTCCACCCAGCAACAAATCAGAGAGCAACTTCTCAGCTCTCTCTCAAGTAAAAACTTACGCCCAAAACATCATAAAGCTCTCCAACACAGGTACGCCTCCCGGACCAGTTCTCTCCACCAATGGCCATGCAGTACTCCGCAGAATGAAAAACTCCCCTTTCGTCGATTCCCCATCACAAACTATCAGATACGGGATTGAGGGCTGTATGTAGCCCATATGCCCAGACTCCCCGTAATTCACCATAAAAAAGAGGAAGAATCCATATGATGCGAGAGCATAGGGAAAAATACGTGATTCAGAAAGAATCATCTGAGTAATTTTAGAATGCGTTAAATATATTTGAAACCCTCCTTTGTCGCACGCAACTGGCGTAAGAGGCCAGCAAAACAGTTTTTTAAATGACCATTTTTTTCGGCGGCGAAGCACGATGACCCTCTCAGTAGTTTCCTGGCTCATAGTGGTGGGAAACACGCCCCAGTCCAGTCTGCTCTCTACCTTGTCCAAAACCCCCTCCCCTCTGGCTTGTGAGACTGACTGTGTCATAACTTCGAGTTTTTAAAGCTATTTTTATTGCAATTACTGGCGTAACATACGAATTATGGGGGGGGGGATACAAAACCTGATTGACGACAAGTGCTTACCATTTATAAGATCGGGTTTGGGGCCCAAGACCTGACTTTTCAGGAGGGCCTAATACTCTCCGTTAAGCAAATGATTGCAATGCATTTTTCTCAAAATAAATCTGTTCTGTGTTATATTACAATATATTTCAGCAATGGTAAGACATCTGAAAAGATTTTATACTACTTGTTTTTTTATGATACTTTGTTCGCCCAATTTTTAATTTCCTTTCGTGTCAAATTAGCAATTTTGGTTCTTTTAGTATAAGCTTCATTTTGCTCAATAAACTGGTTCTTTTTCATATAATTTGGTGCATTTGTGTTTCTTAGATCTTATCTAAGGTAGTCCCATTAGTGCTTTGAATTAAAATTTATTAGGGAAGAGTCAAAATATATCGGTAACATCCCAGGCTAGATGGGCCGGATTCTGTTTCGCTCAGAGGCACGCCCGACGAAAGGTTACAAGCTAAATTTTATATGAATTTGTTCTTAACATCTTAAATTTTCAATTCCTTCCTTTTCAGAATGTTCTTAATTTCCTTTTTTTCAAAAAAAATTCTCAGAATTTTTCAACAAAACTTAAAAATTTCCTATTTTTAGAAGCTAAATTTTACATGAATTTACTTTTAAAGCAGCGTTTCTCAAACTGTGGGACGCGCCTTCCTAGGGTGGCGGGATAACCCTACAAGGGTCCCCCGCATATCGAAGCGAGCATATCGAAATGTCGAAAATAAAAGTTATTTAAAAAATATATACATATTAATTTACTAAAAGGAAACAAAAGAAAAAAAATACATTCTAATATAATAAATAAAAAATACTCATGTACACTGTTATAATATACCTTTAAATTTATCTGTACTGTACAATACATTTGATAATTAATTCATCCACATCAAATTAAGAAACTTAATAATTAGAACTGACTTCCTTCAGTTTGTTATATACAAAATTTAACATATCTTGATAATTTGTCGTTATTTATAATTAAAGTCGTATTGTAATTTCAGCATGTCAAAGTACATTATTATTGCATTCCTCACAATGTTATTGTAAGGGGGGCGTGATGAAAATTATGATTGAAAATTGGGTCACCAATATTGAAAGTTTGAGAAGCACTGTTTTAAAGTCAATCTTTTTCCATTTCAGCTACTTCGAACAAAATCCCATATTTTTCCTAGTTTTCCTTATTTCGATTGAAATACGCTCTTTGGCGCAGCCTGAAAAAACTCTTTGCCAAAGGGCGCGCTATAGTAGGGTTTAACCAGCCCCCCCCCCTTCCTTATATATGTCATGCCATTTCGTCCTTCAAGTATATTCAAGTATATACAAATTTGAAGTCATTCTGACCAGTGGTTCTTTTTCTGTAGCATTTTGAAATAATCACCTCTTGTATATCACACACAGCCGATCCCAATAAAATGAGTTAAACTCCAGAATTTAGAATTAATATAAAGACACAATTCTCACAAGACAAATATGTTTTAAATCTTTCTAGTTCTGTTATTGGTTAAGGCATTAATCTTCCGTCTTTTGTTAGGCTGCTTTCTAAAAATCTAATTTTGTCAATTGTTGTTCATTTTCTGAATGGGAAACCAATTTCTGGTAATGCCAATTTCTGGAATGTGCACAGACACATTTCAACCATTCCGCTTCTGAATTATTCAAAAACTAGACTTCTTCCCATCAAGTGCAGCGAGGAGGAATATTTCAAATGGAATTTCCCTCTCGAATGCTTCCAGAAATAACTCCTCCTGTCGAGCAGCAGCAATTTCCATTTGAAGTAAAGTGAATTACATCCAATTTCACACTTCAGTTCCCCTGGAATAATTATTCTTCAGACCAATGGAAGATGAACTCGTCTGGGATCACTTAAAGATATTTATAACAGAGATCAGGACTAGTAGAATAAAACTATCGGAAATGTCCAAAAAGAATGTTTTTGTAAGTTCTCGTTCCAATTTTCATTGCCAAAAATTGCTTTATGGCAATCAATAGCATTCAGAAAGAATAATGATGCTTACTTTGAAGATAATATCTCGATGTTATTAGTACAAAAAAGGCTTAAAATAAATTCCACTAAATTTTCATTTCTCTTTTCCAAGGGGTAAACCAAACTCATGTGACGCCATAGTCATATAACTATAATCACTCGTTTCCAGACCATCACAGTCCGTGCATTTTTCGCTGTTGCCAATTTTTGCTTCTTTTTACAAATAATAATGCATATAACGCTACACTCAATAAGTCCCAGCGCTACCTACTAACTTTCCTAAGCCTAACCCATATAGAACTAACTTTCAAACGGCACGTGTCAAAATTTTATGATAATATCTTTAGTTGAAAAGTTAGTGGTTTTCGAGAAGCAACTTTTGTTTGTTTAGAAACCATGAATGAAAGAGAATTTCGTGTGTTAGTTAAACATTGCTTTTAGATGGGGGAAAAACACTGTTAAAGGCAAATAATGGCTTGATAAGTGTTATCTGGACAATGGTTAAGAGGTGGTATTAAGACTTAAAACGTGGTTGCACATATTCAAATGACGTTAAACGTTCAGGTCGCCCACATTCTGCAGTTATTCCAGAAAACATCAAAAACGTCCATAAAATCGTTTTATCCTATCGTAAATTGCGTGAGATAGAAGAGGATTTAAAGGTATCAAAAGGCAGTGTATTCACTATTTTGCATGATCATTTGTGAATGAGAAAGCTGTGTTCAAAGTAGGGCGTTGTTTGCTCACTGTTGATCAAACACAGCAACGCATCGACTATTCAGAGCGTTGTTTAAAGCTTTTTAAGAGAAATAAATAGGATTTTATATGTACATATGTGATAATGGATGAAACATGAATTTATTATTACATGCCTGAAAAGAAGATCGTCAGCTGAGTCAACAGCAACCGGCGAAAGCCGTCTAAAGCAGCCATTAAATTCAAATGTCATCTGGCAAAGTTATGGCATCCGTACTTTAGGATTCACATGGAATTTTGTTTATTGACTACCTTGAGAAAGGCAAATCAATTAATAGTGAATGTTTCACAGTGTTATTGGATCAAGTGAATGAAAAAATAAAGAAAAAAACGTCCTCAAACACAAAATAAAATTAAGTTGTTTCACCAAGACAATGCTCTGGGTCATAGTCCATTGAAATCATGGTCAAATTGAACGAATAGCGCTTCGATGTAATTTCTACCCACCGTACAGTCCAGATCTGGCCCCAGTGACAATGGCTGTTTACAGACCTTAAATGAATGCTACAGGTAAAAAGGTTTGGCTCAAATGAAGAGATTGTCTAAATGAAGATAGAAGCCTATTTTGAGAGCAAAGGCAAATAGTTTTACGAAAAAGGTATTAAAAAATTAGTACGCTTGGTCTGAATGCATCCCTCTTGAAGGGAAGTATCTTGATAAATTAAGTTCAATTTTGTCTAAAAATTGTTTTTTTATTAGTTAGGCCCGAAACTTACTGAGTGATGTGATAAGTGAACAAAATATATTTATGATTCTGAAAATTCAAGTATAAATTATGATTTTTTTTTATTTGATAAAACACCTTTAACCAATTATCAAATTTGAAATTTTACTCAACTTTTACAAGAAGAACAGAAAATACAACGGCAGCATTGAATTAAAAATAAAACACGTAATTGCCTTTATGAAGTGATCGCTTTTAATTTATCCCATTGAAGTAAACAGAAAATAAGACAACGAATAAGTATTACGAGTTTTAGTTTTTTTTTTTTTCTAAGCAACTATTTGCATACTTTCCATCTTCTCGAGTTTTTTCTGAATTTATCTCTCGATGTAAATTTTTCTTCCTTATTTGTAGCTGATATATTTTTCTTAATATTGTGCAATGCTGTTGTAATGTTTATATAGATAAACATAAAAAAAATTATTAGTATTAATAGAAAAATAATGTTTTCATACTCGTAGTAATATTTTGATGAATGCAGCTTCGAATACAAATCTAATAATGTAAAAGAAATACACTGAAATTCCCAGTTTAAAAATACTTTTAAGTATTTATCGAATACATTTACTTTTATGAGAATTAAAATAAGATATTGTTGACATGGAATCTTTAAATATTTCAATTTACGAATTTTGACCCAAAAAAATGTTAATTGCTTTTAATCTATGTTTACTTTGCCATCAAAAGTAATTCGACCATTTTTAAAAATAAGAATCTAAGAAATTTTTTTTCATCTTACACTTTCACGAAGACACTTGAAATTTATCAAAATAAAAAAATAATAAGCAGTTTTTGAAAGTAAAATCTCTATTTTGAGCATTTCTGTCAACGATGGATATTTTAAAAGACTTTTATAAAACATCTTTGTTTGGATTAATATTTACAAAAAGAAAACCGCTATTTGAAATGAATCACACAATCGAGAGTTACATCTTAACTCTTAAAATATTAAATGTATACAGAATCTTTCTAAGTAAATGCGAATTATTTCCCTAATTATGTCTGCTGCGACAAAAGTGTTATGTAAGATTTTTACGAAGGAAAAATATTTTATCTTCTTTAACTTTTTTAGAAAATATTTCCACTTAAAAGTAAATAAGAGCGATATTTTCATTTAAATCATTCATTATTAAATTATTTATTAAACTATTAGTACTTTGAGCTATATATTAATAATTTATTCATAAAGATAATAACTTACTATTTAATTTTTGAATATGAAAAAATGGAATGCTGCACCAAAAAAAAAATCACACTTAAGGTATTTGGCTACCCTGAAATTGTGAACTTTGCCAAAATTTGATGAAATTTTTTTTTATGATTTTATTTTATAGACCATTGTATTAGCTTTATAAAAATACCAAATTTATTATTGTCTGTTCAATAGAACAAACACTACAAGTATTTTTGTTAATGCAGATACCATTTCTGTAAGCAAGCTGTCATACTTTCAAACGCGTTTTACTCAAAATGTGTTTTTCTGAAAATACTCAAACGGGGCCAGCGATTACTCAAAAAGTTTTGAAAATAATTAGCTGAAATTTTTTGTGTACGTTCTGTAAAATAGTAAAACTGTTTTAACCTTCACATTTATCAATCACTGATTTATTACAAAATTTACAGCCCTTATGTGAATATAATCACTTTTTTTAAGCAACTTCTTATAATAACAAAGATAAAGGGCTCTTGTTTTAGTAAAAATTAAAAAAACTCTTATACTAAAGGTCAATTCAAAAATGAATTACATAGCAACACATCAGAATTGAAAGTCTGTTCATAAACTTTTGGTACAGAATGGGTCGCGTTTATGTTATTTTTTGTCAATTTTTACCCATTTTTTCCATTTTAGTAATAGTGATTTCCTTTTCTATTCTTAATTTTAGCATATTTTTCTTAATATGTCCTAAATTCTAAAACCAACAAAAAAATTTCCTTATCTCCATTTTCTTTTTAAAAAGAGTTGTCGCAATAGTTGAATACCTTAAAAATTGATTAGTAAAAAAATGTTTCAAATATTTCTGGATATGTAATATCAGTTATTCTTATCTCCCTCCGAAACACGAGGGCGCCAAATAGACCAAAAGTTCACCTTAAACGAATTCAAATTACAAGAATGGAGACACCACAAGAAGTTTGAGAGTGTTTATTACGATCGCACTATAAAGAAACAGGAGTGGTGACGTACCTCGTCATTTTGA
This sequence comes from Trichonephila clavata, assembly GCA_019973975.1. Classification (NCBI taxonomy): domain Eukaryota; kingdom Metazoa; phylum Arthropoda; class Arachnida; order Araneae; family Nephilidae; genus Trichonephila; species Trichonephila clavata. The sequence continues at coordinate 621,782 of BMAO01039451.1, forward strand.
ACCATGGTCTAGGGACGAGGATGACACCCAAGCTAAAACCCCCTTTCTCAGTACTACCACACCACACCAATGGGAGGACCTGGAGCTCCAACGGATTGAATATACATCTTCTCTTCACGGTGAATCTTCGGTGACACAAGGGCCGGAACTTCAGCTACGAATTCGTGCTGTGACGTATTGGTAAAATTGGTGAGTAGCGCGTGACTTAAGAAATTAAATCATTGATTTATTGTGACTGCAGCTGTATCTAATTATAAATATTGTAATTAACAAGTTATTTAAACTAGTGAGGGCATTAATAAGTAGAAAACATTTAAGAAAAGCAAAAGGGCAAGACTCAATTTCTCTTTTCAAGCGTTCCAAAGGGTCTTTCTCTTCAATCTCTTGGGATGCGGTGGTCCCTTCTTACATCTCGAATTCCACTTGAAGTGTGTACCAGGTGGAATGAAGAGGATATTTGTTTTATGGCTATAGGCAGCCGGCATGATGTCACATGAAAGGTTTTAGGAGTACACGTGTGGATATAGACGGCGTAGTTTTATCTGCACAGAAAGGCCGATCGTACATCAGCGAGACGGGAAAACTTTATAGTAACACTTAACAAACCCCACACTTAATCCTTACTGATTACAGATATCTTTTTAACATGCTTTTATTAGCTTCACTTGTGTGTAACGGAATCTTTGAATTCAATTTTTACCCACTTTAAAAAAATCAGATTAATTCGAAACTATGCACATTTATCAAGGACCGATGACAATACAATAATTTTGTTCCATTGACCTGATAAGGATTAACGGTTTTCCATTTCCAGATTGGGCGACTAAAATAGTTACAACCCTAAAGCGATAACGCTCGTGGTTAATACAAATAAAAGAATTAAAAAAGTGTTATTTTTGTAAAATTTTTTACTTTTTATTTCAATTAACTATAAAAGCATATTTAGTTTTCTTTTAAACTATAATTGTAACGAATGGCAAAAAGACAATAGTGCGCCCTCTATTAACCGCGTGAACTCTATTAAGACAGTCAGCTAGTTGGTAAAAGCAGATGTAAATAGCCACGCGCGCAAACGTCTCGTTATTGTTGATTATTTGACGTATTGTAACTGTGCTTAATTTTGAATGTAATAGAGTTGGAATAAAAAAAATGGCGAATAAAGGTTGATCTGAGCTAACCGCCGTAGACTTTCTTTGTGTGTGAGTGTTGGCTATATAATTTATTTTACAGAGAACAAGTATTAATATTGGTGTTAGACCTCGAATCCTAAACTACGGTCAAGTGACGAGGACGCCGCCCATCAGATATAGTTGTTAGGGACATTGACGGCGATGCCGTAGGGCCTGGGTTCGAATCCCGGAGAAGGCATGGATGTTTGTGTTGTAATACTTCATGACTTTATATTAATTCTTCCTTTGTGATGTGCGCTTCATGCTTACTTCTGTAAGCCCCCGTGTGATACTTTGTGGTGCACGGGGATTTATAAATGTTCTCAAGAAAAAAAATGACGAGGATGAAACCTGAGCTGTGATACCCGACTCTCTTAACTTCATCACCACACTGACGTGAGTATCAAGTGCTTCAACATAAGCATTAGATCCTCAATAATCACTGTTGCCAGGATTCGAACCCAAAAAGTTGTAGATAACCTGTCCTGCACCCGCGACCTTGATTTTCTATTGCAGGGACATGGTCAAGGTGGAAAAAAAAATTTTAATACTGACCCCCCCCAAAAAAAGAAAGGTTTTAACATTTCCAGGGAAATTTAATGTTTTTCTTGTGAGTAAGTAAATATTAACGTCCCACTGTTCAGCTACACGAAGGCTTTTGGGGACGGTCCACGTCATTTTGAACCAGGGTCAAGTGACGTGGACGACACCTGAGCTGGCACCCCTCTCCTAACTACCACACCACACCAACGGAAGGACGTTTGAATTCTCGATAGATTTAACGAGCATCGCACCCTTACATGGTGGGTCTTCAGTGGTACTGGGCTCAAACTCATAGCTTGCCAGCCTTGACCACTTGGCTACCGTAGCCACGACTTATCGCCAGAAGTAATTTCACTATCAAGGGCGAAGTTAAACTCTATTTAACCCAAACATTGTGTAAAGTATGCGCCCATGATTGTAAAATGGCGTGTAAAACTCATTTCGAATTAGTAAATTTAATGGAACAGAATATAAAAGCAAACTCTTGAGAAATTTTCCTTCTATTTAGAATAAATGAGGAATATCGGTACTTTTCAGTTTCGGAAAACCGTTGTCGACGATTGAATTTATTTGTCTTTTATTTTTTATTTTGCCAAATTAAACACCAAATTCACCATCTTTCTGCGCATGCGCCATAAACACCAGTTCGTGTTGAATTGTGTATTAGGTTCATCACTATAAATACATTATTATTACTGGCATTTGGCAATATTTTCGTTTCATTTTTACACTCCCCCCTCTCGAAACAGAATGAGTGAGTGAATATTAACGTCGCACCGTTCAGCTACACGAGAGCTTTTGGCGACGGACCGCGTAATTTTGAACCATGGTCAAGTGACGCGGATGACACCTGAGCTGGCACCCCCCTCTCCTAACTACGACACCACACCCACGGGAGGACTTTTGAGCTCTCGATAGATTTAACGTGCATTGCTCCCCTGCACGGCGGCTCTTCAGTGGTACTGGGATCGAACTTATGACACGCTAGGAATGTTCCGATGCCTAGACCGCTTGGCTACCGCCGCCATATGTTTTTCTTGTATAAAGAGCTTGCAAAATCAACACAGCAGTTAAAAACATTTTTTGAATTCATTTCAAATATATTCTAGCCGAACATTTTGTAATATATTTTCGAATAAAGGTGGTCTGTGCATTAGACGAGAGATCGTATTTACTTCAAAATTTACCCAAAATTCGACATTCGTATAAAAGCCTTAAAAAAGAAAAAATCTCTCTGGATCGGGCCGGGATAAGCTGGACTTAACCAGATTTTCTGCTTATAAATTTTGATCCGCCATTGCCAAGGGGGACTGTAGATCTTCACCAGTGGTCCTGAACCTTTTCTGCTGGGTCCACATACATATGTCACCCATTTAATACGGGACGCATACATATGGCGGCTATTTCGCGTGGCCAGTGCCGGATTACTCATTAGGCGGAGTAGGCGGTTGCATATGGGCCCCACGCTTTTTAAGGGCCCACAAAAATTGAGAAAACCAAATATTTAGCTAATTTTTATTGCAAGGGTTAATTTTTTTTATTACAGATTCTAATAGTTATTGTGTGGTTATAATTTTAATTTGCTGATAAGTAGTTATTTTATTTGCGCAATGAAATATTTTCCTAAAATGTTATGTAACAAATTATTAGGCTACAGGGCTCCAAGAATCCGACTGTCTATTGGCCACCATGTCATTTAATTCAACACTACGCGGGTCTCAACATGAGTTTTAATAGAGGGGGGAGGGAAGAAAGGCTTTAAGATCAAGATAACATTGGAAATTTAAAATATAGAAAATTGGTTAAAATATTATAACTTCTGTTTTGCTTTTTTTAATTACTTTTTTATATTTTTTTTATTTTTGTCACTAACACTAAACTTAAAAGAATTTAAGAAACACTCCTTCACAATTTTCGCAACAATAAACTGTGTTTCATATGATTGCTAATAATACAACAAACTTCTTAGGATGTCTTTGTTACTACTGTGACGTTGCCAAGAATATTCTATTAAGCCTATATATCACCTCTTGAAAGAGGAAAAGTGTGATTGAATGGCACTTTTTTATTGATATTTTTTAAATGCATAACTTTCATGACAAATCAAACAAGTTTTTCTCTACAAAACAGTCAACCTCCAAAGCGTTCGAATATTTTCCGATTGCAAGGTATAAAAGATTGTTCAAAATTAGTTCCACCCATAAAATGGTCGCTACTCCACTGTTGTCTTACCGTAAACGTTACAAATAGAAAAAGAATATCAATTCGCAGACGTACGACATCGACAGCAAAAAAGCAAAATTGATATACATCAAAGAATTTTGTCAAAGAATTTTCCACCAAAATTTTAATACATTGTCTTAATAGAATTTCTCAGAGCAATGGGTCATGACTTGGCCACTTGAAAAAGCTAGGTGGGCCGCAGGTTGAGACTCGCTATTCTATACCCAGGGCCCAAAATGAGCTTAAACTGACAATGAGAGGAAATATGTATGAAACATATGGCCGCGAGGGTTTTCAAATTATTATGAAATCGTTGCAGAATTGCTGATGAAGCTTGGTAGTTTCTACATCCTCATTTTATTATTTACGTAGAAAACACTCACACAAACATAGAACACACAAAGCAATATAAAGTCTGTTGCATGCTTTCTAGAAATCTACCCGATTTCTTAAGCTTCAAAATTCACAGCTTGTAAAGTATCTAACGTGTTTTACATAAATTAATACTCCAAGCGTTTTCATAGTCAATCGACAACTTTATTTTTTCTACTCAACTAAATGTATTACAAAGATTGCCAGGTTACAAAAGATAATATTACACATTGCCAGGTTACAAAAGATAATATTACACATTGCCGATTACAAAACGTACAAAATTAATCGTTTGCTATTACACCAATAATAAACAAATACTATTCATGAAATAATTTTAGATTTGCCGCAGAAAGCCAGACAAACACGCGCGACTTACATGACGTTTACAAGAAGCAGCTTTATATAGAATTTTTCAGTTTGTTAAAGCTGATGGACAACCAGGAGCTCTCAACATCATGTTACTTCAGTCAAAGGCTCTTCTGGTTGGCTAAGATAATAGGATGATGCAGATTATATAATTCTCAATTTAAAATCGCTGAACTTTTAACTTCGAAGAGATAAAGTAACAGTTATAATCCGTTAGGCGGGAAAACTAGAAATTGATTTTTTCACGAAGTCGTTAAGGGCTGAAGACTATTATAGATTCAAAAGCCATCAAGAGAAAATTAACGTGAATTATTGCATTTATATATATGAAAGAGTTCTTTAAATACTACACTGTTCGAATTAATCGAGAAAAACATTTTTCTTGTCTGAGTTGGTATGTGATTTCGCGAACCATCTCAAATCGGTCATACCTGCCTTGAAGTAGAGTGACGGAATTTGATTATAATTTACTCGTTTGATTGGTTTTTTGTGTATCAGTCGTTCAGCTGGGAGCATTTCAGTGCGGAAGCTGGTGGTTATAATTTTGCGTTCCATGTAACACGTGTTATTTTTGCTTGTTCAAAGATGAATATTGCTTCTAGGAAGCATTCTAAAATAATCACTTTTAATGAACCCATTTATGACTGAGAGATAGTCTATGGCAAATGGTGTGGACAAAACAAGGGGTTTGAAGAATTATTACTTCAAGATTCCGAAACATCCTCTGCGAAAAAAAAGGAAGATGTGGGCGCAAGCGGAAAACTACTCCAAGAACCTATACAATTCTAATATGAAATAAAAATAAATCGAAGAAAGGCAAGCGTAGACCATCGAAAGGATTTATGGGATTATGGTGTTGAAGTACCTGAATTGTACTCAAAAGGCTTCTGAAAGTTGGTCGTAGGACAACAACTTAACTCAATAGCGCAACAGCCCATGCGGGCCAAGGCCTACTGTGCCCAACTCAGTATACGCAACTTGGGGCCTGAGGTGCATGAGAACATTTTCCGGTCAGGTGGTTAGTCTGATGCGAAACCCTCAGTGTTGAGTTCCCAAGCAAGCTTGGGGCTCATTTTATCAACCCACTGAAGGGATGAAAGGCTGAGTCAACCTTGCCCAGCCCGGGGTTTGAACCTCGGACCTGTGGTGTGGAAGCGAGATGCACTAACCACTGGGCTTCCGTAAGACAACAAGCCAGAAGAAAAAACAATTTCAAATTCAGAAAATGATGGATGAACGTTTAGCAAGGACAAAAAAAAAATACCGATCTTGGACTGATAACGACTGAACGAAGTTAATTTTCAGTGATGAAACACATTTATTTGTGTGGATATACAAATCAAGTGCAGAAAGATGAAAAAGTTAAGGTGAAACTGTGCCATCAGATCATTTCCAACAGACTGTAAAAAAAACTCTTCTAAATATATGTTTGCGGGTTTTTTCACAGCAAATGGTACTGGGAGCTTAGTTCCCCTTAGAGGCATGGTGAAGTCTGTCAAATACATAGAAATATTACGCAGTCGATTGTTCCATTCATGGAAACATTTAACTTAACATTTCAACATGACTTAGATTTTTATTACAACTCGAAATTAGTCCAGACTTTTATGCTGGGAAATTAAATACAAGTGCTAGATTGGCCTGGTAATTCACCAGATCTAAATCCTATTGAGATTCTAGGACATTCTCAAGAATCGTTTAGCTAAAATGAATTGCAAGACAACAGAACAAATGATGAAAGGAACGAGTCTTACAGTAGTCGCATATGATGTGTAACATCTGACACGTTATCGTGGTAAATACGCAATAGTAACTTAAATCCTGAAAAAAAATGAATCGGTTAGGATTGGAAATAATTTTCTATCGAATAATTATATATTTTAAAAAATTTTATTTAATTAACCCAGAGAGTAATGCAAAATTTTTTATCAAAAATAACTATTCTTGTTCAATTTGGGGAAAAGCAGAAACACACGCACACAATAGAATTATGATAACTAAAATATGACACAAACACTTGTGATTTCAAAGTTCAAAGTATTTAATAACTGTTAAAAAACAGCGTCAATAACAGTACCACTGTTAGTTGTCGAAACATTTCGATTTGTTTTGATTTCGAGCTTAAGTTCATCATTCAAAAAAATTATGAGCGGACAATCGTAAAGTTGCCTGACTGACAAATAGATTTGGTAAAGTAGTAGTTGGGTAGGCCGTTGATGTTTGTGAGAGAATTGTGTTCGTTACCGTGCCCGAAAATCCCTGCTGGGTTGAGTTGAATTATGTGCAATTCTTTTCGGCTGTACTCTTCCAGTTTTTAATTTTTTCCTCACGTTTCTTTTGCCGAATATCTCGCAAATATTCTGCTCTGGATTTACCAGTCTCTGTAAATCACAAAATCATGAAAATTTAATAAGCTTGGTAAATGTTTAAATATTAGAGAATCAAAATTACCCGTGTATTTAATTAGTTAGTTTTTTAATCACAATTAAAAATATATTGACAGGGTCAGGAATTATCCTCAAAGTATGAAAAAGATATACACTAAAATATTTATTCAAAAAATTCCATATTACTTATTCGTATTTTTTTAAGAATAATGAACTTTGTTAGACGCTTTACATTTTATTTAATTATTAATATAGTTTATACATATTAATATAACCTCAGATTTCATACACAACGAGCCCTGGGACTTTGACAATTGAGTTTATCCTGGATGAAGTCTAATAATACTTGCTGGTATGTACGATGGGGATTTAGTGTCAAGAAAACGAAACCGAGTTTTTGAATTCGAATATTTTGAATTGCTAAATTTAACAACATAAAAAAGACTGGCCGCTATATGATTACTAGGGATGAACCCCACGTTTTTATATCTTTACAAGATCCAACTAAAGGACTTAGCTTCTTCTCTGACCCTAAAGTGAGAAAACAAAACAAAAACAAAGATCCCACGGCTTAGACCGCTCGGGGGGACCCCTCTTGAATGAAGAAAAAAATAGAACTTCACTCGGAGGATACGGGAAAGACGCCGCTAAGCGCGCTGATGGGTCAAATCAAACAGCGCGCGCTTCCCCGACTTCCTGTTACGCATTTCCGTCCCTTTTCACGAAATCACTCCAACAAATATCCAGCAACCGAGAGTAAAGAGGTTACACATCAAAAATACTGCACTTATGTACTTCGTCTGCAAAGTCAGAACAGGTGTGGTACATTAGCATACTCAAATGTAAAACCTGTCCAAAGGGGTCATTTCTGCTAAAAAAGAACATTTTGAACTCAGTAGCACACACAAAAAATTTTCAAGAAGGGGGGGGGGGCTAGTCGAAAGTCCCCCAACTCGTATCATACCTCAAGACAACACCAATTGATTCTTCTGATTTTGTTAACAAAACAGTAAAAAATAAATTATTGAATTAATAATGAGCATTCATTTATAAAATAAAATTTTACATATATATATATAGGATTATCATCAATCGAAAAAAACTCATAGGCTTTTGGGGGTATCCGGACCCCCAGGACACCCTCTTTGTGAGCGCCACTGTTGAACTAATATCGAGATTTTTTCAGTTTACTTAATATATGTAATGATTAAAAGCTAAGGTTTCAGAAAAAAAATTGTTTTCCGCCATTGGTCCGAATTCATTTCGACAGTATAGGAACGTACATTTAAGCATGCATATTTCATTTAATAATATTGCTATGAAATGTATAGTTAAGCATCCCATGCACATCCATTGATTCAGTTGACTTCTAATCACATTGCTACATTTCTTAAAAATCTAATAATGTTCCTTGATTGTGTGCCATATATTACAAGCCATTTATTTTGAGGAACGCATTCACCGCGTAAAGAACCCGTTGGGTACTTCTATATAAATAATTGAATAACATCGTTAGAAGGATTAGAGCAGCAAGTTCATTTATAAGTTAAGAACATGCGTCATCCCCGATTATATTCTTACGATGAATTTCACCACCCCTTTGTTCGCTTCTTTTTAATTGGACCCTAAATGAGGGCAAAGGACGGGAAGGTCGTTTGCTCTTACGATTCATTGGAGCAGAGGGAGAGGGGATTATGCGGGAGACAGTAAAATAGATCAAAGCTTCGGCAGTTATTATTCACTTCCTATTCAAGCGGGTGGCGAGAGGTGTTGACTCTGGAAAGGATAGATGGATAGGGGAGAGTGTTAGTAGAGATTGAGGTGACCGAATAATCTGCAGAAAGAAAGTTTTAATACAGCTTTTGCATGCCACAATTTATCACTACTACTACTACCGTAACAGTGCAGACAAACTGTGGAGTGTTTCTTCTTGGGGGGGGGGGTGATAACCCTACGTGGGGGCGCGAGCGTATCGAAAAGTGGGGAGGGGGGATTTTTTTAGAGGACATGGTACGATTTAAGCAAAAAATTTTAATTTAAGGCATCCGAACACCGTTGCGAAAATGACCCAATTCAGTCAAGACAGATATTTTTATTTTTATTTTATTGAATAGAGCTATCTTGACTTTACGAAACATACTTTGTTGTTTCTACGCTACCTAGAGGCCAAGTTACAATCCATTTTATTAAGTTAGAAAAACCGAAAATGGGTTTTTGATCTACCAGAAGTGGGCATTTAAATGGCTCAAAATCTATCATGGCGAGTCTGATAACTCAAATTTTTACGAATGTATTTCTATAAAACTTTTTGAACATGATATTTATGTTATTTTCTAGTGAAATGTACTAAAAAATTTCTTATTGTCGGAATACCTTTTGAGTTATGGCTTGTTACTTAAATAATGGTCTCATAAAAAGTGTAACATTTCTTATAGTGTTGACTCAATCAGCTCTAAAATTCACATTTTAATAAAAATTTAAAATTTTAGTACATTTTCTACATAAATGCATCTAATTTATTTTAGTAATACTTTTACTAAGATATGTTTATTACTTTTCTCTCTAACTGCTTTGAAGTTTTCGAAAAATAGTGCTAAAATTTCCCTTATAATGGTGATTTTTGTAAAATTCAGGTCATTTATTTTAAATATTGATAGTTAAATAGTAATATTTATTGGTATTGAGCCCTAAAAGAGCATTTATAATGTTTTAGTATGATATTTTGTTAAAAAGTACTCTGAACGTGCTCGGAAACCTTAAGGATTTTCAAACTTTTTTGGGTTGCCTCCTATGTGTGTATGCGCATAATATGTTAAACAGATTTTGTTCAACATTTCATAAAAGCTAACCATTTCATTTTTTTAAGGAAACAGTTTGTGAAGTGATTTTAAAATGCTACTCCTCCTACAAAAGTTTACGTACACGCATGAAATTTGATTTACAAGTACGTCAACCTATGTATAATAAAAGTTGGTATGGGTTTTGTGATAACATGATTAGTATTCGTACAATACTTCTTTTTATATTGAAAAAATATTGAAAATTCTTTAAAAAATGTATAAATTCAGAGTTAAATTATTTTTAAAACAATAAGTTTTTCGAAAAATATGTCCGGAAATGACATTTGACCGTTAAAATTATTCAAATCATGATCTTATTAAGACTAAGAGGAGAATGAGATGAGTCCCCTGTCGAGGCCGAGACCCTGGACCCAGTTGGCAAGAAGCTTTTATAATTATTCCCCTGTAAAATTAAAATTCATTAGTTGTAGGCTAAATATTTTTGAAGGAATAATTTTTACAACTAATTAATTATTTAAAATCTATTATAGTATCGTGGTAACGTCCCAAATTTAAACAATTGTTCAGGGGAAAAAAATTTATAACTTTTCAATTCAGAGAATCGAGATTGCTAGAAGTAAATTGTTCTTTGCTTACTTCTACTTTTATTGTTCTTTGCTTACTGCTTACTTTTAATAAAAGTAAGCAGTTTTTTTAAGAGATTTCAGGTGCATCTGCCCCTCAATGCAATAGGTCTCTCGCCAGGGAAGTGTGAGTGAATATTAACATCGCACAGTTCAGCTACACGAAGGCTTTTGGCAACAGACCTCGTCATTTTGAACCAGGGTCAAGTGACGAGGACGACACCTGAGCTGGCACCGCCCTCTCCCAACTTCCACACCACACCAATGGGAGGACGTTTGAGCCTTCGACAGATTTAACGTGCATCGCTCCCCAACACGGTGGGTCTTTAGTGGTGCTGGACTCGAACTCATGACACGCCAGCCACGATCCGATACCTTGACTACTAGGCTACCACGGCCTCGGATCGACAGGGAAAGTGCGTTTATTTATATCGCACTATAAAGCAACATGAGGGCTATTGGTGACGGACTTTGCAATTCTGAGCCGTGGTCAAGTGACGAGGACGAGACCTTGAGCTGGTAAATCCTTCTCTAAAATTCTACACACGCCAATGATAGAGCTTTAAATCTCGGCTGATGGAAAGTGCATGAACCTCTCTACACAGAGGGTCTTCAGTGGCGTAAGGGCTTGAACTCTTGGCGCACTGGCTACGTGTCAGCGAATATTACCACTAGGCTACTGCGTACATCCAAGAGTCGACACAGCCGGCCACGAATCCACAGATCAGTAATAATTTTTATTCATATTTAATATGAAAAAAAATTCATTCAAAAGTTTAAAAAATTTATCAATCCCTCGATGGTACAGGTAATTCAAGAAAGTGTCAAAATAGAACAAATTGCTACGAATTTTTTGACAGTTTTGCGATTACCATGTCAATCGCACCTAATAGGCCTTGGGTGGAAAGTAGTTATCAATCTAAGATGCCGCCTATTACTTAGAAATAACTTAAACTAGAAGAAACAGGTAAAGAACAGAATTGCATACATTCGGAAAAACATTTAGAAAAATGAAACAGCAAGAAATTAACTTGCATTTTCCATGAAAAACAGGATTAAAAAAAGGAGTATGAAAACTTTTTCAAAAGCTAAAAAACAAGCATTACAGTACAGATCGTTTTTTTTTTAAATAGGTGCTGAGAGAAAAAAAAGCGACCAGTAACTGTAGAATAAGAAAAATATTATGAAAACATTTATCAAAAGGCAAAACAGTAAAAATTAGCTATGTGCTACCGGTATAAAAAAAAAAGATTCTGCTTCACACATGTATTACTACGGCAGAGCGAATTTGCAACTTAAGATTCACAGTAAAAAAATTGAGCCATTCGATTTCTTAACTTTAAAAAAATGTCCTTACCTCTACCACATCTCATAAATGCCGAAATCAGTGAATCTTAACCATGATTGGGAAAAAAGAAATCAGAGCCTGTAGAAAACAAATTTTACCGTAAGTATCAATTTGGTTGGTAATAATTAAACGCACTCCTTCAAACAGTGTGTGTGATCCCGAATAATTTACATAACCATTATTTGCACTGAAAGAAATCGAAAAAAATAGAACATGAATATTACAAAATGTAGAAAGGGTTACTTTCTTAAACAGAATTAATCGCTTGAAATTTAGAATTAAAAATAAACCAATACAAATATAACGATTTTATATATAAAACACTATAGTAACTACAGCATCAAACGGTAAAAATCAAGGAAACTTAAAGACTGTAATTTTCGGACAACTTGGCGGGGAAAGTACCGATATCAAATTAGTACTCAGATAAGAAAAAGATTTAGTTTATAATATCAGCCTCAAAACATTAATCAATTTAAAACTCAACTGTATTTTACTCCATACAGCATAATTCGGCAGTTATGAAAAGGAGCAAGATTTTTAAATAAATTTTTAATTTAATAATTATTTTTTAAATACAATAACTTTAGTTCAAACTTACGTACAGAGTTGGGTTGAACTGAAATGCTTCCTTCGTTTGAAAATTATATCTAGAATAATCTAGACATTTTAAATTTGTCAACTTTAGTCATAGTTTTCAAAACTTATCCCCCGAAAAATATGTTTTGGGTATATTTAATGGAGAAAAGTACATACAAAGATAACAAGTTCAAATCCAAAATAATAAATGGAAACAAATTTGTTACATAATATTGTTTTTTTTTTAATATTGGCAAACATACCCAAGATTGTTTGAGGAAGCATTTCTATATCATTCAAATAAGATTCTTTAGCCATTTTTTAATTTTTTACTAAATATTATTGTATATTTTTGGCTCTTTAAGGGGTCTCATGAGTGTCAATTTCGTCTTGGGGTGGGGGTGAAATTACAATCAATTTTCAAATAGATATAATTCTTTAAAATTAAAACTAAATAATTCGATTTTTTTCACATTATTTACGAAGGAGAGGTTTCAAAAAAGTACAAACTGTAAAAAGATAATCATAATTTTAAAAATTATAAGCATATGAAATTAAGAAACCTTTAGTAAATTTTACGTTGCGCATGCTATTTTCTAAATTAGTAGCATTTGATGTATAAAACTATGTAGAATTATAAACTGTACCGCCCTCTTAAAATCCTACCTAATTTTAGTATTTTATATTTTTTGTGTTTTAAAATATTTAAACAGAAATTTTTTTTAAATATTTTTTACTGTAATTTTTTTAAAAATTATAATTTATTATTCTATTTATGTAAAAATTACTACAGTGATGTAGGGATACATTTAACTTAAAAATGAACTTATTGCTAGTAATTAGAGCTACTATTTTAGAACATACGATGCGCAACGTAAAACTTAATATTTTTTACAGAAATGTTTCCTATTTTCCTATGCTTATAATTTTTAAAATTATGATTATATTTTAAGCATTTTACACTTTTTTGAAACTTCATTTCTTTATAAATAATGTCTGAAAAAGATTCGAATTATTTAATATTAATTTCAAAGAATTATATCTATTTGAAAACTGTTTAAATTATCAGCCCCCGAGAGACCAAGTTAATAACCCTTAAGACCTCTTAAATAGCTTTTGGTGAGAGATATAAAAAAAGTAATTTGCTAACCCTTTAAACTGTGGCTCCATCTGGAAGAAGCGAAAGATCGAAAAGTTGAGGTAAGATTTCAATCTTTTAAATTCCAGACAAAACAATCTCCTAATAGCCTTGTTTATTTTACTTTATTTCTTCCATTGCTTAAATACATCAATTGAACTAAAAACTTTACAAAACTAATTGAAACTTTTTAAGACAAAAAAAAAAAATATTTAATAATACAGAATTATATAAAGTTGCGAATTCTGCTTAAGAGTTACGAACGAAACTGATCTAGATACGCTTAAAATTATCCCAAGACAAAATTCATTTGAAATGCACTCGCAGTCAAAATATTAAAGTAATAGGATATTCTGAACAAATATAATCGACTACTAATTATAATGATAACCATATATCATTTAGAGCATTAGAGTAAATATAAAGTTTATAGGATTTAATATCCCGAGAGCTACTAATTTCATTTAAAAGCATTAACTAAGCTCTTTCTACCATACATAACTCAACAAGTAAAATTCTAAGCCTGTCCACCTAAATATGAATTAATTTTGTATACGCTATAAGTACATGGTTTCACATATGTATATAAAATCTTCCATTCTTAATTTTCAAATACAAACAATTATAATTGGATAACTTGGAATAATTCACACAAGTCATTTTTTTTTAAAAAGAATTATTAAAAGCATTTTTAAAAGTGTACTCACCTTCGGCAAAGCCATGATTTTAACAAATGCAACACACACAAAAATGCAGCAGTAGTTTCGTTCTTCGCATTAGAGGTACACATGGGCTATGTTAGGAACAGACTTCACTTGTTATTTTTTGCTTGATTCACTTCGTAACCAAGTTGAACATCCAGTTCGTGGTTCATTTATTAATTGATGTCGCTCTAAGAGCTATTGGTGATGGACTTCGTAATTTTTAGTTTTAGTCACGTGGGGTTTCAGACACCTCACTTTCTACACTTCCAAACCACGTTAGCACCCAGAACATTTAACATGCGTAAGCTCCTTTAAAGGGTAGGTATTTAGTGGATCAGGACTCAAACTCCTGATTCGATAGAAATTACGACGGCCACTAGTTTGCTATCATGACTATTAAGTTACCATGACCATTTAAGTTTATGGTAAGTAACGTGTAAAGGTTCTTTCTCACCAAGGCATGTGGCCACGGTAGCCTAGTGGTCAAGATAACGGACTCGAGGCCGGCGCGCCATGAGTTCGAGCCCAGTACCGCTAAAGACCCGCCGGGTAGGGGGGCGATGCATGTTAAATCTGTCGAAGCTCAAACGTCCTTCCATTGGTATGTGGTGTGGAAGTGCGACATTAATACTCACTCACCAATGGAAAATGCAATAAGCGACGTTTAGCCAATCAGAGGCTTTTGTGCGAGGGTATAAAAGTATCTAATTGGCTATAGCTTCACAGCTGGATGAGTGGATGATCGAGAGTTATATTAATGTCGTACTGTAAAGTTGCACGAGGGCTGTAGGACTTCATAATTTTGAACTATGGTTAAGTGACGAGGACGACAGCTGAGCTGGTACCCCCTTCTCCTAATTTCCACACAAATGGGAGGATGTTTGATCCTTGACATATTTAACGTGCATCAGCCACCTCTACACGGCAGGTGTTCAGCGGTACTAGGCTAGAACTCATTGCACGGCAGTCCTGATTCTATGACCTGAACCCTATGCTACCACTGCCACTTTGCAGCAGGGTGATTATGACCTTGTTGTGAATGAGCCTTCAGTCGATCTGCATATTCAAACACTTTTTTCATTCAAAATATATCGCGTAAAAAAACTGATTCATTATTTATATGTCGTGTGTGGCTCAAAGTCTTCACACTGACGTGGATGTCGATGCGAAGAGTAGAGTGCCAAATTACTATCCCATCATCGTTATAAAAATACGAAGAATTTCGAATGATTTTCATCTCCATTTTCGGAAAATGTTTGATAAAAAAAATTAACTTCATAAAAAAAAAAAACTAACTGGATTCTGAAGATAGTTCTTATAAACCTCTAAAAACATGGATGGTGTTTGAAGGACTGCAATGCTCATTTCAATGTTTTAACCTTGTTGGCGCTACGATCGCCACCCCCTCCACACACCCCCACTTGTACAATATCTCTTGCAATTAAACCACTGCACAAAGCAGTCGCAGTAAATGTTAATATCTTAAAACTCGCATTTTTAATTAATTACAGTCCCAATCGCACTAATAAACCTCATGCAAGAATTGTGAGGTTTTTGGGGGGGGGCTGAGTAAAAATACATGTGATATGCCGTCTATCCGATACAGTGATTAGTGACGCTGACTGATGTGACGCAGAGCCTGGGTTCGAGTACCGGGAAAGGCATGGTAAATGTATAGTGCCTGCGAAGCATGGTAGCAGACTTTCGTGGAGCCGCAAGTACCCTCGTGTGGTTGGTGGATGGGAAAGAAAAGTAAAAGGCTCCCTTACCACCCACCAGAGTGTTCTTCCTCAAATAAAGAAGGGAACCTAGTCCAAGCGTACTGTCACCTGTAAGGCGTAAAAACTAGCCCTTTGTCGTGATGAATTTTATGGGCCTCAACTTGTCCCTACCAATCAGGAGGAATTAGCAACAACAACACATGTGATATGGTGTTTAGATTACAATGATGATGTCGTATCCAATGACGGGACCAAATCAGACAGTACCATAGGCCCAGATGACTGTCTTAGCAATCTGTGCAATGTTGTCCACATAGAGGTTTGTTGACGAGAAAAGTACTCATATTTCTTGTAGAGCAGCAAGAATAGTTGGACAGTCAAAATATGAGCAGGTGTTAGCTCTGTATCTAAACAATTATCATAATTCCTATAACTTCTTCTATCATCGCTACCAATCTTCCTTCCTCTGTGCTGACCTGTCCTTAGGCTAGCAATAATCTTTGTTATAAGGCTGCCTCCACTTATATTACAGATTTGATGCTTTGCAGGAATTGACTTATTTCTCAATTTGGTATTTAGATCTACAAAATAATAAATATAATGTACTTATTGGTGCACATTCTATTCCATATATTTGGAATGCAATAGTGTCTAAATAGTGTCACAATAATTCTGCATAACTATTAATGGTTTTGGAAACTAAAACGCCAACAACAAACATTGCAACCTAACCAGTAAGCAGCAGTAGTTGCTCTAAAACTCGAAGGATGGAGTGATTATTAACCGCTTTCCTTATTATCCTGAATTATCTCGGTTTCGTACATATTGCAGTTAATTATTATCTCGAGAAAATTCGGGTAAAGCAGAATTTGTCAGTTTGATTTGTTTTATCATGGTTTTATTCGGCCAATGGGAAATGAAAAAAAATATTCAGCTTTGATTGGTAGTTGGCCAAGTTTTGTTGGTTTCGTGGATCTTTTGGCGGGATGGGTGACGTGTTTTCCTTACTGTATAGTACACGTCGGCTGGTGGATTAGTAATGTCTAAGGGGGAAGGATAGTTCCGTTGAAAAAAGTAAAATAATGGTGATGATACAAGATAGCTAAAGCAATGATTTTTCAGAGAGGTGGACATTGAAAATAGTGGAAGTGGTTCCTCTGTACGTAGCCTACATTTCGTACTGTAAATCAGGAAGCCCACGATCACCTAAACAATTTAGAATGGAACCGAGATAGAAAAAAAAAAGAAAATCATCGTAAAGAGTTTTTTGCCGTATCAGGTGGACCCAACATTAGTTCTTCACTACTCAGGTTAACCTCTGGGCATTTTCCAGATCTTATCCCTGCTGCTGAAAAAAAGAATCTAATTCAACTAGACAGAGTACTCTGTTCTCCCGTAAAACAGATCCCGTAAAGAGGTAAGCCAGTAAGAAAAGAGACCAGAGAGATACCAGTGTACAGAATGTCAGGTATCACTTTGTGTGGTCCCTTGTTTCAAAAACTATCATACAAAGACTAATATTTAACTTTTTTCCATTTACCTGAGATAACTCCGGATAGTAAACTAATATTAAAACTATAAATGCTTTTACATTTGTAAGAAATTAAAAATTCCACTTAAAACTTGCGTATGTTATTTTGTTTCATTTCCTTGTATTTAATAATAAAATTTAAAAATGTCAGGAGTTTTTGCAATTTTTTAAAAAAAAATAGTTTAAGCATCACGACGGATAGTGGCAACGGAGATCTTCCAATTTTGAACCACGGTCAAGTGACTAGGACGATATCGGACTCGAGCTCATGACACGCTAACCACAAGTCCGTGACAGTGACCACTAGGCTACTGCGGCCACATACAATAAGCGGAGATTGTCATTATATGCAGTCGACTCTCGATAATTTAAACTTTCGATAATACGAACCTTTCGATAATTCGAAATATATGCTCTGTCCGTAGAAAAACTCTTGATATTTCGAGCTAAAACAATACGTTTTGGAACACTCAATATTTCGAAGTACACTCTGTGGCTGGCTAGACTACAACATGCTATAATTCGAAATTATCTTATAAAACTCTCGACTGTTCGAACACACACTATAATGTGATGCCCTGTAATAAGCAGGTTGGAGCTTACAAGTTGCGTTGAGTTGTCTTCACGATTCTCCCGTTTAACGTAGTCTTTTTGATGACCATCTGTCTGCTACCCCTTCTTTGTGTTTTCCGGTTCCTCAGGCAAAAAGACACTTTTATTGTTTTCATTCTTTAAATCAGGGGTGGCCAACCCGCGGCACGCGTGCCAGATTGTGGCACGCGGGGGTCGTAACTGTGGCACGCGAAAGCTTTTTGAAAAATTAAAAAAGTATTATGAAAATATTACTGAATTAATTGAATTACAATAAAAAAAAATTCCCATGAAGAGAATATATAAGAAACATAAATTTTCAGCGTGAGCTTTTAAGGGCGCTAAGCAAGATTTTTTTCTTCAGAAAAACGCCAAAAATGAGACCATTTTTTGCTCCAAAACTTACAATTCTACTGCTTTGTAACATTCCGAGAAAAGTGTTGAGTAACGTAAGACTAAAAACAAATAAATTCTCTCTCTCTCGGACGGTCGAAACTGCCCAAAAAGTCATCCTCTCTCGGGGGCGGTTAATTTTTAACATCTCAGATTTCCATTCAAATTTCAGCTTCCCCGTGCAGGGCTGAAGTTTATAGCTATTGGCTGTCAGCGTGATGTCAGATAAAAAGGTTTTTCCGGAGATGTTGGCTATTTACAATTTCTGTAATGTCAAGAAGTAATTCTGCAATATATTGGGAGAGCAGTAGTTGTTAAGGTAGAAGTAATTCTATCTGCACAAAGTAGCCGCCTTGTAAAGCAGAGGGAGTGTGAACTTGCATCCATGACTAATCAGAATGCTGGATTCGGAGCCTAGAAAATTTGTTGCGCAAAATTGGCAAATTGTTTTTAGCTGTCAGACTCAGTTGATTTTAAACTCTGTTTAGCAAGACGTTTAGATTTTCTCCTTTTCTAAAATAGTTTTTAGATTTTAGTGTTGAGCATAGTTGTTTAAAATTTTTTTTAATTTTCAATATGTTTAGGAGTAAACCTTCGAAATCGAAAAGAAATTATGAAGAGGATATTGCAGCACGAGGCTTTAAAATTGTCTGGGAAAAACAGTACTTGTTTACACATCAAAAATCTTCCAAGCCTGTTTGATATCTGGAATTTGTATCGCAGTTCCAAAAAAATTTAACTTGGGCCGTCATTTCAAACAACTACATAGTGATTTCAACAGCAAATATCCTGTCGGATCAAATTTGCGAACGGAATTTTAGAAAAAAAAAAGAAACCTTTAGCCGGCCAACAATCTAGAAGAGAAATGACGAAATAGAAACCATGGCGAAGGCTCCTTATCAACTTTCTTTGTTGTTAGCCCGCAAGAAAAACCCATATTCTGACGTAGAAGAGCTAATAAAAAGCAGCCTTTTAATTTTCGCCCAAAATGTCGGTGATCTTAATGTCAAAAATATGGCTGATAAAATAGCTTTGTCTAGAAATACCGTCATGCGTCGTATAGATGACATGGGCCAGGATGTTGGAACGCAAATTGTCTCTGAACTTTAAAATTGCAAATATTTTTCATTAACTTTGGATTAAAGCTGTGATATCACTGACAATGTGCAGTTAAGCATCTTTGTGCGTTACACGAACGAAAATTTTGATACTGTGGAAGAACTTCTTGTATTCGTCAAATAGTTTTAACTACAGGTGAAGACATTTTTATGGAACTTAAAAATGTAATTGAAATTAACAAAGTAGAATGGACAAAATTAGACAGTGTTTGCAAAGATGGAGCGCCTTGCATGGTTGGCAGAATAAAAGGTTTTGTTGCATTGCTTGAAAATTATTTGAGAAGAAAAGTTTTCAAGTATCCTTGTATTATTCATCAAGAAGCTCTTTGTGCCAAGGACTTAAACTTGTCTTTCGTTGTTGACCCCGTGGTGCGCTATATCAACAAAATACGAGCTCGTGCTCTGAATCAACGTAGATTTCGTACGCTTTTCCCCGAAGAAACTTAAGAAAATGGCTAGTTACTCCTTCATTGTAGTGTGCGCTGGCTTTCCAAAGAAAATTCACTTGCGAGCTTTTGAAGTTTGAGGGAATGTGTTTTAGAATATCTGGAAGAAAACGATGAATTGCACAGTGAATGCTCGTTCCTCAGGAGTGAAAATTGACTGTGGGATTTAGCTTTTTTTACCGATATAATGGAACATTTAAACAACTTAAATTTAAGATTACAGGGAAAAAATTGTATTTTTCCTACCCTAGTTGGTCATATATCTTCTTTTGTGAACAAAACTTTAGCTTTTTTGTTTGGATTTTGGAGAGAAAAAAATTAACTCATTTCCCATTTATGCAGGAATTATCTGCCAAAGTTAGTAATGTTCCAGACTATGATAGATTTAAAAATTTAATATCCATTTTGCAGGATTCTTTCAGTGCCAGGTTTGAGGATTTTAAAAGATGATAAAAAAATACTTAACTTTTCACTAATCCTTTTTCCATTTCTCTTCAAGACATTAATTCTTACCCACCTCAGGTACAAATTGAAATTATTGACCTACAGCACCATATTACTCTGAAAAGCAAATATAAGGAAATTATTTTAACCGCAATTGATCCGAATTACATCGAATTTTGGAAATTTGTGCCACCAAGCCATTTTCCAAATTTATATGATTTAGCTGTCACATATTGTTGTAGGTTTGAATCAATATATGTTTGTGAAGAAATGTTTTCTGTTAAGAACGTAATTAAATCAAAATATCACTCAAAATTAACTGATATGCACCTAAAACACCTAATTTTGTTAGCATCTTCACGAACTATAATCCAAATATAGATGATTTAGTAAAAAAACTACAGATTCAAAAGCCACATTAAGAGACTGCTAAGTAATAATTTAAAATTAAATGTTTCAAGTTGCTTATTTTTATTTTGTACCTTAGCTAACTGACTGATCCTGTAAAAATTTATCAACAATAAAATATAAGTTTCTACTTTTGTTTTATTTGTTATACGATTTTCTTTTTACATTTTCACTGTAAAGAACTTGCATTTAAAAGTATGTTTTTGTTGTAAATAACCCATAAAAAGCTTATAAGTAACTTTATATATTCTTATATATATTTTTTATTTTGGTGGAAAAGTTGAAAGTGGCACGCGTAATTTTTTTTATCAAATTGTGAAACGTTTCCCAAAAAGGTTGGCCACCTCTGCTTTAAATGGACAACAGACCAACCGCACCTGTTGTCAGCTATTCATATCTTTCGTTTACCACGTGGCATTGCTACACATGAAAGGATGGTCCGCTGTTGTGAAGAAGAGATGCGTAGGATTGTGTAGGAATGCATTCTCTTAATACAGGATGATTAGCTTCTGTTAAATATTTATACTGTACTTTTGTATATATGTAAATATGTTATATGTTTTATGTTTGTACGTTTATATGTTTATATGTATATGTATATATGTTTTGTAAATATGTACTTTTTAAAAGTACTTTAAAAGAATTTTATACATGTGTACAATTGTTGTTTTATTACATGATTTCAAATGTAAATGTGTTAGAAAAAAATTTCCTTCGTGTGTTTTGGGAATTTTTTTTCTACCCTCTTGATGATTCGAAATTTTTCATTGGTCCCTCCAACTTCGAATTATCGAGAGTCGACTGTATATGTGTTCCTTTAAATTACAGATGGTATCTTTGAGTTGAATGCGTTGACGCTTTCCTGATTATCTTGTAACACCGTAAAATATGGCCCTGTTTATTGATGTGTAACATCTTTCCTCTCGATTGTTGGAGATTTGTGGGATTGATTTCGTGAAAAAAGACGGAAATGCGTAATAGGAAGTTGGGGAAGCGCGCGCTATTTAATTTGACCAACCAGCACGCTTGGTGGTGTCTCTTCGCAAGGTTCTTTTTTTTCTATTACATTCGGGAGGGACGCCCCCCCCCCCCCACTGCAGTCTAGGCCTTGGAATCTTTGTTTTTGTTTTGTTTTCTCACTTTAGGATCAGAGAAGAAGCTAAGTCCTTTTCTAATTCAAAAACTTGATTTTGTTCGCGCTTGACTCTAAATCCGCACATACCAGCAAGTCTTATTAGACTTCACCAAGGATAAACTTGCGATCCTTACGCTCAGTTGTCAAAGTCTGAGGGTTCACCAAACAGATTTCGACGTTATTTCGCAAAATTGTTCGTTACTCACGTTGGCAGAGACGTGGTTAGACAATGACGAACGTGTTTCGATACCTGACTTCGATTGCTGCGTACAATTTAAACGACCGGGCCACAGAGCAGCTGGTGTTGCGATCTATCGCAAACAGAACAACTCGCATGTTGTGGCTCCTCATATGGATATTACTTATCGTCAAAGAAGTGGATTGGGTATAGTTAGTCAAGATATTGGGGACATATGTGCGGCAGAATGCTTATTTGAAAATGGACAAACAGTGATTTCGGTGGTCGTATACATTTCTCAGAATCAAACGGTTCAAAAAATTAAAGATTTCCTGCATTTTTTACTTTTACCATATACCGAAGGTGTGTGTGGCTCTGCTCTTTGAAAAAACAACAACTATTACTTGCTTCCCATGATTTTGAGTGATGATTTTAAAGTTAACTTCAGTTTGTTAGAAGCCGAGCTCATTGCGTTTTTCAATGATGAACTCAAGCTCGAAATGAACACAAATCGAAATGTTTCGACATCTAACAGTGGTACCATTTTATTGACGCTATTTTTCAACGGTTTTTAAATACTTTGAAATCACAAGTATATATGTCATATTTTAGTTATCATAAGTTTTGATTACCTCTCTTCCCCAAATTGAA
This sequence comes from Trichonephila clavata, assembly GCA_019973975.1. Taxonomy (NCBI): domain Eukaryota; kingdom Metazoa; phylum Arthropoda; class Arachnida; order Araneae; family Nephilidae; genus Trichonephila; species Trichonephila clavata. Next base: position 644,654 of record BMAO01039451.1, read on the forward strand.
CAAGAATAATTATTTTTGATAAAAAAATATTGCATTACTCCTTGTGTGAATTAAATAAAATTTTCATTAAAGATATAATTATTCCGTAGAAAATTATTTCCAATCCTACTCGATTCATTTTTTTCAGGATTTAAGTTGCTATTGCGAATTTACAAAGATAACATGTCAGATGTTACACATCGTATGCGATTACTGTAAGGCTCGTTTCTTTTTTTTAATAGTAATAATTTTTCTTTAATTATTGACTTAGTAATAAATTACTTCCCTACATCGTTGTTTCCTATTCATTCTAATTTAAGTCTACATCGCAAAATAGAAATGAAATTGAGATCTAAAGCTGAGTAAAATAGATGCTTGAAAAAAATATTTCTAATTAAAATATTAATAAATTATATCTATAATTATATCCGCATGAAAAAGGTCACAGATTAAGATATAACCATAATAAAAATTAAGCTTGATGCATCATAAATTCGTTATTCGTGTTTTTTCCAGCTCTTTATTGTATTCTTTAATAAATATGATTTTTCCCGCTTTAATTCCAATTCCCTTTGAACTTTAGATATGATTAATATAAAATCAAAACATATTTTTTTTTATCTCTCATGGGGAAATTTTTCTGTATTTAATAAAATATATTTTTGTGGGGTTAGTAATTAAATTAATGATATACGCTGAAAAATATCCATATATGTGTAGTTCTGGTTTTTAATCTATGCGAGAATAAAATTAATTGATGCCACTTCTCGGAAATAAAATATTAATATTTATATATTCTTCTGAGAGAAACTGGAGCTTTAAAATCCTAAAAAGAGACAGAAAATATTTATTAATTAATGAAAATTAATTTAAAAATAGATTAAAACAATAAAAAAAGAAATTTTGCGTAGGATACACTTTAACAAATTATTTCATTGTAAGCGGGCAAAAGTTTTTCGAACAATGATTGCTTTTCAAAAGAAATCAGCTTAAGAATCTTATTTAATATATAAGGAAACATTTAAAACTTTCTCGCGTTAACATTTTAAAACAAGTTTTAATTTTTTTTTCCTTTTTACATAAGAATATTGAGCTATCCAGTTCTAAATTTTACTGGTCAAAAATATACAAGATAAAAATGAACAAGATTCTACGAGTTTATATTAATAACTCATTCGTTATAAAAATTACTTATTTTTAAATATTCTTTCAGTTTTGAAAAAAATTTAAAATCTTACTTTTGTTCATAGATCTCATTTAATTATACCAGCGTTCATCACACTGTGGAGCGCCCCCCCCCCTAGAGATAATTGTGCGAGGGAGGCGCGAGCACATTGGAAAGTCAAAAAACAAAAGATTCTTTAAGAAAAAATTAATTTATGGAAAGTAAACAAACAAAATATATTCTGAAATAATAAAAGATAAAATACACATTTACACTGATATAATACTTTTATAAATGTATTAATCTTGCACTATGTATTTTATAATTTACTTAACTCACACACAATACTATATTAAGAACAAGTTTAATAATTACCAGTGACAAATGAACTTGTCTCGTATAAAATTACATCCAAAAATTAATATTTATCTTGATAATTTGTACGGTACCAATACCACCGTTTTCTACGTAGGGGCGGATATGAAATGTATGGGGGGGGCAGAAAAGAAATAAATAAGCAAAACCATCTCTGAAAGAAGTAAATCCTTCGCAAACACTGTCAAGGTCCTTTTATTGCATTCCAAAACCTTCGCAATAATTTTATGGAAGCAGTGCACAGAAAAGATCGTACTTCGGAAAGACATATATATGCGTCCGAGGCAATTAACGCTTTGATTGAGCGAAACATTTATATATGTCCGTGGTACTTAAGAGGTTAAAGTAGTGTTGTAACTTTTGCCTCAAAGTATTTTTTTTTATTTCCAATGGCGGATTACAAGACAACTGCAAACAAAATGAGAAGCAGTGAAAATTTACAAAAAACAAAGGACAACACAAAAAATAATGAAAGAAAAAATAAAAAAAGAAACACAAGTTCACAGTATAGTCTATAAATCACACATTTTGTGTCTGGCCTCCCAATATCTGCTCCATTTGGATCCAGAGCTGAGTGCACGGCAGCGTGCCAAATGGATGGCGTCCATTTCTTCATTGGAGTCGCACAGTTTACAAAGTGGACTCTGAGCAATGCCTATCATGTTTAGATGCTTAGATAGGCAATCGTGGCCAGTGGCGATTCAAAAATCGGCCACAGCTCTATCTCGGGGCCATTTTGGAATATGAAGGAGTTTGCTAAACCACTCCGTTTGTTTATTCTTTTGGTTGAATTTAGACCAGAAGTGATCTCTGTGGTATTTCTTTATAATTCTTTTGGCGCTATAAAAAGGAACTGTATTGTTAGAAGTTTGTAAGATTTTTGTCTCCTTCTTTGCCAAGCAATCGGAATTTTCATTCCCATCAATGCCACAGTGCGCCGGAATCCATTGCATGGCAATGTCTACGTGGCTTTGAAGTAAATCACCAATTAACAGTTGACATTTGAGAATATCCTTTGACAAAGGTGCCTCGATGGAAGATATTGCTTGGAGGGCCGCCCTTGAATCACACAGAATAATTACTTTTGAAACACGATCTGTGTGGCAAAGAAGTTGAGTTAGAGCAATACGTATAGCTGAAATTTCGGCATCAAAAGCAGTGCTGTGAATTCCTATTGGTGTATAGAAGGAGAGTAGGTTGCAGCAGACTCCAGCACCTGCATTGCCATAATCTTTCAACTTGGAACCATCTGTGTAAACGTATATAACCATTCTTCTTCAGGGTATAAGGAATCCAAAGTTTCCAAAGAAAGGATGGATTCTTAGGATTTGCCTGTCTGTTTCTTTCTTTTGGACCTCATAGAGCAGCTCTGTTGAAAGTGCAAAATCATACCTTTCAGTCGGGCAGGAAGATTTTATTATATCTTCTGGTTCGAAATGAAAAATATGAAACTCTTTGAGAGCCATGACTTTCTGAAGGAATTCTCTGTGATTTGAGATTTCTGTTGGTGTAGGATAAAGAATCCTTCCAAAGAGATAGACATTCGGGGATTCTAGTAATTCCCAGAATGCGTCAAAGTATAGTATTACTGAATTCAATACGTTGTTATTGTATGGAGGAGGGCGATGAAAGTTATGATATAATATTGGGTCGCAAATAGTGAAGGTTTGAGAAGCACTGGATTTTACTAATAAAAACTGAGTGTGTCTGAATAGAGTATACACCAAAGATTCAATACATTACGACCAATATGAAGTAGATACACCTTTTTAACTCCACGACGGGAGTGCGAGCCTATTGAAAAGTCGAAAACGAAAGATTATTTAAAACATTATTAATTTACTGAAAGTAAACAAACAAAATACATTCTGACAAAATGAAAACTAAAATGCACATTTACACTGATAGAATACACTTGTAAATGCATCCGTACTCTACAACGTAGTTCATAATTAGTTTAACAATACTAAGTTAACAACAATAATTACCAGTGACCTCATTGGGCTTATATTAACACTTATCTTGATAATTTGTACAGTTTAGAATTAATCCCTCAACTGCTGATTAAAAGTTACGTGATTCGCTCCCCAATACCACCATTGTCCACGCAGACAGGCTGTTGTAATGTTTTTTTTCAAAGGGAGGGAGTGGCAAATCCTCTGAAATTGGTAAATCCTTCGCAAACATTGTCAAGGCCTTTTATTGCATTTCAATGCCTTCGGAGTAATTTTATGGAAAGCATTACACAGAAAAGAACGTACTTCGGAAAGACGTATATACACGTCCAGAACATTAAAGCTTTGGCTGAGCGAGACGTTTATATACGCCGGTGGCACTTAAAATGTTAAAGTCGTATTGTAGCTTTAACGTCAAAGTATAGTATTATTGAATTCGATACATTGTTATTGTATGAAGGGGGGCGCGATGAAAATTATGATTGCATATTGGGTCGCGAATATCGAACGTTTGAGAAGCACTGCTCTATGCTGTTGGAAAAGACAGTTCTTCTGGTGAGAAAAAGTTAGAGCTTCTGTGCGGTAAACGTTTTGGAAGTGATGAAAAATTGGAGAATGCTCTTACAACCTGAATTATTGCATTGGCAACAGAAGAGTATTACATAGAATTTTGAAGCTCTTGGACAGATGCAATAAATGATTAAATGAAGGAAAGGAGATTATGTAAGGCATGAAAGAAACTTCTAGATATGTAAAAGATCATTTTTTGCCCATTAAATATGGTGTTTTCATTTTTATAATTGAACCATTTTTATTATATCTGGATGATTCTCGTATTTACTGAGCCAATTTTGGATATTTTCCTCTTATAGTAGAATTACGTTCATTTGATCGAAAGATCTTAAGGTATCCGAACACCTTAAATTTGTGAATTTTGCCAACAATTGACAAATTTTTTTATGATTTTATTTTATAGACCAACTTATTAGCTTGATAAAAATACCAAGTTTATCATTTTCCGTTCACTAGAACTAAAACTACAAGCGTCTTAGTAAAAGCAGATGTCATTACTTTGAGCAAGATATTTTATACTTTAAAACGCGTTTTACTCGAAATATGTTGTTTTTTTTTAAATGCTAAGCGGGGCCGGCGCGATTGCAAAAAAAGTTTTCAAAATAATTAACTGAAATTGTTTGTATATGTTCTGTATAATAGTAGAAGTGTTTAATACCCTCAGATTTATCAATCACTGTTTTATTACAAAATTTAGAGTCCCTTATGTGAATATAATTTTTTTAAGCAATTTCATATTGTAACTGAGATAAGGTACTCTAGATTTTGTAAAAATTAAAATATCCCTTATCCCGAAGGTCATTTTGACAATGAATAACATATATATATATATAGCAACACTTCAGAATTGAAAAATTAAAAATTTGTTCATAAACTTTTGGTGGAAAATGGACCGCGTTTATGTTATTTTTTGTCAATTTTTACCCATTTTTCCCCATTTTAGTTATAATAATTTATTTTTCTCTTCTTAATTTTAGCATATTGGTCTTTAAATGTACTAAAAAAAAAATCCAAAAACAACAACAAAAAACCCACATATTTCCATTTCTTTTTAAAAAAGTTGTCGCAACCAGTCGAATACCTTAAGAAAAAACGACAAATAACAAATCACCATAACTGAAATTTCCAAAATAAATAGCATATGCATATGTTTTCTATTCAGCATCTGTCTTTTTACGAACAGTAAATACTAGTTTGATAGCTATATCCGAGAACTGATTTTGCAATCTTTTTCACTGGTGTTAATTCTCGGTTGCCCTTTTAGCAGAAGCGTTTGACCACTTCAGCGGGGCAAGGGCTTAATCAGTAATCGATACATCAGGGGCGCAGGGGATCATTATCTTCAATGCGCCCTTGTCAGTCCACTTTAATTACAGCTTCGCTTTATTTGTAGAAGGCCGAATTCGTGAAGCCTGGTTGATACATTTGTTATATTTATCTTTTGTGACATACAGTGATATACATTTAAAGCAAAAACGCTTAAGACGAAAAATATCGGTTAACAAGAAATACTGCAATGGTCCTCCGACAAACTACTATGTATGTCCATGCATTTTTTTCTTTTAACATGAAATGAAATTCGCTTAACATGAAAAGATTTCCCTTCTGGAAATGAACAAAATTTAGAAAACACCAGATATTTAAGAGGGGTGTGAAAATGAAAGAGAGGTGGTTTCACATTATTTTTCTGTATTATTTGACTGCCATACTATATCATTGGAAGAATTCGTTGTTGATGATGACAGTGTTTGTACAGCCCCAATTATGACAGACAAAGATAATTTGCAGCATGTACAAAGCTCAAACAATATCATTGATACAGATTCTGAGTAATTGATACAGAAATGAATAATGTAGCTCTTGTTTTCAAAAGACGAACATCCTGAAAAGTATGCGCAGCTATTTAGACGCACATTGCAACGGTAAAATGGGGGGGGGGGACATTGAACCATTTGTTAGCAATCTGATGCTAAAAAAGACAGTGCAAAGAAAATATTAGATTATTTTCCAAAAACTCAATAAATGTTTTTTTTTTCCTTCAAAAACTTTGTAAATTTTCATTTAAATTTCTTCAAGTTCCTGTGAAATTTTGGTTTCATTGATTATTATTACATGTATGCATATATACATATCTATGTAAATAAATGTACTGTAACAAGCAATTCTGTTAGAAATATGGTTTTTTTTACAATAGCTAGCTATTAACACGAAATTCTTTTAACAAGAAAAATATTTCAGTTCCCTCAGTTTCGTGTTAAATGATTTTCACTGTACTATACAGCCAAAGTAAAATTATTTAAAAAATTTGCAAAAGTTTGTTTTTGTGTTCCATTTTTTTTTAAAACTTTATTAGCTTTTTAGATAGATCCAGATATGATTGGAATGGGGTTACTTTACTATTTCTTAAACTCTTTGAGAATTCTTTGTCAAATCAGTTTAGCTTTCATTGAAATTGCCAAATTCTGGTCAGTGAGTGAGTGAGTGAGTGAATATTAACGTCCCACTGTTCAGCTACACGAGGGCTTTTGGGGACGGTCCCAAATTCTGGCCAGAATCTCCATTCTAATTCCAGTTATGTGGCGTAAAACATATATTGGCTTGAAATCCTCTCGTCAGTGCATGGCGTTGAATTATGAAGAGAGTAGTATTATAGCTCAGGTGTCGTCCTCGTCACTTGACGGAGTTTCAAAATTAAGAAGTCCATTGCCAGTAGCCTATGTACAACTTCGTAGCGCACCGTTAATAATCAATATTGGCAGAATAAATACTATAATGAGTACTTACATAATATCGCAATAATGCCAACGTTCGAGATAACTCGCCAAGCTAGCAACCCCAATTTCGCATGTGTCTTACGCGCTGAATAGGCGACCATCTGCTTTGTTTCATATGATGTCGCCAATACTGTAGGGATAATACGTAAGTACCCTAAAATGCTGCTCATTTTAATACTAAAAAAATTGATGTAACAGAAGCAGTGCATTAAATAATAGTAGCAGTATCATCAATATGAGCCAGTTTTAATGAGTATGTGAGTAAATGAGAGAATGTTTAAATCGCTTTTCTGTTTACACACACACACATAGTGTACATGTATTGCGTTTACAACTCATTAAATTATTACATTTCTAAAGTAATCATTTAAGACATTTTTCAAACAAACAAGCAAACATGTCAAAAAAAATATTCTTTTTCAAAACCATTTCATGAAAATAATTTCATTCAGGTAAGTAATATGCTTTTCTTGAAGGGTTTTATTTTTTAAAATGCAGAAAATTCTACGACCATGTACAAAATCAAAATTTAATTTGTACGTAAGTTCTAAATACATTTCCTTCGCTGTTCTTCCAATTTCCTTCGTTCTTCCATTAACTGTATAAATGTCGTTTTCAACTAGGAAGCAAATCAATCCTACAAGAAAAATTTTAAGCAGAATTTTTTGTGTGTTAGTTTTCCCCCGTAGTTTTAAAAATAGATTCATATTACTGAAACATGTTCTGTAGTATGAACACACATTATTTTTATTTTCGATGAGGGAAATAAATCTTTTATTTAAAAAAAAAAAGAGTGATTTATTTTTCCATGCAAAAAGCGGAAAAAATAGTAAATTCAAACCTCGATAAAATAATCTTCTGAGGAACAAATAATAAATGTCAAAAATGTTGAATATAAAAGCTTTAAAATATGTTAATATATATATAGCCCGGATTTTTTTCCCCTTATACGAGTTATTTTAAAAACTCACGCTACAGATTTTAAGTAACAGTGTTTTATTAAAATACAAATGAAAAGTTTTATGATTTTCAATTTAATAGTTTTATACATTTTTTAATTTATTACTGTAGTTTAAATTAAAGCCAATGGAATTAGCTGTAAAATTATTTACATGCCTATGAAGATGTGTAAGCGGCCTATATTACATTTTTCTTAAGAACATTTATCCAGACAAACCAATTTTGATTTATAAAATCAGGAGAAAAAAAATATTATCAAAACAGAATAATATTTTTTTCAAATGGGCTGCATTTATGGCAGTTAAGCCTTTGCAGACACTGTAAGTTCCCAAGTTTTAGAGTCATTTTATTGGTGGTACCATCTACTGGAAGCTTCTGCAACCAAATTTTTAAAGCCTAAATTTACTGAATTCACATGCTCTCTTCGAATGCTAAATATTGCCGTTATGTAATTTTGTCTAGAGTACCAGAGATCCAAATCGACACTCAATGTATCTTTTACATACCATATAACCATTCGACATATGTACCTAAGTTTTTTGCATCCAGAATATCTATCGACTTCAGACGGGATTGAACCAACAACATTAGGCTTACGAAGCAGGCACACTACCTCTCAGCCACCGAGGCGTCATATTTTTATATTTTAAAGTCATATCTTTTACGAAGGAACTCTTAAGTTTGATATTTTAGTGTCAAACAAAAAAAGATAAATTATAATAAAATGTTCGTTAAGAAAATTGATAGTTTTTCTTTATAACACAGCTTTGAATTGATAGGGAAAAAAATATGGGTGAGACCCTAAAAAAATATTTATCCTTAAACCAGCGTTTCTCAAACTGTGGGGTGCACCCTCTAGAAGGGCGTGGTAACTCCATGAGGGGAGCGCTTGCGTATTGAAAAGTCGAAAACAAAAGATTATTTAAAAAATTATCAATTTACTGAGAGTAAACAAACAAAATACCAAAAATAAAATACACATTTATGCTGATATAATACACTTATAAATGTATCAGGACTGCACCATGTATTTTACAATTAATTTAACAATACTAAGTTAAGAACAAGTTCAATAATTACAAGTGACCCCATGATCATGCCATATATAAAATTATATACAAAAATTAAAACTTATCTTGATAATTTGTACGGTTTATAATTAATCCATTAACTGCCAATTAACAGGTACGTATTTCGCTCCCCAGTGCCACTGTTTTTCACGTATGCGTGCGCATATGATGTATTAAGGGGGGGGGATGAAAAGGAATAAATAAGAAAGCCCTTCTCTGAAATAAGTAAATCCCAAAGCCTTCGGAATAATTTTATGGATAGCTGCGAACAGAGAAGGTCGTAATTTGGAAAGACGTATATATACGTCAGGAGCAATTAACGTTTTCGCTGAGCGAGACGTTTATTTACGCCAGTGGCCCGTAAAAAATTAAAGTCGTATTGTAGTTTAGCATCAGAGTACATTATTATTGAATTCAATACATTGTTGTTGCATGGCATAGAGGGTGGGGGAGTGTGATGAAAATTATGATTAAACATTGGGTCGCAACTATTGAAAGTTTGAGAAACGCAGCCTTAAACAATACTTAAACGCCGCAGCCTGATCTCCTTTTTTCGTATTAGAAAACTCGTTTTATGTTATGGTTTATTTTATTCCTCTAAGCTTGAGTGAAAATAGAACCACTTTCTAGAAATAGCTTAGCTTCTAAAATTTACTTTTTTAAAAGATAAGTTTTCTTTGTACAGGGTGTCCGAAAAATAGCGCCCAAACTCTACACCGTTAGATTCCCGTTGAGAGTATATAAAAAAAAATTCGAACATATTTTACATCGAGAAAAAAACTAATTTGAAACAGAAGGGAGTAACATGATAAAATTTTACATTTTCAATATGAGCAGGAAATTAAAATAAAAGAATACTGCTAAGTTATTATTTACTTAGAAGCAAATGTCACGAGTTTGATTCTTATTCAGTAACCCTACTCTTAAGGTATCCGATTTCCCTAAAATTATGACTTTCGCAAAAAACTGACAATTTTTTTTATGATTTTTTATATAGGCCATCTTATTACCTTTATACAAATACCTAGTTTATTATTTTCCGTTCTCTAGAACAAAAACTATATCTGTTTTAATAAAAGCAGATGTCATTACTTTAAGCAAGATGTCGTACTTTAAAACGCATTCTATTCGAAATGCGTTTTTTTAATGCTCAAACGGGGCCAGCGATTCCTAAAAAAAGTTTGGAAAATAATTAACTGAAATTTTTGTGTATGTTCTGTATCATAGTTGAATTGTTTTAACCCTCAGAACGATCAATTTCTGTTTTATTATAAAATTTGCCGTCCCTTATGTTAATATAATCACTGTTTTTGTGAGCAATTTCATATAGTAACTAAGATAAAGTGCTCTAGTTTTTGTAAAAATTAAAATATCTCTCATCTTGAAGATCATTTCAAAGATGAATAACATGGCAACACATCAGAATTGAAAAATTGAATATTTGTTTATAAATTTTTGAGACAGAATGGGCCGCGTTTATGGTATTTTTGTATAAGTCTACCATTTGTTCCCCACATATTTTAGTAATAATAATTTCTTTTTCTGTTCCTTATTTTAGTATATTTTTGTTAAAATGCACTAATCAAATTTAAAAACAACACAAAAATCCCTCTATCTCCATTTTTTGAAAAATAAGTTGTCGCAAGTAATCGGATACCTTCATGAGCGAAAAAAACGGAGTTAAAATATTAAATAGCCGCCCATCCGGTATAGTGGTCAGTAAAGCTGACTGCGGTTCCGTAGGGACTGGGTTCGAATCCCGGAGAAGGCATGGATGTTTGTGTTGTAATCCTTTCTTCTGTCTGTGTTGTATGCCCCCGTGTTATACATTGCGTGGTGCACGGGATTTATAAATGTTAAACAAAAAAAATATTAAATAAATTATATATATATATATATATATATATATATAGCTCTGTAATATGAAAATTTAGAACAAAAATTGAATATTTGCACAGACAAAACAATTCCTGAAAAAAAAAATTAGCACCTAAAAATACATTCTGTCACGGAAAAAGTTTGGATAAATTGAAAATCAAAAATGGTCATTAGCGACGTTGTTTTTGACATTTACGGAATGGAACAAAAGCAATTCCTTAATACACACACACACATCGAAAACTTAGTTAATACATGTACCTAAATTTAGAATACAGTGATTCAACCATTTTTTATACCACGGCCTACAAGGAAATATAGTTAAACTTCTACAGAAAATAAAAAAAAAGAATTAAAATGATTTAATTGTAGTTTTTGTTTATTAACACCATCAAAAAATTGTTTTGGTTTTTTCATTAAAAAAGATTATTATAATTAAATAATTAAAATTAGAAGTTTTCACAAAAAATAATAATGAGCATATGCTCAGATAAAGTGTCAGATTGATCCTGTACCTGATTATTATCTCTGTTGTTGCGTATTTTAGAAAATTAAGTTGTGAATGGCAAAAGTAGAGTTTGTTATGTTGTTCTAATTTTTGTGAGAATAAAAAAGGGCTGTAAATTGTTATTTATGTGTTTTACGAGAATTAATAATTTTTCGAGTTTTTGCGCCATTATGCTTTTTTAGTGTTATTTTCGAGAGATTACAAGAATAGATTAATCAGTCATCTGACCCAAGTTATCTGATTTCGAATCCATATAAGAACATAAAGTATACTTATTTTTCACTAAAGTTAACATGTTAGTATTTTTATATGGATGATATACTTATAGAATCAGATTTAAATGGTTTATTTTCGTTATCCATGCTCATCAAATAAAACAATTTTATTACATCAAACAAATAAAACATTTTTTATTCTTTTGCAATTTTTAAAAAAAGTAATTTGTTATCGAATATGCTAGTGACATCATTTTGATCAATTTATGAAAAGCTTCAATTAAATGAGAACAAAAAATAATTTGTTAAAAATGTGCTCAAAGCGTAAAAATAAATTATTTCATATTGTAACAACTACAATTCATGAATAAACAGAAACATTATGAAAAATTCATTCGTAAGAATAAAATTTTTCATTACTGAGAAAAAAAATTGAAAATAATAATTTGTACATCAAATGAGGTCCCCCCCCCCCGCGCTTATATAGAAAAGAAAAATATTAAACATGATGTTAGTATTATAATCACAATATCTATTTCAAATCTTTAATGTATTCAAACGCTAATACAATCAATTTTTTTAAAAAAATAATTCATTGTAATACTGGATATTATTCAAAATTTTAAAAAGAAAATGGCAACAGTTTTAATGTGAAGCATATAAATATTCTTATAAATCTATCAATACATATTTGGGATAAACAGCATTATCAGAAAGACGAGGAGCCCAACAAATTGTTTGAAAACAATTTCTAGTCGTGAAACATTGTAATTAAGTGATTCGCAAAGCATACTTTGATGCCATATGGCTTCTTATCTTTTGATCTGAGTGGACCGAAAGGTATACATTACGGCCATTTCAGATAAGGTTTGATAACTGATACGATAGCTTCTGAGCTAAAATTTATAAGAAATAAAATAGAAAATACAAATTATACAACAAATCGCTAATGATTTTATACACTTTACTACATGGAGTCAAAAAATTATGAGACAGTTTTATTTTCAAACATCTGATTTATTCTTACAATTATTTTATTCTAAAATTTACGTAATGGAGCAATTTGCGTTTAAAAACAAATAATAAATAAATAATTATTATAAAAGATACACAAAAAGTTAATTTTTAACTTATTCAAAATCTTTAAATATACTTTCGTACTTCATGATCGAACTTTTAAAAGTTTTTTTTATATAAAATGAATAATGAATTCAATACTATTCGATAATTCGAGAAAATTCATATCTTTATTTTTTAAAAAATGACCGAATTACACCCTATGTCCTTGGAAGTTATTAATATTTCCTTATAGAATAACTTAAAAAAATATTTCTGGAAAAAATGAAGTTATATATTTAAGATAAAATCATTTTCTTGACTTATTTATATGTAATTTGAAGAGAAATGAGAATTAAACAAGTTATGTTGTACACGGCATTAATTATAAAAATTTAAATTCTGATATAGCCAATAAAAACTCTAAGCATTATGAAAGATAAATAGACAAGCAAATTATAACAGTTGCATTCTTCTTTTTCAAGGAAATTTTCTTCGTTTAAAATAAGAAGTATAAAAACATATCACACCTACGCCACGCACACATTGCCATTTAATAAATTAAATTCTTTTAAAGTTAAACACTTTTGTCCTTAAACTTAAATATCTGTATGATATACTAATTATCCTATTTAAACTCTGTAAAATTATCATATCTATTGGTTGTATCAGTTGCAATAAAAGTACTATATCTATATTATGAGTATTAGTAACTAACCCCGAGACTATAATTTTCTATGACTGTAACGAAAAATATGTAGGATGGATTATTCTGAAAAATTAATCAAGTTCTTCTAATGAATATACTTGAAAAAGATGGTTGCTTGGACGTTAAATATACAATAAAAAACAAATAAATTTAAAATTCTCTTAATAAATCATTTAATGTATTAAAATTAGAATAAGTGATGTATTTTACTTACTTCACTTTACTCGTAAAGATATTTCAAATTAAATCTTTCATTTAAAGAGGCAAAAGAGAAACGACACCTTAAAATATATCGACTGTATTTCAAATAAAAGACTAGTGCATTGTAGTAAGGAATTATTGACATAATTTACAAATGTTTTTTTTTAATTTATTTATTTTCCGTATTCGAAAAAAAAGTGTTTGTGGGATTTTGGATGATTTCTTGAATAAATTTCTCCTCGACAACATTTCATAAAACTTGAAAATGTATTAAATCTTCTTACATTAAGATAATCTATTAACAACAAGTGTAAAAATTTCGTTTCGAAAAATGGCAACATTTGGAAATGAATGTCGTGGATTCGACCGGGAAAAATATTTTAAAGAAGAGCAACTCTCGCTTCAAATTGCCGTAACAATATGCTTCAAGACTGAAACTTTAGCGCCATTTGTAAACAATAAATAAAGATTACTTTTTACGAATAAATAATAATTTTTTATAATAAATGCTTGTAAAATAAATAAATACTTTCAATAAATTAAGTAAGAATCATATATTATTTTTTTCTTTTTTATAGTATTCATCTAAATATGTCACTTGAATTATTTTTCCAATTTATCATCATTAAGTAAAAAACACGTACACAAAAGAAATGCTTTAAAAGATATCTTTTAATTTTAAAAAAATTGCAAAGGAGAAGAAAAGTTGTGAACATTGTTTTGTTTAACAGCTGTTCCAATAAGGTCAAGGCTATGACCTTGTGCTGACAGTTTTTAAGAACAGTTAAGGTAGTTTTTAAGAAGTTTTAAAGACTTCGCTTTGGTTTAAATTAATTTGTCAAAGGATAAATGAAAAAAAAATTAGTTCCGTTTATTTTCAAAATATAAATATATTTTGAGCTGCTTGTTAAAAAATAAAATTAATTCCGTGCAATCAGCACTTTTACAAAAAATCTTGACGACATCAGTAATTGTATCAGAAATCCAAACGATTATAATTTTGTGAAGAAAATTAAAATATGGATTTATGAATAATGTTATTTCATAAATGTATCAAAATTAACATTCCATAAAGAAGCCCCTAACAATTCACAAACCACTAAAATCTCGATACATAATTTGAAATTTTTTGTGAGCATATATTAACTTCTGATCAATATTCAAATTTCAAGTTAAAAAATGTAATAGTGCACGTTTTCTTATTTTGTGTGTAATATCATTTTTATTATATTAAGGTATCCGACTACCCAAAAATTGTGAAATTTGACAAAAATTGACAAATGTTTTTAATGATTTTATTTTATATTCCATCTTATTAAATTTATAAAAATACCAAATTAATTATATTCCGTTCACTAGAACAAAAACTACAAGAATTTTAGTAAAAGCAGGTGCCATTACTTTAAGCAAGGTGTCATACTTTACAACGCGTTTTACTCGAAATGTGTTTTTTTGAAAATACTCAAACGGGGTCAGCGATTGCTCAAAAAGTGTTGAAAATAATTAACTAAAACTTTTTGTGTATGCCCTGTATAACACTGGAAGTGTTTTAACTTTCAGATTTACCAATACCGTTTTATTACAAAATATATAGCCCCTTATGTGAATATAACCACTGGTTTCTTAAGCAATTTCATGTAATAACTAAGATAAAGTGCTCTACTCTTTGTAAAAACTAAAATATCCCTTATCCTGAAATTCATTTAAAAAATGAATGACATAGCAACACATCAGAATTGAAAAATTGAAAATTCGTTCATAAACTTTTGGTATAGAAAAGGCCACGTTTATGCTATTTTTTGTCAATTTTTACCCATTTTTTCCTTTAGTTATAATAATTTCTTTTTCTATTCTTAATTTTAGCATGTTTTTTTAAAAAATGTACTAAACAAATGTAAAAACAAAACAAAAAAATCCCCATATCTCCATTTAATAAAAATGTCGCAAGTAGTCGGATACCTTAAGCATATTTTACTAAGTAAACACTAAACAACCACAAATAAACGTTTCTCCAATGATCTGAATATGAAGCTATTTTTTTTGTTGTTTTTTCATTTATAGATAGACTTCAAGAAGTATTTTGTTTTGTCTACATATCAAACCTTGCTACTTGTGTGCTGTTGCCTCTGTGTGTGTTGTTGCCATGCAGTGGATCATATCTCATTTAAAACTGCTAAAACAGATTTCAACCTCTTCAAATAAACTGAAATTGTAAAATACTGATTATTTGTATGCATTAAAATGTAAACCGATTTAAATTTAAAAACTGCTTCTTTATTTTCGTTTCTATTCCACATGTTAATTGGGCTATCATATGGACATATTATGCTTAACATTTCATTTAAGCAATTCAAAAACAGTTTTTTGGTATTAATATTATTCATCTTGTTCATTCTTTGTAAAACTACCCATGACTTTAAAAGAACTGTGATATACTAACAATTAAGACAGCTTTTGAAGTTTATTTTTTTATAGACGCATATGACATTTCTCAATAAGTTATCGGTTTTGCCTTTTTTTTATATTTTCTAAGATTTCAAATATTTCTGTTTAAAATGATATATGGTATGAGGAAATAGGATAATTAGAAGTATTTTTATTTATTTTTTAAATGAAGTTACTTCTTAAGGCGCATCAAATGAGCTCTGCTAAGAACACATGTATCTTTCTTAGCATAAGTTTCTTATAAGCGCAAATCTATATGATGTTCAAGTGAAAAAATTAGAGTGCATTGGGAATATCTAAAATAATGTATGGGTACACTTCTTTTGTTCAAAAGAGTCAGTTAATAACGCCCTATGTCAATGTTTTTAATTCTACAATTGTAGAAATTGGGGTAAATATGGCTATTGCGCAGTTCAATAGGAGCCATTTAGCAAAATTAATGATCTTAAATCATTGCGATCTTGAAACATTATAACTGTGTGCCATGCTTCAGAACATTAGATGCACGTAGGATTCGTGGAAAAGCATCTTGAGATCCCCCCCCCCAACAAAAAGGCTAAATTGTTAAAAATAATGAAAAAAATAAAATTAGAAGAGCCTTTTGTAGGAAAAGAGTGTAAAGAAAATGCTTTATGTGTTTCTGAAAAGTACTAAAAAAAGTAAATGTTTAAAAATTACAAATTTTTACTTAAAAGCCCGTTTTCTCAAAATGTAGTTTTTTTTTTAATGTACCTTTTTCTCAAAAACTACTTATTATATAATCCTCAAATTTTCAGTGAGCATACTTTTAACATGTTAACACATTTAAATGGAGGGAATGAGATGTAGTTAGCAAATATTTTTGATAAGGCTTTTTTAAAGTAAATTTTAGGGGAAAAATTGGACATTTTTTGAAAAACTCATAATTATTTTAATTTTAAACAAAAGCACAAACCCTTTGTTAAAGTTTTATTGATAGTACACATAACCTGCTGTAAGACCTTTATCCATGAGAAGCAAGTGCTTTCTTAGAAAAATGTACATAAACTTACGTAATTTAAAGTAGGCTCCTATGAACTTGCCGGACCCCCTTAAAAGAACAATTATTTTTCTACCCATTTTATAATATTTATGTAATCTAATCCATCAACATATTTCGTATAAATTCCTACCTGTAATTAAATTAAATTAAATGTTGACAAAAAAAAAATACATAACCTACAACATGAACTTTAACATACCAGTTCATAATTAAGTGTTAAAAAAAACCTTTTGTCACATATAAATATATTTTATATAATATTAATATGTACTCAAAATATACTTTAAGAGATCGTAGGTCATTTGAATCTCGTCTGTAAGTGTTACGTATGTGTATCGTCCGGAAGTGTCATCTTATTTGAATATGCTTAAAATAAATCTTATATACCACGGATATATACAGGTTTATACACTATTAAAATATACTTTATTGCTTATCAGGGGGATTACTTCCGAAAATAATTTAGTTATAGAAATCCATTAATCAGGCTCCATAAAGGCTCCAAAAAAATTAAAGGGGTGTTAAGACAACACTATGCTCATATTAAATACAAAGTTCTGATTGGTTATTTATGTACGAGAGTATTAACCGGAACGCCCCCAAAGTAATTTTCCGCTTTCAATCAATGTCATCGCCATGTGTTAAGGACCATATTTCGCCTGAATATGTCAATTCAAACCGCAAACATATGACAATACATGGCCATATGATAAGAGGATGCTATCAACGAAATACGCCAAAAAAGGAATTGTATACAAAGGACAATAATACACAAAACGGGTACTCACGGGTCCCAGATTGGAAAAACCGTTCCTGTTGGCGACCTCATTGGCGACTTCATTCCCGTGCGGTTCTTTCAACTCCACCAGAAAGGCATTGGTGAAGACTTCCTCTCCGGAGACCGAGTCCCCGACGGTCACCCAACTGACCACTGCGATGACCCAGAGCCATTGCGAGAGTGCGAACACTTGCATAAGGAAACGTGCACTTCTCTTTGCAGATGCAATGTCTGCTGCTGTTCTTGGAGGAACAGGGGTGGAGACGATCTTGGAATATCGTCTGCAGTTGCTCGCTGTGTGGATGGTGGTCTCTCTCTGTCCTATCTGTCTATCGTCTGCTCTGGAAAAAAGGTTTGATCACCACCAACAGAAGGGTGGTGGGAGGAAAGGGAGGGGTGCGGGTGATGACGTCATGCGCGAGAGCGGTTTCGATAGGTGCTTCGCATCGATCAGTCCTCTTCATTTACTTGCGGTGATTCTTTTTTTTCTTTCTTTCTTTTCATGTTTCTTATTCTCTGGGAGCATAAGAAATGCACGGTGTTTTCTTAGGGTCGTGAGGAGTTTGTAATGAGAAAGGAGGGGCGGGGAAAGTTGCAGTGCATTACAGTAGTTGATAAGTTTAGAGCATTTGCCTCCTCTTCTCCTCCTCCTCCTCCTTCGTATTCTGCCTTTCTTCCCCCCCCCCCTTCAGATAAGGAAATGTTTACATAGGGAGTTGCACTAAATAGAGTAAAAATACAATATTTCATCAAGAATTGTAAATACAATGAAATACGTTAAACGCGAAAATGCTTAAGGTATCCGACTATCTCTCTCTCTCTCTCTCTCTCTCCTAAAATTGCGAATTTTGTCAAAAATTGACATATATTTTATGATGTTATTTTTTGGCCATCTTATTAGCTTTATAAAAATACCAAGTTTATTATTTTCCATTCACTAGAGCAAAAGTTGCATATGTTTTAGTAAAGGGAGGTGTCATTACTTAAAGGTATGTGACTATCGTCGGAGCAATTTCTTTTGAAATATATAAATTTTCAACTAAATAAACACTTTTTTATTTGAAATATGGCATAAAACTAGGAACTCAAGTACGGTTTCTACAAAATTAAGAATAGTTTTGGATATATTGGGAATTTTGAGTGAAATTTTAGTGAAAAGTTGCAGTTACGGTAAGGCTTGTATTGAAAATTCTAATTAATATATTCAAATAATATTTATACAGAACATAAACTATATCATTATCTGTGCTAAGAGCTATAAAATTTGAGATACTTTTGTAACGTTTTTGAAATATGTTATTTTTTAAGAAAGAACTCGATTTTTTACAAAAAACTAAGGTTATTTCCTCACAAAAAGTGCAATAATACATAAATATATACAGAGATTAGATTATAATCTATACTGGAGATAAAACTAAATAAAAAAATTTAAGGAAAATTTCAATTCAATATCTTGAAAAGAAATCCTGTAGGGAACTTTACCATGAAGCAAAAAATTGAAAAACATAATTCCTCAGAAAGTGCATTTAAAGATTTTAATATGGTATAAAATATTTTCTACTAGTTGTACATTTTTTAAACTCACCCTATTTATGGGTCAAGATCTCTTTAGCTTCATGCTTAACTAATTCGAACTTTTTTTTTAATCTTTTGCTTTTTTTGTGGAGAGTTTTATAGACTACAGCAATTGTCATTTTTAGGGAAATTTTGATGAAAAATTGCATTTACAGAAACTTCTAATGAATGTATTTAAATAATACTTATACTGTACGTGAATAACATTTTTTTCTGTGTTAGGAATTAAAAGATTTGTAATACTTTTGAAAGTTTTTTAATTATGCCAAATTTTAGGCAAACACACGATTTTTAAAAAATTAAAGATTTTTTTCATGAAGAAGCAATAAAGTGCATAAATATATACGCAGAGGTTAGATTTTTTGATTCATAACTTAGATAAAACTAAATAAAACATGTTTTAAAAATTTCAATTTAATATCTTAAAATTATTTTGAGTAAGGATCTACTTTCGGTTTTGTAAATTCCATTTCCGGTTTACTAATTTTGTTATAACTTTGCTTCTAAGTATCGTAGAAATAAAAATAGAGTGTTTTTGGAATCCTAAATGTTGGGCTATGAAATAAAAGCATAAAAACAATTTCGAAAATTTCCCCCAAAATACGAATTTTGGGTAGTCACATACCTTAAGCAAGATGACATACCTTAAAATACATTTTGCTCGAAATGTGTGTGCGTTTTTTCAAAATGTTCAAACAAGGACAGTCATTGCTCAAAAAGTTTTCAAAATAATTAATTCAATTTTTTGTGCATGTTCTGTATAATAGTGGAAGTGTTTTAACCTTCAGATTTATGAATCTG
Organism: Trichonephila clavata; assembly: GCA_019973975.1. Taxonomy (NCBI): domain Eukaryota; kingdom Metazoa; phylum Arthropoda; class Arachnida; order Araneae; family Nephilidae; genus Trichonephila; species Trichonephila clavata. The sequence continues at coordinate 664,692 of BMAO01039451.1, forward strand.
TTTTATTACTAAATTTACAGTCCCTTATAATCCCTGTTTTCTTAAGCAATTTCCTGTAATAACTAAGATAAAGTGCTCTAGTTTTTGTAAAAATTAAAATATCTCTTATCCCGACGGTCATTTCAAAAATGAATAGCCAACACATTAAAATTTAAAAATTGAACATTTTTTCATAAATATTTTGTACAAAATAGTAATGTAAGTACAGAATAGATTATGTAATTTTTTCTCAATTTTATATTTTTTCCCCTTTTTAGAAATTATAATTTATTTTTCTTTTCTTAATTTTAATATATTTTTCTTCAAATGTGCGAAATAAATCTAAAAACCACAAAAAATCCCCATATCTCCATTTTTTAAAAAGAATTTTTCGCAAGTATTCGGATACCTTAAGACGAAATATCGATTCATATGAAATAATACAACGGTCCCCAAAAACTACCATGTATTTCCATGCATTGTTTCGCTTAACACGAAAAGAGTTCCCATTTGGGAATTAACAAAATACGGAAAACACTAGCCAATCTTGAAATCAAATGAAAGGAGAAATGAGAGGTACTAACTTGGCTTTAAAACAGTGCTTCTCAAAGTTTCAATATTCAATATTCAATCCTAATTTTCCTCCCTACAATAACAATGTGTTTGCATTCAATAATACTGTACTTTGACGCTAAAGCTACGATACGACCTCTTAAGTGCCACCGACGTATATAAACGTCTCTCTCAGCCGTTGTATTTATTGGCCAGGACGCATATATATGTCTTTACGAAATACCCCCTTTTCTGTGTGTGCACCGCTATTCCTAAAATTATTGTGAAATCTTCGGAATGCAATCAAAAGACCTTGACAATAGGTTTGCGACATTATTTGCTTCTTTGTTCCCCCCATACCTCACATACGCGCGCCTACGGGCAAAACTGTGGCATTGGGAAGCGAATCACGTAACTTTTAATCGGCAATTAAGGGATTAATTATAAACCGTACAAATGATCAAGATAAGTGTTAATTTCTATATATAATTTTATGTATGACAATCCCATGGGGTTACTGGTTTTTATTAAACTTTTTCTTAACTTGGTATTGTTAAATTAATTATAAAATGCCTTGTGTACCACTGATGCATTTATAAGAATAATATATTAGTGTAATTGCGTATTTTATTTTTTATTATGTCAGAATGCATTTTGTTTGTTTACTTTCAGTAAATTAATATCTTTTAAAATAATTGTTTGCTTAGGACTTTTCAATAGGCTCATCTCCCCTCATAGAGTTATTACGCCCCTTAAGGGGGGCGTGCCTCACAGTTTGAGAAACGCTGCTTTAAAATATTCTCGGAATAGCCAGTGACACGAGTTAATTTTGTTTATCTAAGCTACCTTCACCCTCCTTCCCTCAAAACGCCACACAAAAAAAAATCTAATATCTCATCAGTTAGTTTTTTCTCTATAGGGCCTGTTTCGCTTGGGTGCTATCGGCGAAATTAAATCCTAGTACAGGTTCGCATCGTCAGAGCCCATGTGCCTCCTTCTAGAGCGTCAAAATGACCCGTGGTGATTGGTATCCGCCTATAGGGTGCCGAACTCAAGAGAGATACCAACTTCTGGGGAATGTACTAGGTCTACATTGGAAAAACTCCAATCCACAGCATAAATATTAAAAAAAAGCTTTGAAATTAGGTTACAAGTTCACCACAGAATGAGTAAAAATCAGTCAACTTGATTCGCATTATTTTTTCTATTTTAAAAGAATTTTTTTACGATCTCAATGGCAAAGAGCTCAGAGTGAAAGCAAACTGCTATTTCGCTTAAAATGAAGATGGAGCTTCTTAAGAACGTTGATCAAAAACAGAATACGAAAACGGAAATCCAAAGATTTTGGTATTGCAAACTCTATATTATCAATAATAGTTTAAAACAATAGAGAAAATTATGGAAATGTTTGATAGGAATAAATTTCGTTCAATGATGAGATTGGATCAATTTACTTGTTTGGTTCAAACAAGAGAGATTTCGCAATGTTCACTTGGAATATTTTGCATTAGATTTTGTTCAGTTCTAGTGAATGCATTCGTTTCGTTGATTTTTATTAAATACATGCCAATATACATATAAAGTACATTAAATAAAACATTAAATACATGCATTTTTATTGAATACGTGCAAATATACATATAAAGTATATTAAATAATACATTAAATACATGCATTTTTATTAAATGCATGCAAATGTATAGAAGAAAATAAAATGTATAATATACTCAATTTTGTTGAATACATGTTTTTGTTAGAAACAACCTTTAACACAAAGTTTTTTTAACTCGAAAAAATATTTCCATATCCTCAGTTTCTTGTTAAACTATTTTCACTGTAACTAAATAATTATTATCGTGGAACGTTTTATGTCGTAACTATAGCAACAGTAGCTTAGTGGTCATGGTCACTAACTCGCATCTGACGGGTCACTGATTCGGACCCTCGTGCGCTGAAGACCCATCATGCAAAATCTGATGAATGTTAAATTTGTCGAGGCTAGTCCTCACGATGGTGCGGTGGGGAAGTTAGGAGAGTGGAGTGAAGACTCAGATGTCACTCTCGTCACTTGAAAAGGGTTAAAAATTACGATGTCTGTCACCAAAAGTTCTTGTGACTTGGTTAAGATTTTAATAAACGTCTCTCGTGGGACTTTATGCAATACTTAAGGGGACGTTGCTTTGAACTCATTTCAATTATACCGCATTGTAACTATTGTTTCCTCCTTTTATATGTAATTTCCTGTATTATTGAAGCCCAGTAGCTGAGTTGTATTGTATCACGCTTCCAAGCCCCAGTTAGTGGTTCAGATCCCGTGCTGGGCAAGGTCCACTCAACCTTTCATCCCTTCATGGGGTCGATAAATAAGTACCAAGCTTACTTGGAAACAAAACTCCGGGAGTTTCGCTTCAGACTGACGACCAAAACATCTCCACATAAACATCAGCGCCTAAGATCACGCCAACTGAGATAAGCACAGTAAGCCTTGGCTCTCATGGGCTGTGTTGTTGCTTATTTCCATGTCCAGCCAAGCTGGACTAAGTCCATGATCTCATTCACTCGTAAAAAGTCCACCACCGTTAGAGGGTCTTCACATAGATCTCGTTTTGTAAGCCCCAGACAGTCAATACTGTGTTCTGGAGATGCCTGGAAGGCAGAACACCTAACACAAGCAGGAAAAACTTTGTCTCCATCTTTAAAAGTCAAAGTACGAAGGTGGCCACAACGGAAACGAGATAAAAAAAAGTTTGCTCCTGCCTGCTGCATTGAAGGTAACCACCAGGGCTCTTAGCCTCATACCAGTGATGAGCAGAAGGAATAGGTGATAGCTTGTTGTTGATGTAGGTGGAGTGCAGTTCTGAATATGCGAGTGGGGCCGAGTTCCTATTGGGTTGAGCTGTACCATCTTTTGATATGGCATCAGCAATCTCATTGCCCGCGGTGTTAACGTGCGAAGGAACCCATTGTAGATGGATCTCGCGAGAAGATGAGAGACATTTTAGCTTATGAGCTGTTGCGAAACTAAGTTCAGTTCAGTTCCTCCATTATTAATATCCATTACAATAGTAGGTTTTTGCGTATCAGCTCAACTCCCAAATTAACACGTGGTGTGGTATGGATTTAAGAACAAAATGATACCAATTTAAGTAGGGTCATCTACATTTAGCTCTTACTGGACCATAAGAAGCTGGCATTTGAAGTCATAAATGACATACCCGATCAAGCCTTGATTATTTACACAGATGGTAGTCGTTTGGATATGGGTAGAGTAGAGAATGGTATATTTACTAACACTCCCGGGAGTGATGCTAAATCAGCGCAGGAATTCCGACCACTGTTCCGTCTTTAGAACGGAACTCAACGCTATGAGTGGTGCTCCCGATCATCCACTCAACTCTAATAAGGACACTATCTGGATCCTGACAGACAGCAGAAGCTCCATCCAATCTTTGAAGAATTGACCAAAGATCATGGGCAGTACTGGTCTAGATATTATATCCAAATTATTGGTTATATCCAAATTATTGGTCTGTTTGGCTTGGTCAGAGGAAACAAGTGTGTCTTCTGCGGATACCATCGCATGTGGGTCGGCCTGGGGACGAAGCAGCTGATGAGCTGGCTGGTAGGGGTTGTGAACTACCTAACCCTAGTTCCTCTGTCTTGAGCCATTCTGAAATTCATTCCCTCCACAAAGCTAAAATGAATCTGACTGGGCTAAACCCTCCCGCTCACCACTGGTACGCAGCTAAGAGTCCATCTCTACAGTGCAGGAGATATAGAGCTCTTCAGACAGCCCTGGTGCGCTTTCGAAGCGGTCACCTGCGTGGTATGACCTTTAAGCAAGGAGTCAAGTATTTTTTTTACCTGTCCCTGAACTCTCTCTCTCTCTACTTCTCCTTCTCATCTTCTGGACTGCTGGCACATTTCCTTGGGACAGCTGTTTGGAGATCAGGACCTTGGTGCTTGGTGACCTTCTTATGCGGAAAGATCCAATGGATTTGGTGTAAGCTCTCCTGCTCCAAGGGGATTTAAAACAACAGGACCATAATGTTGCAAAGACTAAATACTCTATTTTGTGAACTTTTTCCTCTATCCAAGAACCTTTAACTACTTTCTTCGTAAAATAACCTCGAAACAGCGAAGGGTTTTTTCTATTTAACGAAATTTTTCTCTTTTAATTCGATTTTTTTCCTCCTTATTTTATAAATATTTCAGGACAATTTTCAAATTATTCTTTTTAGCACATTTTATGGTGATCAATGACCTTGAACTGCTTTCATCAGGTGTTTAACTCACCAAAAGTAATGAAATTGCCAAAATTTTTCCAAACTAAAAAACTCAGCAAACTTAACAGATTTCTAAGTAATTAAATTTAAGGACGCATGTGTCGTAGTGTATGCTAAAAATTATTTGTTTTAAAATAATGTATGTTTAAAATTTCTTGTAGATTTAAAATTAGAAAATATCGTTAAAAAAAATTCATTAATTTTAATTTAGAATTATTTTTTAAAGTTGAAAATGCAGTGTATTCTTCAACAATATGTTTTTCTTGTTTTCTTTGCAGATTTCTTTTTGACGGGTAAAGTATATAAAATAGAAAAAGAGGTTTTTAAAAAAAGGTGTGAAGAATTTTTTAAATAACATATATTGTGCTTATATGAATTCAAAATTTGTTTCATGTGGTTTCTAAAGTATGTTAAAAGATTAATCTCTGCTTAGTGAATTTTCCACATAGCGCACTTTTTTTCCAGGGTTTACCCACTTCGTTAAATAGAAGTAGTAATATGTAATGAATAGGTAGTAATATGAATTTTTTTTATTGATATTTTCTAATTTTAAGCCTACAAGAACCTGTAGTAATATGTAACCATTTATTTTAGTTTGTTTGGAAGAAAAATAACTAAAAATCAGAAGAAAAATACATAACAATCTGTAGCTTTTTGAAAACTGCATAATTCAAAATGAGAAGAAAAAAATAAACTTCTTGCTAATATTAAATTTACATTATCAAGATTCCTAATACTTTTGGAAGAAAAAAAAGAAAGACACGTAAAAGCTTTTGGGTATTTTTTTGTAACTTTTTGTATAATATGATAAGAACTAAATGTATTTTCATTAATTCTATTTACTCAATAGCATTTTTATTTCGTTTGTATTCATTCTTATTGTTTATTCAGCATTAATTATCATTATCTGACTAGTTTTGATTTATATAGAGAGATTTGCAAGCTATTTTACAAATAAAAGAGCGTGCACTGTTAATTGGCATAAAACCTTTATGAATCATTCATATTCAATTTACTTAAGAAGTGAGTATTCTGTTTATAATATTGTGGCGTGCTTAATCGTTCTTCCAAATACAGGAAAAGTCCACAATTAGCTGATAGGTTCTCTCGCAGTAAATAGTTTATTCCAGATTTTTTTGATAAATACAGTAGGATTTTCTTTTGACTGGAAACAAATATCCCAAACGATAAATCTAAATAGCACAGAACCAAAAAATAGCACAAATGTAGAGCACAGCATTTCAAATCCGCCATTACAATTTCGCGTAAGATAAATGAAACACTCCCTGTCAACCTTTTGACCCCAATCTTGCTTCCCTGCATCGGTGTTATATAGGCGGAAAAGAATCTTCAAGGGGCTTTGAAAACAAAAAGGTTCTTGCCGAATAAGCATCCTAGAAACTTCTGGATTTTTGTAGGTACATTGATTCTGACGCCAAATTTGGCGATGTCACAAATTCTTGTTGCTGTTGCTGCTGTTACTAATGCCACCTGATAGACAATGTCAGATAGAAGCGCATGAAATGCATCGTGGTAAGGGGGATAGATCAATTCTGTCGTTTTGGCTCTGCCTCACCTCAATTTTGAAAGAGTACAAACCGAGGATTGGTATGGAGGTTCTCCCACCTCTTTCCCTATCTCTATCCTCACGAGATCATTTTCGGTTCGTCGAATATTTCAAATGCCCCCATGCTGCACAAGCACTACACATTTATAAACACGCATACCTTCTCCATAATTAAAACTGGACCCGTGGTACAACAGTCAGTGTCCCTAACTATTATTCCATCAGGTGTTTGTGTCGTAAGTTTGTCACAAAGTTCACGCCACTTCAGAATTATTGAGAAGTATTCTCTCTTGATCTCTGAGCAATCTTTCCTGCCACAATACCCTTTCGGAAGAGAAGTGAACTTCAGAACTTTCCATAATAATATTAAGATGGTCATTTCGATGTATTTATTAATGGTTCCCTTTTCACAATTATTCAATTCATAAGAACCAAAAGTAAAAATGTATAATTTCCTAGATCTTATTAATAGTTTTGCTAGTTAAATAATAATGGTAGATGCTGCTTTGGGTGGATCAAGAACAATTATTTGAAAACCTTCAAAACATTTTTTCTCATTTGCTCCAAAACATAAAATCAATCTAGTAACAAAAAAAAAAGAAATATGTCATATTTCAATTATGCTTTTGAAGTTTTGCCTCGTAAAAAGAATAATAACAAGTAAAATTGATCTCATTGAGTGTGTTATATATATATAGTCAGAATTTCTCTACAAGAGAGAGATGAATAAACATTAATAAAAACTGAAAAAAATTGAAATTACAAGATGAACAGACAATAGATTTTAAAAGGATATATAAAAAATTAAAATAATAGAGTTAAATATAAAAAAATATAAAAGTATGGATGCTACACTATTATAAACATTATTGACTTATGTATAAAATAATGTAGCAGCTTATGTCTAATAATGAGCAGCTTATGTATAAAATAATTTATATAAAAGTGGAGTTGAACATGTTTCGTGGCCAGCCAACCTTCCCTCTTTCTGTTAATAATACTGAGCAAGAACTTATTGAAAATAATAAATAGAAAATCTAAATCCATTATGAGAAAAAGATAACTTACCTAAAAATTACATTCAAAAATTCAGAGCCCGCGCTAAATCTGAGTGCAATAAACAAGTTATTGCAATATTCTGGACCCAAACGCTAATTCAAAGCATAGAAGTGGCTGAATAAAAACGCTTAGCAAAAGCATGAAAAGAATAGAAATAAGAAAATTGTAAACATACTACCATTACCTTAGGGACACTAAGATTATATATGATTTAAAAAATTAATAGTACGTATATTATATAAAATAATTATATAATCAAAATTTCTCTACAAGACAGAGATGAATTAACATTATATATATATATATATATATATATATATATAATCAAAATTTCTCTACAAGAGAGAGATGAATTAACATGATTAATGCTCAAAAGAATAGCAATTGCTAGATAACAAGACAACAGAATTTAGAAGGAGATATAAAAATTTGAAATAACGGAGTAAAATATAAAAGAATGGATGCTTCAGTATTATCAACATTGCTGACTTAGAACAGCTTGTATACATAAAATTTTCCTTAAAAAACTTTTTTCTGTATAAAAGTGGGGTTGAACATGTTTTTTGGCCAGTCAACATTCCCCCTTTTCTGTTAATAATACCGAGCAAATACCAATTGGAAGTAATGGATAGGCAATCTAAATCCATTATGAGAAAAAGGTAACTTACCTAAAAATTGCATACTGAAATGCAGAGCCCGCGCTAAATCTGAGTACAATAAACAAGTTATTGCCAGATTCTGGACCCAAATACAATTTCGAAACAAAGCAAAGGCTGAAAAATAGCACTTAGCAAAAGTATGAAAATAATAGAAATAATAAAATAAGAATTGTAAACATACTACCATTATCTTAGAGACTCTTAATATGATTTAAAAGTTATAATAAATTTTAAAAAAGTAATTTTATCTAAAACTAGAAACTGGGGGTGTTTAAAACTATCTAGGAAAAATAATAAATCTATAATATAAACCTTTTAAAACTATGGAAATTTAATCCTTACTATTTAGAATTTCTTTATTCAAATATCTGTTAATAAAATTAATTGGGTAGTTTTGAATAAAACAGTAATTAGTAAAATGTTTATAATTTTTATTTTTTCTGATTTATTAGAAACTAGAAATTTATTGCGTAGTGTGTAATTAAGAACAATATTTCTGAATATAGATACATGCACATTACTCTCCCAATGCGGTACTTTTATAATATTGAAATTAAAGTCTTCTAGTTTATCATAAATATTAGTAACTATTTTATAATCTTTTAATTTAATTTATATATCAAGAAAATTTGCTTCGTAACTGTTACTATTTGTCTGTATTAAATTAAGATATTGTGGATAAAAATTAATATTAGGTTTAAAGTTGTCTTGCTTTCCAAAAATGATTATATCATCTATATAACGAAAAAAGTAAAATTCTAAGTTGTCTGTGAAACTATTTTCAAAATAATGTAAATATAAATTGGCAAGACAGTTGCTAGCTGTGCCACCTTGTGGTAGACCCTTAATCTGTTGATAATAATTACCATTATGATAAACATAATTCTCTTTTAGAACTAACCTAAGTAGAGAACCAAATCTATCATATTTGACATTTTTAAACAAATTATCTTTATGTAATTTTACTAGTGTTTTTATCATATCATCAATATTAATTGAGTTAAAAAGATCTTCAAAATCTAAACTAAATACTGAAAACATCTTTTTATCTTTAATTTGTGCAATAAGTTCTGTACTATTTTTAAGAATGGCTGAAGTTTTTAGATTATTTAATGTATCTTGTAACATTTCATGTAGAGTTTTGCCTGATTTGCTGTGTTAAAACCATTAGTAACTGTTCTAAACTTTACTGGATCTTTATGAAATTTAGGAGTAAGAAATACATGTGGAAATTTAAAATTATTATTAATTTGTATTTTTAATTGTTTATGAAAAGCCAAAATTCGATTATTTATTTCTCTATCAGAAATTGATGACCTAATAAAAGCTGTATTATTTTCAAAATGTAAATTAAACTATTGTTTGTAAATTAAACTATTATTGTTTAATTTACAAATGAAGGCAAAAATTTCCAGGCACTTTATCAATATAAACTATAATAAATTTATTTTGTAATTTTTTAATCTGATTTTTAATAGCATTAAAAAAGATGTTATTATCTGTACTAAAGTTATATGTATTAATCCGTTGTGTAATGTTACATTTAAACTCTGTGAATGCCCCCCGCTATAGGCATACTATATTTAATAGCAATTTTGTAAATGAATTTGCTCAATATCATTATATAACTGATTTTTGATAATTTTATTATTATTGGAAATCATAAGCCTAAAACCAGTACCTTTATTCGTTATATTTCTAAGATTATTGTCTTTTACAATATTGAGATCACCAGTAATAACATGCTGGTGATAATTATCTTTGAATTCTTTAAATTCATTACAATAACATATTAAATTTTCTTGCTTGATAGGTGCATTATAGTTAAAAATTGATCTACCTATTTTTTATTATATTTAAAAGCCTTTTTAATAGTGATATTTTGAATTGGGAAAGTTGACATACGTTTTTTAAAAATGCTAGAAAAATTAATATTATCAAAAGATTTATTCATATATAAAAATGTACAATATTCTGCTTGATGTTTTTTATTTACATTGACTTTTATTTTATGTTTATGCTTCAGAAATTTGAGAATGTCTCTTATGATATGTAAAGCATGACTATCTATAAATTTATCTGAATTTAGTATATTATCCGTAATACCATACTAAATTCTACTACTTCTTGTCTTACTTAATCCAAATATGAAAGATTTAATGTGCTTCATATTAAAATTGTTCTCGAAACTATTACATATATCGCTAATACTTTTTGAAATAACATTTTCGTCTCTGCTTAACCTTTTAGTCCTATTACCTCTAGTTTTTCTTTTATTAGTCTTTTTGATTTCTTTACTGTAATAATAATCTTGAGAATTTTGTTTAATAGCATTAAGAATATTTTTTCCTTGATATAATACATTTAGTCCATAAGAATAAATTGTTTTATAATACTTAATGTAGAAATTTTCCCACCATATATATCTTTAACATTAGGGACTACTTTAATAATATTGAGCACAACATTTTCAAAACCATGCGTATGGAAGTGTCTAATTTCTATTTTATTTGAATTTTTTATACTATTAAAGTTTTTAGTATCTGATCTATGTTGATTATAATTCTAATATTAATTTTATTACTTGTCTGTCCAATATATTTAAAATTACATAGTTTACATGTCAATGAGTGAATACAGTTAAATGTCTTGCAGAAGGTAAATTTAGAATTATCTTTGATTTGATCATCGTTTATCATTTTACAAGTTTTACATCTATTGTCCCCACATCTTTTGTAAAATTGAATTTTTTTTTTGCAGAATTTACTACTTTGATGTTTACTAGAAAAATATTTACTGCTTTTAATGTCATTAGAGTTAGTAGAAATATTGTTACATAGCATAATATCCCTTTTAGCATTCTTTAAGTAATCCATATTCCAGAATACTCTGATAAAATATCGTCTAGTAGAATCTCTTACAATCAACTACATTTTTCAATCTCCTGTCATGATTTACTGTATTCATCTTCACTAATATAATCAATCTGTTAAAAAACTAGCCTAACAGATGTAAATAACAAACGTGTATGAGAATACAAATTGCTAACAAAAACTTACAAACAAACTGAGTAGCCTACTAATATAGCAATATAACAGTTTTAATGGTTACTTTCTATCGATGCTACATATACCATTATAATGTACCACCGAGAAAAGACCAAGTAATGTTACTAAGCCTAGTTACCAGTCTCGAAATTTTGGAATTCAGATTTATTCATATTTGTAAAGAATTTTTTTAAGTATCTAGAAAATAGACCTTAATATCTATAGCAAACATTCACTACAGATTTAATTGAATATCAAAAATATACCAAATAATGCATTTCCATATGTTTACATAAATTAATAATTATAATTTATAAAACTAAGAGAAATTACAAAAATATTTTACCATATGTAATTAAATTGAAATATAAAAATTGAAAAATAAATTGAAATGGATATATATATATATAGTTAACTTAGGTATATAACTATTTTTTGTATATTTTTGTAATATATATATATATATATAATTATACAAAACACTCACACACACACACACACATATATATATATATATATATATAATAAACGTGTGTGCGTGCATGCACAGGGTGTCCCATGATTATTGGGAGAAACTTTAAATGGTGGTAAGGGACATCCCAAGGACTGAGATCATCTAAAATATTTATTGATCAAAAATATTACATGTCCTGGGGCGGTACTCTTTGAGGATGGCATGAGTGTCACGTTGCAAAACACGAGGAACACTAAGACTAGATACAGCAGCGACAGCTTGTACGCTGGTACTCGGATTCCTTCCAATGGTATCCAATACATTTTTTTCCATGCTAGGAGTCCAAGTCATTCTTGGCCCACCTTCACTATGTCTATCACTGGTAAGGATCTATCCCACATATTGGGATACAAATTAGCAAACATCCCGCGGTACGGTGCATTTCTAGGGGGGGGGTACCTTTAGTAATACAATCTTTCTGCTGTTTGTGCAATTCGTTCTGCATATCCGTAAATCAGGTGCATGTCTTCCAGCTCGGTGTTCACAAAATGTCCCATAGTCCTCTGCGAAGGATGGCAACTCAAATTATTGTGGTAGTGTTAATGCTAGACATTTGAATGCCACTCAGTTCCAGTTAACAGATAAAATAAATGCAAATAAAATAACGTGACAAATATATTTACATACATAAATAACAAAAAGAAATACTGAAACCCTTCTTAATCTTAATCAGTTCGCCAATCTTAAATTCAGTTCGCAATCAAACAGAGATATTTTTAGAATAAACATTTTACACGCATTCTACCTATTTTCTTTAGATTATAAATTAATTATTTGATATTATTTCCCTTTCCAGTTGTTATCACTGACTTCACTTTAATCAAGTTTTCAAGCTCATTTCTACTCTTTTTTTTCTCTCATTCTATGTAATATTGAAACAAGAATCATCTTAAAATTTTACCAATACTCTAAATTATTTACGTTTTATTCAACAAAATTAGCTTAGTTTTAATATTAGCCGTCTCTTTAAAATTTTCTCAACGTCTTGAAGTTTTCGAGTAAAGACAAGTATTCATGGAAATATATTACATTAGTCTTAGAATTTCACATCATTTCATTCTAAATAATAGCAAGTGCAATGTTAATAAATAATCAAGCAATCAGACCATTCAAATAGGATTCTTTTTAAATAAAACATAATGAAAATATCGTTCTATCTCAAATTTTATTGAATGAGGTTAATAAACCTAAGCTAATTTTAATTATATATGTCACCGGGAAAACGACAGTTGGAAAACGGATTCAAAATAAACAACCACAAAAATTTAAAAAATTTCCATCTTATTGAATAAACATCATATGCTTTTAAAAATATGTTTTACGGAGGCGTAATCTGGAAGAGCTTTTGTACTAATATCATGAATAATCCTTTAGAATCAAGAATATTTCATTTTAATAATATTTAGTCATTGTCTGTATGAAGGCTGAATTAATTATCCAAGCCTTCTAAAATGTTGACATGAGAAACAACAAGTAATTGTGTTTTTAATGATTATCCTCTGATATCTAATTTTAATAAATTAAAAGTTTAAAATAATACCCAAAGAGGAATTTTAAAATGTATTATTCTATGCTCTTCGAAAATATAAATTCATTCTAAGTAAAACAGATTATAAATATAATTTGAATTTTTTAATTCATAATAAGTTATGCTCGAAACATTATAAATACCAGGTGACCCAAAAGTGCTTTAACATTTGAAAATTCAATCATTTTCAGAGTAATGTAGGTGGAATGGAAAAAAATGGACACACATGTTTGAAATTATATGGGCTTTTATTGAAACCAAAATAAAAGTACAAAAAAGGGCCAGCAGATGACACTGTACAGCAAAAGGTCCGGAACGTTGCAAGAAAATCGTGTATAAAATGAGCTGTAGTCAGAGAGGAAGCAGATGCACCAACAATTGGAGTATGTTGACTTTTTACCAGAAAAGGCACATTGTCAGTAGAGCTGCTCTATCAGAAGAGAAACTTTGTGACTGCATTTTTATAATTCTTTTGCCATAAGGAGGTTGTAAAGCAAGGCTACTCGACCTTCTTTTTTTGCTGGGTAGCATACATACAGCCGACATGAGAATTAAAGGAGGTGGGGGATATTAACAGACAATTTAAAATGTAGAAATTGATAAAAATATTAAAACTTCTGGTTTTTTTTTAGAATTATTTTTATACTTTTTTAATTTTTGTCACTGAATTTTTCTAAATTGGAAGCATTTAAGAACCACTCTTTCACAATTTCTGTATCAGTAAATGGTTTCATATGATTACCAATGATATAACAAATTTAATAGGGTGTCTTTGTTATCGCTGTGATATACACTGACAAAACACTTTTTTGCTGTTGTAAAGATTATTCAAGAAAGCCTATTTATCACCTCTTGAAAGAGATCTTTGAGGAAAAGTGTCATTGAACAATTCCTGTGTATTGGTATTTTTTAAATAAACTTTCGTGACAAATCAAACAATTGCTGGACCCTACTTGTTTTTCACTACAAAATAGTCAACTTCCCAAACGTCTCGAAATGATCTATTTTCTTCGAATATTTTTCGCTTGTAAGATATGAAAGATAGTTAAAAATAAGTTCCACTCATAAAATGGTCGCTACTCTACTGTTGTCTATTATCATCAATCAGAAAAATATATCAATTCGCACCCATACAACATCAACAGCCAAAAGCAAAATTGATATATTTTATTTTTTAACAAAGAATTTCCGACCAAATTTTCATAAATAAATGAATTTTTCAGAGAAACGGGTCATGACTTGGGCTACACAAAAAGGCCCAGTGGGCCACATGCAGCCCGCGATCCGCAGGTTGAGTATCGCTAGCGTAAAGGATCTCTGGCGCGCATCGTTTGGCGAGGATCACGTGCCGAGTCACCACTTCCGTCATTTTCTTGTCTTCGACGTCTCAGATCTTTGTAATCATAGCAATTGTAATTTCTGGACACTGATCAAGTCATCGTATATTTAGATAATTTTAAGATCAGGACAGAGACCTCACTATCCTCTCTGCTCGACCGTCGAACAACCATGAGAGAAATTTATTCCTTTCCTACATTTAAGACGGTAAAAACATAATCACGTGTTCAAGTGAAGGGAAATATAAGTTATCTTTAGAAATTATTTAAATGTTTTAGGGAAAATTTCAACCACTCGTTCAGACACGCTTAAGCTATTAAGATCTTCTTTTCCAAAGAATCGTCAATAAATCTGTCAAAAATTGAAGAGACAGCTTAGAAGAGCTCCAGAGAAAAAATATAACATTTGAATTTAAGTAAATATTAAGTTATTACATACATACTTGAGAGAGATCCAGATTTTTCTTTTATTTTTCTATCGTTATACTCTGGAAAATTTGTCTTTCGCTTAGCTACGTAGAAAAGCAGCAAGAAGCTTCCGATCATGCATTGCGCTTAAAATTTTGAAAAATGGAGAAGTTTCACTAATTTGTCAATTTCTATAACTTACCAATTTAAAAACGCAGTTGCTCTAAATGGGAAGTTTGAAATATAAGATGCCGGTGAGGGAGAATAATAAAACCTGTTAAAATATTTATTGTTTGTGCAAAATAGCACAAAAAACACATTTTTTTATTTGGGGAAATTAGTTTCTTCGTAATTACTTGTGACGGATCGATATGTGTCCTTCCTCTAATCCTCTTGAGAATTACTTGGGCTATCAATTTGAATTAATCACTACCAACCCTTTGAAGAAGAAACCGTGATATGCAGATTAGGTTCGTTATATATATTCTTTGTTCCCTAGCTTGTGAGATTGACAGAAGGAGTTACATGGAAATTGTGATATAGAGAATCTGACTAAGAGGAGAAATAGCTATCGATCAGGTTTTATTCTACATTTAGTGCGTTTCCGAGATTAGAAAGTTGAAGGTATAAAGTGAGGATTGGTCACCATAGTAAAATTATAACTTAAGATATTTAGAGTAGCGGATTGATCCTAAAAAAAGAGGCTCGCTATATAAGAAATCTTCTCAGAATTCGCGTCTCTCGTGTTTTAATCTTTTATTACTTTCATTAGGAACATCTCTTCTAGTTTGAATTATTGGAATTCTGTCTGTTGATAATTTGTGTGTTTAATAAATAGACTGGATAAATATTATTGGTAGTCATCCTTCACTTCCTCTCACATCTCTAGGCGGGACCTAGAGTAGACCGCGCCCTTTACATTTTCTCCTTTAAGGTATAAGACTGGTTACGACAATTTTTTTTTAAAAAAATAGAGATATGTGAATTTTTTGTTGTTGTTTTTAGATTTTTTTAGTACATTTAAAGAAAAATATACTAAAATTAAGAAGAGAAAAATAAATTATTATTACTAAAATGGGTAAAAATTGACAAAAAATAACATAAACTTGGTCCGTTCTGTACTAAAGGTTTCTAAACAAATTCTCAATTTTGATGTGTTGTCATGTTATTCATTGTCAAAATGGATTTCAGGATAAAAGATAATTTAATTTCTCCAAAAACTAGAGCACTTTATTTCAGTTACTACATGAAATTGCTTAAGAAAGCAGTGATTATATTCCCATAAGGGACTGTAAATTTTGTAATAAAACAGCGATTGATAAATTTGAAGGATTAAACACTTCTACTCTTATACAGAACATACACGAAAAATTTCAGATTATTATTTTTAAAACTTTTTGAGCAATCGCTCTGTGGCCTCGTTTGAGTATTTAAAAAAACACATTTCGAGTAAAACGCGTTTTAAAGTATGGCACCTTGCTTAAAGTAATGGCTTCTGTTTTTACTAAAACACTTGTAGTGTTTGTTCTACTGAACAGAAAATAATAAACTTGGCATTTTTATAAAGCTAATAAGACGGCCTATAAAATAAAGTCATAAAAAATTTGTCAATTTTTGGCAAAATTCACAGTTTTAGGGTAGTCGGATACCTTAATAAACAAAGCTTGATACATGGTAAAAATATTTTTCACTTTAAATGATTTCACCTCTATACGTAGACCAATAATTAAGCCTATTTTATAAAATTATCCACCATTTTTATTCAAAAAATGTTTTTTAAAATCATCTCTTTGAAAAAATTCTTGCATTCACATGATACTGATAAAAAAGTTGTCCTAATAAGGCCGTGTCAGTACTTCACCATCTCACCTTTCGAAATGCTTCCGTTCCAAAGTTCTACTTAATGGGGCGGGAAAAAGTTTAGAAATATCCATATCGATGCCATTTATCAAACCAAAATCATAAAACAGAGATGACGCGAAGACAGCTGCTACTCGATTAGAGATGCCGTAATGATCACTGATCCATAATGTAGTTTTTAGATTGTTTTTTATTTTCTGAAGTGTTTTTTATTGATGCTTATAGAAGGCTGGAGTTCTTCATCGTTATTACATATATCTGAGATATCAGACTCCTGATGTTCGATGTTAGCACATTCCGGTTTCTAGATACGAAGAGTTTCTTTCAGTTCTTTGCTATATCTTGGATCTTTGCTCTGTGTTTTTCTTTCAAGTACTTTAATTTATTTACTTGCGCGTTTCATGTAATTCTCAAGATTCATATACATTAGAACGTTATTTATCCGAATCAATTGGGACCGTACACCATTCGGATACGCGATTCTTCCAATAACGGAAACCTGAATGTGATCCATGCAGTGTATGAAACCGGACACTATACGAATATTGAAAATCATCTCATGCGGGAAACGCGCTTGATGAAAAAACAAAATAGGTGCAAAATGTCGCAATTTTACCTTGACTGTGGAAAATAATCACTTATTTTTTGCTGTACCATTGTACACCTTCGTTTTTTATCTGCAAGGTCTCTGATTCTCTTGAGCAGCAGTAGTTGAGTAGGACAGCACTCTGATGGTTGTTCGTACCACTCCATAGCTGTCTCTAACGCAAAAAACGCCTCAGCATTGGATGGACCCTTGCTGCTTTTGTTGTAGTTGTAGTCCTCGTTTTTATCGTCGGTAGGGTCGGATTCTTTTTGCATGGAATTCACAATCTTGTCATCATTTAGCATTTGAAATCTACAGTCTTCTACATCGCATACAATCCAGGTTTCTACGTCTTCTTCATCGCATTCTTGAAATCCTGAGATGGATTGGACCAAGTCGGTAATTTCCTCCCTGTGGTCGTCATTGAAGTCTTTATTGCCTTCTATATAAATCTGGCCACATCTTATTCCATGCATTATTCAAGCTCTGTCTTTCGAGTGAGCCCCACGCTTCTGCTAACATGTAGCAGGCATCCTTGATATTGAGCTTTTTAGCAAAAGCAGCAACACTTTCTTCGCCGTTTTCTGCCAAAAGTAATCTCCGCAAAACTTGTTTCCTATAAATTATCTATAGCTTTTCCATGACGTCTTGGTCCATTGGTTGCACCAGTGCAGTGATGTTTGGTGGAAGATACATCCCGCTGAAGTCGTCATCAATTGCATTGAGAATTTTGACAGGTGGGTGTAAAGAGCATTATCAAGAACCAGTAAAATTTTGCTTGTTTTCTCTTCACGTTCACGAAGTTTCTTGACGTTGTTAACCCGTTAACGCCCAAATTATTTTAAAATCGAAATTTTTGAAAAATATTTTTAAATTACATTTTATAAATCATAAATAGAGTAATTATGAAGTTGTATCCATTTTCCGTAATTTGCAGCTAAGATAATAGATGATCTATAAATAGATCGCTGGGCGCTTATGGTAGTAAAAGACGAAGTAACTTTCCTGTGGTTTTATATTTAAAAAACTACAAATTTAGGGGGGACTTTTGTGAATTTAAAAACAACTAATAAGATTTAAAAGAGAAAATATTATTTTTCTGATCTAAACTTACTTAGTTCCAATTTTATACAGCCAATTTGTAAAAGTCAAGTGTGATATATAATGTAAACATTCAGACATTACATTTAGTACAAAATGTAAGAGGTCTACCCTTTCATTTTTGAAACTGGCATCTTCTTGTCTTTTTCCTTATAACATGGTCTTTTCTATCTAAACGCACAGAGTCTATTACGTTTGATCTTGATGACATCATCCGAAGTATTCCAATGCCTTTCTTGGAATTTGTTCCTCGTTTGAGGTACGCAATGGCGATATATCTTCAGATATCTTTTATACTTTTTATATTTCTTCCATGGGTACACAATTTTTGTACATCACCTGACAGATCTTTTACCGATGGAGTAGTCATTTCATCATCATCAAAATAATCTTCGTCAGTTAGCTCATCCACAGCAGGCGTTAAAGCAATTATATCAGACTCTATTTCCTTAGAAAACATATATTCTAACGCTTCTTCGGTGGTGTTAAACTCTTTACGCCGAGAGATTCTGGAAGAAATGAAACGAGAAAAAATTATATTAGTTACCACTAACACCCAGTGATCTATTTATAGATCAGCATGTTTAAACTTACATTTTAATAATAAAAACAGTTATTTTTCTAATACAAATAAGCCAGAATAATTAAGGAGGTATTGAAAATGTAAAACTCATGAAAAAAGTATAACTTACTTTTATTTTTTTTCTTCTGTTGGATACTAAATCGAAAACTGCACTTTGAAGCTTCAAAATGGCGAACATCAGACGCTAGCTGCTGGACTGCTGTGGGAAAGAATGCTTCAAATCTCGTTTGGGGGTATGGCCACATGTGTAAGGAAACCAGCCAATGACAATAAGAAGTGATCAAAAGATATCGTTTTCACTGGGAGTTCTGAGTGGGAGGTGATCTATAAATAGATCACTGGGTGGCAACGGGTTAAACTACTGAAACACATCCTCCTTCGAAATAAGACCCTTGAATAACAACACACTTTTGCCATGGCTTCTAAAGGTCATCGAAACATTTCTGGAATCCCTGTTTAGCCATGTCCTGTAATTCAGCCTACGATGCACTTTTAATTTCCTCTACAGACGGCCCGCGTAATTTTGAACCATGGTCAAGTGACGCGGACGACACGTAAGCTGGCACCCCCCTCTCCTAACTACCACACCACACTAACGGGAGGACGTTTGAGCTCTCGACAGATTTAACGTGCATCGCTACCCTACACGGCAGGTCTTCAGTGGTACTCGGTTCGAACTCATGACACGCTAGCCACGAACCGATGCCTAGATCGCTTGGCTACCGCGGCCACCCTTTGGTGCAGAATGGGCCGCGTTTATGCTATTTTTTGTCAATTTTTACCTATTTTTTCCCATTTTAGTAATAAGAATTTCTTTTTCTCTTCTTAATTTTAGCACATTTTTCTTAAAATGCACTAAACAAATCTAAAAATAAGCAAAAAATCTCCATGTCTCCTTTTTTTTTAAAAAAAAAGTTTTCGCAACCTGTCGAATACGTTAAGAACCACTCAAAACAACTGTTGAGCATTGCACTGTTCGAAAACGTATCTGGTCCAGATATTTGACGCTCCGGATAATAATGGTTCGGATAAACGACTGCATTCCCAAACCAGCCGTCTGAGTAGTTGATTTGGCGTAAGCCCTAGTTTGCAGATTCAACACCAGCCCAAGTCGGTGGATTTTGATGATGCAAAAAATCGACAACGTCCATGTCGTATGATTATGCGGCATGTTAAAGATTCCTAGAGTGCCTGTTCGGCATGGGTGCGTCCGGAAAAATTAAATTCCCAGAATAATTTAGCATAGTCACTCAGGTGTATCCCTCTGGGGAATAAACTGGGTGTCAAAATTATATTGTAGAAATTGGTATCTACCTATATGGCTCCCCACTAAATAGGGATACCAGCTTCCGAAGAATGTGCTAGGTCTGCAATTGCAACTACCAATCTGTTGAGACATTGAAGAGGAAAAAACATTCTCAAACTATACTGTCTTTGTTGTAACATACAGCTTAGTTCATTTGAAGGAATTTGGTTGACCTCTAGTAGAAATTTGCAGCCATAAAAAGGGTTTGATGGGTTATATCCATGGAAACTTCTACTAATCCTCTTGGGGACACTATTCTTTAACTGTTATTCATGTTTAAAAACCGCTTTCCGTAGAGATGACTTGATTTTATGCTAATGTAAACGCTATTTAAAACCCGGGAATGGGGCGTACTAGGTTAATCGTGAAATCGAGGAATAGTGAAATGATAATAGTAGAAAGTAGTGATAGTGATTTATGACAGAAAGTCGTGCGTGCTGCATCTAATATTTATCTCAGTATAGAGCGGTAGAAGGAATATAGAAGTTGATTTCCACTCAGCTGTTACAGTTCGAGGAGTCAAAAGGGAGGCGAGGAGTCAAAACTACAAGTGGCTTAGAGATAAGTCTTTTTGGATAAACTTATGTTAGATTTTGCAAAGCCAGTGGCTGAGTGGTTAGTGCATCGCGATTCCACACCACAGGTCCGAGGTTCAAACCCTAGACTGGGCAAGGTGGACTCAGCCTTTCATCTTTTCAGTGGGTTGATAAAATGAGTACCTTGGGAACTCAACACTGAGGGTTTCACGTCAGGCTGACCACCTGACCGGAATATCTGCTCATGCACCTCAGAGCCCAAGGTCGCGTATACTGAATTGGGCATAGTAGACATTGGCCCTCATGGCCTGTTGCGCCACTGAATTGAGTTAATTTATAAGTTAGATTAAGAATTAGGATCTAAGACCGCTTCCAAAGTTAAGGCACAAGTTCTAAATTGTTCATAAAATGTTAGATCTAAAATGAAAGTATAATTAATTTTAAAATCATGTCTGCTTCTCAGAACCATCTTACACCTACAACCTTTGAGTTGTGACAGGGTAGCCACGCTCATTAACTGATATTCGGGAAGATCCGAACGCAGTTGGGGTTGAGAAGTAATTTAAATGGACTTGGTACCCCAAAAATGACCGAACTATCATGTTTTAAAATTTTTATTTAATCTTATTCTTTGCATTATTATTTTTCGATTGATATATCACTTGTGCATATCGGAAAGTTAGAAGTTGGATAAAAGTTCATTTGAAAAGTGTAGATCAACAAATTAGGCAATTCGTCCAGGCCTCTTTTCGAAAAAAAAGCGTTATGATAAACAAAAATCTATTTTAAAAAGAGAACAAATAACTATAAAAAAAGAATGTGTAATATATAAAGCAGGATATTACCGAGGCGCTACAATAATGAAATTTTTTTTCTTTGTGAAATGTTTGCGAGTAAAATTTTTGAACTAAGGCATTTTATATTGATAATTTCATAATTTCAGCTCTTATTCCTCATATGCTTTTCATACAAATATAATACTTCAATATTATGTGAAGAAAAAAACTAAAATTTCTGTCATGACAGAAAAAAAAATTTCAACACTTTTCTTGAATTTTCTTGTGCAATTAATACTGTCTAAA
This sequence comes from Trichonephila clavata, assembly GCA_019973975.1. Classification (NCBI taxonomy): domain Eukaryota; kingdom Metazoa; phylum Arthropoda; class Arachnida; order Araneae; family Nephilidae; genus Trichonephila; species Trichonephila clavata. The sequence continues at coordinate 686,682 of BMAO01039451.1, forward strand.
AATTGATCATTTATAAAAATGAACGGGTTGAAAAATATGAAAATGCTATTATTTTAAAGAAAGATATGTAACTAATGTATATTTAAGCTTATTATATAATTATTTTTTCAGAATTATAAACTTTAAAGTGTTTTTTCTCAGTTTGTTTTGTTTGATACATTAGTACATTCAAAAAGCTACTCCTGCCACAATTATTTACTAATCAACTTCCATTTTTTCCTGTGTGTTATATATAAAGCATGTAACAAAATTAGGGATCCATTTTACTGTAAACTGAATACTTTTTTTTAAAAAAATTTTAATGTAGGAGATATTGGCTCTTTCGTTGAATTTTAGCATTTTATTTTTTTCTTCTCGAATACGAATTAAGTTATTGTAAAACCGATCCCTAAAGTTTTTTAAGACATCCTTAAGAATATTACAAAAACATTTCAGGTAAAAACATTAAAAATTGTGTGAATAATATGTGAAAAATTTCATCACGAATAGAAACATTATATAAAATGCTAAAATATAATTTCTAAGTACACAAATAAAGAAAATTCTTCAAAGGGTACCAAGGCGTCTTAATCGGACTAAACTATTCATGACAAATCACTTTTATTAATCTAACGCAGTGCTTCTCAAAGTTTCAATATTCGGGACCCAATATTCAATTATAATTTTCCTCGCGCCCCCCTCATACAATAACAATTTATTTATTGAATTTAATAATACACTATACTTTGATAATAAAACTCTTAAGTAGCACAGGTGAATATGAACGTCTCGCTCAGCCAAAGCGTTAATTTCCCCTGACGTATATATACGTCGTTCTGAAGTACGATCTTTTATGTGCACTGTCATCCAAAAAAGTATTCCGGAAGCTTTGGAATGCAACAAAAAGACCTTGACAATTTTTGCGAAGGATTTACTTATTTTAGATTATTTGTTTCTTTATTCCTTCCCCCCTCCCCCAATACATCTCATACGGTCACCTACGTAGAAAACGGTTAGATTTAGGAAGATCACGTTACTTTTATTGACAGTTAAGGGATTTATCATAAACCGTAGAAATTATCAAGATAAGTGTTAATTTTTGTACATAATTTTATATATGACAAGCTCATGGGATCATTGGTAATTATTAAACTTGTTCTTAACTTGGTATTGTTAAATTAAGTATAAGATAGATTGTGAGCACTGATACATTTATAAATGTATTATATCTGTGAAAATTTGTGTTTCATTTTTTATTATGTTAGAATGTATTTTGTTTGACTTTCAGTAAATTAATTTTTTTAAATCTTTTGTTTTTGTCTTTTCAATAGGCTCGTGCCTCCCTCGTAGTGTTGTCACGCCCCCCACAGTTTGAAAAATGCTGATCTAACGTTAGACCTGATTACGTAATATGTAGATAAGACAATAAATGAGTAAGAAATAATCTGGGTACTTATCTTTCATGAGATACATTCTCAGATTCTAGCACACGAGAAATCTAATAAGTAAACAACTATAATTTCGGACGGTAGTTCAGCAGCAAACGATTGCAATTCAGCCAGAACTAGTGCGGTAATACTGTACGCGTTCTATCTGACTATTTATATGTTATTTAGTACTGACATTCATTTTGAGGAGGGGAGTTGTTCTATCTCAAAGTGCCAATTTGGCTGGATGAAAAGAGTTCTTGAAAATAAATTCTTGGAGATACCGCGCATTGATTTCCTTTTTTTTGTTGAATGTTATTTGGCACTATGAAAAATCAAGAAAACATTCCAGTTTAAATTTTATTCACATGTTTATCTTTAAGTCCATTCTGATCGCTCGTGACTGACAAAAAATGAAGCATTAATGGGCTAAATTCCTGACGGTCACATAATGAGTACAATCACGTGTTTTCCTTTGAATTCAAAACTGGTATTAGACTTAATTATTCGTTCTACTTGTAAAATTTACATAAAATGTCAAATTTAACTATCTGGTTAATATATTCAAGGTTTAAGAATTTCCCCACACAAACATGCCAAAAGGTATTTTAAATTTTAAAAAAATCTTATACAATATGTATATTTTTGAATCAAAAGCTTTTTGTTTACCGATGTACCTTATATAATTGTTGACAATTATACTTTTTTAAACAAAGTTTAAAATGTCAAAATTGGCAGCAGCGAAGCCGAGAAACTGATTGTCCAGAAAAGCGTGACTGTATTTATCATTTTGATAAATGCAGTTTGACTACATTTTGAGTCACTTGAATTTATGAACTGATTGACTAGTGACACGTGATTACCGGTATCATGTGACAATGACTCATTTGAATTCATGAACTGAGTGGCTGGGAACACGTGATTACCGGTATCACGGGACTATGACTCACTTGAATTCATGAACATTGTCTGGAAACACGTGATTACCATTATCACGTGACTATGTCTCACTTGAATTCATGAACTGATTGGCTGTAAACACGTGATTACCGTTATTATGTGACAATGACTCACTTGAATTCATGAAATGATTGGGTTGAAACACGTGATTACCGGTATCATGTGACAATGACTCACTTGAATTCATGAACTGATTGGGGGCAACACGCGATTACCGGTATCATGTAACTATGACCTTTCATGAGAATTTAGCTCACTGGTCGAAATCTTTCAAGAGTCGCTGTATCTAGTAATAAATAAGTGCTTATGCTTTAAACTCAATTAAGGTATCCGACTACCCTAAAATCGGGGATTTGGTGAAAATTAGACAAAAACATTTTATGATTCTATTTTGTAGACCAACTTATTAGCTTTATAAAATTACCAAGTTTTTTTATTTTTCGTTCACTAGAACAAAAGTTACAACTGTTTTAGTACAAGCAGATGACACTTCTAGTTGGTAACTGCCGACCGGAAGTGGCATTCTGAAACCAAAACTGAAACTTTGTTCGGTTTCTTTCCACTTTTTCAAAAATATATTTTGAAGTAAAGTATATTTTAATATTTTGTTTAACGTTATTAAGAAGCCTCACTTATTTTTTTTTTTATAAAAGGAGTTTTCAAATCTGGCAATTTCAGGATATTTGTTTATTTACTTCTTAACGTTCGATATCACTGCTAACTTTTTTCATTCTAGTTTTTACTGAAATAGGTTCATTTTGATTTTCGTATTTGATAAAACTGCTTTTTAATTATTCTTCAAATATCTGCCATGGGACATGGACGAAAAATACGTCCAAAGAATCGAAAGTTTAATGGTAATTTCCGCACTGCTCAAAAGAAAGTTAGTGATGGAAGTATTAGTACAGAAAAATTGGGAAGAGGATTAAGTGACACTTTATTTAATGTTGATACCGGAACTCTTTCTGGTAATAGGGTTTTCGGCATCGAAATACCTGGTATCAATATTCCCTATTCTTTCTTGCCCTGTTTGTTTTGATCAAGAACTGTACTTGGTTGAAGACTCAAGACTTGGTTTGCAGTCAAATTTGTGTCTCAAGTGTAAGAACTGTTCATTTTCAAAAGGATTCACTTCTACATCAAAGGTGAATAATTTAAATACAGTAATCCTTCTTCTCGGAATGAGAAGTTAATGGCCTTGGAATGAGAGTTATTGGCAAAGGATTTTCAGCTGGAAAGAAACTGTTCAGTATGCTGAATATTCCTTATCTTTCAAAATGTACATACAGACAACATGAAATTAAGTTGCTGCATGCTACGTCACAAGCTGCAAACAGTTCTATGTTGGAGTCAGCAAAATCCATTGCGGAATGTTCAAATGAGTGTGGCGTTAGTGTAGATGGTACATGGCAAAAACGTGGCTACTCTTCACTGAATGGATGTGTTTCGGCAATTTCTGTGGACTCTGGAAAAATATTAGACATTGAAGTGCTCAGTCAATATTGTCGAGTGTGTACAAAAAACGAAAAAACATTGGGACCCTCCAAAAAATGCGTAGTGTCACATTTTTGTAAAAATCACAAAGGATCAGCTTCTAATATGGAAACTGTCGGTGCTTATAGGATTTTTGAAAGGTCTGAAGCAAACCGCAGTCTTCGATATACATCTTACTACGGAGATGGGGATTCAAATGCGTTCAATAATGTGAAATACATGTATGGTATTGAGAGCAGAACTAAATTTGAGTGCATAGGACATGTGCAGAAGAGAGTTGGCTCTCGTTTACGAAAGCTAAAGAAATCCACAAAAGGTTTAGGTGGGAAAGGCAAATTGACCGACAAATTTATCGACACACTTCAAAATTATTTTGGAATTGCTATTCGAAGTAATGTCGGCAATTTGTCTAACATGCAGACTGCAGTCATTGCTGCATTTTTTCATTGCTGCTCAACCGACAAAAAACCCATGCATGGACGATCCCTTCTGGATCCGATACGTGGTGCAAATACCAAAAGGCCAAGCAAGAAGGAAAACTGCATAAACATAGAACACCTGGCTTACCAACTGCTGTATTGAACACGGTGAAAAACACCTATATGGATTTATATGATCAATCACTTCTCGAAAAATGTTTGCATGGAAAGACCCAAAATGCCAATGAAAGTTTTAATGGTGTTTTGTGGAGTATAATCCCAAAAGAAACTTTTGTTGAACTTCTGACATTACAATTTGGCGCATTCTTAGCTGTATTACAGTTCAATGATGGATCTAAAGGGATTCTTTCCGTGTTGGAACATTTACACATCCGAATGGGTTGTTTCATTGTGAAGGGCTATTCAAACGTTGATGACGAAAGAATTGTCGACTCGGAGAGACATTCATTGCCAACTACAAAAAACAAGAGAAAAAAAACTCAGAGGACTTAAAAAAAGGAACTGTGCATTATCTGAGAAAAAGGAAGGTGTTACGTATAAATCTGGGGAATTTTAAACCTGTAGGTAAGTATTAATATTGAGAAAAAAGTGTTTCAAACTTTAAAATGTGTTTTACACGAAATGTGTTTTTTTTTTAAAAAATCAAACGGGGACAAGGATTGCTGAAAAAGTTTCTAAAATAATTTACTGAAATTTTTTGTGTATGTTCTGTATAATAGTATAATTATTTTGATCTTCAGATTTATAAATCACTGCATTATTACAAAATTTACAGTCCCTTATGTGAATATAACCACTGTTTTTTTTAAGCAATTTCGTATAACAACTAAGATAAAGTGCTCTATTTTTTGTAAAAATTAAAATATCTCTTATCCTGAAGGTCACTTCAAAACATTAATAACAAAGTAACATATCAAAACTGAAAAATTGAGTATTTATTTATAAAATTTTTGTACAGAGCGGGCCCCGTTTACGTAATTTTTTGTAAATTTTTAGCAGTTTTTTCCCATTTAATAATAATAATTTTTTTTTCTCTTTTCAATTTTAGGATTTTTTTCTTAAGATATACCAAATAAATATAAAAATCACAAAAAAATCCCCATATCTCCATTTTTTCAAAAAAAAAGTTGTCGGATACCTTAACAACATTTGTGTAGTTAATTTCGTTTCACATTTTGTTATGTAATGATATCTAATGGTGGCTAAATACAGTTTTATATTATTTTACTTTTATACGCTTTTTTTCGGTAAATAATATTCAGTATTGTATTAAACATCCAATTTGCTTACATTTTTTTAGCATTCATATCTGAGAACGCACACTTTTCTTCACAAAAACTTTAAGAAAAAACAGTTTTATTAAAACTTATTAATAATAATGCCAGATCTGATGATTAAATCTGGTTTTCAATTCCATAAGAGACGAATGCAGGGGTTTCTACTAAAAAACATCATTTGCGGGGACGGAGCAGGTTTTTTTTCGAGCAAACTCTCTCCACAATTTTTTCTGATGTTTACATCCTGCTTGCTAAAGTAAAAGGAAGGGAGTATTTAATTTGATAAAAATAATGTTCACTAATTGGACTGTATCTGCAGTACAGACAAAATTGGAGTACTTTTGATGGTCGTACGGAAATTAAGGGGAAAAACATGTTTATTTGGTAACGAAAGTGTCTTGCGAAATTGATAGTTGTTTTCTTCGGTACAACTTATAAGGCACGAATTCCATTAAATATTAATATATTTATGTGATGAGACTTTTTTTATTCCTTTGAGTTTTATCACTTTTGTGTAAAAAAGATTACAAGAAAAAAAATCAGAAATTTCTGTAAAATGAATATTAAAAAAATATCAATTTTTTCTTATTACAATAAAAAGAGCTCAAAGAATTTATCACAAAAACCACCATTGTATTCAAATCAAAGTTGACATCCCAAGACGAAAAAAATACCTCTAAAAGGGAACATAAAATTTGTATTATCTCAGCATTATCGTTTTAATCCCTAACGAATGACTTGTGCATTTTGAATTTCGAATAATGACGCTTTAAAAATTATTTACATATTAAATATTTGCTTTCCCCACCCACACCTCCCTGGGTATTTCATAATAATGTATAACTACATATGAATATATATATTTTTTTAATTATTGATATCAAACTCTTTGCATTTAGCTTTTAATCTAATTCAAAAACATTTTACGACTCTCATTTATTGATTTAAAAAGAAGGGTACTTGAATTTTTAAAACAGAATACATTTTTCATTTACACTCCCTTAACTTCATCTCCTCGTAGTCGATTTCCACAAAATTCGTTCTTAGCGAATTTCTACTCAACAAAAGAAACATGTTTGCCTAATTTCAAGTTAGTTGGTCTTAAAGTTGAAGAGCAGAAATGTTTAGCGTTAAAACACCGCAACTACCCCTCCTCCTACAAGTTGATTTCGACAAAAACCTGTTCATAAGAGATCTCTATTCAAAAAAAGAAACATGCTTGACAAATTTAAAGTCTGTAAAGAAGACTCGCATACCTCTCTTGGTAGTCAGTTTCCGCAAAAACTTGCCAAATCAAAAGATGTCGCCAAAAACAGTAATCGTGTTCTAAACATGAGCGGGGACGGTTGTAATATCGTTCGGTTACCTTCGAACCCTCTTGTCTACCTGTAAACACGGCTAGATGTGTAGAAGGAACTGAATAATACAAAGAGATGTTTTCCATCTAATTAACTTACTAATCCTTATTAACAATTATCAAGCAGACGCAATAAAATTCTAATGAAGATAGATGATTAAACAGTAGAGCGCGGAGGTGAGATTCTATAACACGGGGATACTACTACAGACGCTCAACTGAATCTAAGATAGCTTAAATACGCTCAAAAATAACTGCGTCGCCCATGAATAACTAGCTTCTACTTAATCAAATGCACAGTACCTGAACCTCTTATGCATCGGATTCTACACTGGAAAATTGTAGGTACTCTCTTTGGCTTGTTCAATGTCGTAGGCTTCACTCTCTGTATTCTGTAACTAATTCTCTCCTTTTCAATCTTCAACTAATAACTAATTCTCAAACTTATGTTAACTCCTACTTGCACACATCCAACGTATCAACTTCAGCTTGTCAACAACAGCGTGTCAACAACTTACTTCCTTACTGCCAACTCGCGAAAATCGAATTTATATAATATACCTCATTTACATAAATCACGTTCCCTTACTCGATGAAGGTTGGTTGAAATAAATATTTACCTTAAAGATATAAGAAGGAATTAGTGGAACCGCGTATAGATCCGTCACAAATTCTTCAAGAAAATTGGTAAAAACGCGGCATTTTCAAAAGTTGTCAAAAAAAAAACTTCAAATTAAGCAAATTATGTGCGGCTATTCCTTTCAGAGGAAAATTTTTCATCTCGCTAATTCGTAAAAATCAGAGGCTTTCTAAATCGAATTCCAGAAAAACTGACATAAATTTGTTAAGAGAATCCTTATAGATATTATCCTGAATTCCCTTTATTTTTAAGGTGATCCAGTTACTCGATTCTAGCTGATCAAAGAAAGATCTTAATGGGACTTTTTATTTGCTCGTGAGGCAATAGGAAGTGTAGGTTCAAGTTGGTGTTTCCTTTGTTTGATAGTTCTTAAGGAAGCCCGAGCAATGTGAATAGTTTCGGTCTCGCACTCAAAGCTCTTGAGGGGCTTTCCAATTTCCTGATACGCATATAGGAAAAACAGGGCTCGGAAAATAGGTAATAATTTGATTCCTTTTCTGGAGGAAGAATGCTTCTTGTTTTCCCACGAAATTTCTTCTTTATATTTCCGTTCCATGACGACATAACGTGAATCTATTTAAATAATTTTTAAATCGAAATTCGAGGAGGAATGACTAGATATCCTTTATTTACTTTTCTTCTAATTTAAACTTTTAGGCTAACATTTCTCAAATTGTGGGGCGTGCCCCACTAGGGGGCGTGATAACTCTACAAGAGGGGCGCGAGCATATTGAAAAGTTGAAAACAAAAGATTACTTGAAAAAATTATTAATTTACTGAAAGTAAACAATCAAAATAATTCTGACATAATAAAATATAAAATACATATTTACACTTACTTATAAATGTATCAGTACTGCACAATATATTTTATAATTAATTTAACAATACTAAGTTAAGAACAAGTTTCATAATTACCAGTCAAAATATATACTGATGGGCTTGTCAAATATAAAATTATACACAAAAAGTAACACTTATCTTGATAATTTGTGCGGTTTATAATTAATCCCTTAACTGCCGATTAAAAGGTAGGTGATTCGCTCCCCAAAGCCTTTCTTTTCCACGTAGGCGAGCGTATGTGATGTATTGAGGGTTATGAAAATGAATTAATAAGTAAAACCTTCTCCGAAATAACTAAATCCTTCGGAAACACTGTCAAGGGACTTTTATTACATTCCAAAGCCTTCGGCATAATTTTATGGATACAGTACACAGAGGAAATTGTACTTCGGAAAGACGTATATATACGTTTGGTGCAAGTAACGCTTTGGCTGAGTGGGACGTTTATATACGCCAGTGGTACTTAAGAGGTTAAAGTAGTGTTGTAGCTTTAGCGTCAACTTATAGTATTATCGGATTCAATACATTGTTATTGTATGGAAAGGGGGTGGCGCGATGAAAAATATGATTGAATATTGGGTCGCAAACATTGAAAGATTGAGAAAGTATTTTAGGCATCAAATGATTTATACATTTGCCAGCATGAAGAAAGACTAATAAGAGAAAGGATGATACAATGGTGGTAGATTATGCTGTGTGCTCACAAATATCTTTAGCAGATTTTTGTGCACAAAGTTTGTGACGAATCTATACTGTCTTTCACTAACTTCTTTTTTTCCCTTTAAAGCAATTTATTTATTTCAACCAATCTTCACCGAGAGCCAGGCGTGATTTATGTAAATAAGAAATATTATGTAAATTCGGTTTTCGCGAGTTGAAGACAGAAGTAGGAGCCAAGTAAGAGGAAGTGAGAAGTCAAGTGAATTTAAGATCGAGAATTCGACACGTAGTTCTTGACAAGTGAAGCGAGCCTGATACGTGTTGATATACGCGAAGAGAAGCCGGATAAAAAATAGTGAAATTCTCTATTATGGAGCGTGGAGTCTTCATCCATTCTTCCAGCCATATAAAGTGCCTGAAGTCGTCACGAAGGAACCGCAGCAGTAAAATATAAGGTTTGTGACTTTGATTAAGAAAATCAGATTATTATCGTGTGGCGTAGTTGTAATTGTGCGCATTTAAGCTGTCCTAGATTCAGTTGAAATTCTGTATTATTCGCTTGTATCGATACCCCACTTCTTTACTCCACTCTAGTTTATTTATCTTAATTAGAATTGTGTTGTTTCTGATCTTATATACTGATAAGCATCAATAAATCTGTTTGAATTGGAATTATGTCTTTTGATCATTTAAGTCCGCCTACACATCCAGCCGGGTTTTCAGATAGACAGGAAGGTAATAGTGTAAGGAGTGGCTACAGGTCACCACAAATTGTTTATTTCTTCAAATAAAAATAAATATATTCTTTCATCCTGTAAAGTTAAAAATATTTCCCAGGTATAAGTCTGCCTTTTCCAAGTAAAGTATAGGTTTTCCTCGCAGTACAGTAAACATGTTGAAAGCTGTCTTCGAGAACGAAAAAAAAACCTGTTTCCCGAAAGACCTCCCTGCTTTCCTTTCGTACCGTCTTATATAATTCACACCTTAAATTTTCTCTCAAGGGATTTTATTTAATTCATAATACTCTTGAGCGCTTCAAGATTTTGCGTGATAGTTAATATTTTATTTCAACCACCTTTATATACTTTTAACCACAATATCTTCTTAAACACTTCCCTGTTTTGCCCGAACACTGCTCGGGCACTTGAAACGGCCCTGATTTTCCCGAAAACCGCTCGGAGCAACAGTTTTTTCTACTCTAATCCTCTGATTTGCCAGTATTTTTTGCTCGTTTAGTGTGCAATTTTTCTAATAGACGTCTCTAATAGTCGAGTAAAGACAGAATTACAAAAAAAAAAATAATGTTTAAACCTGTGTTTCAAAAAAAAAGTTAGGTTTTACCACATTCTTTTAGACTCGATAAGAAGGGAATTTTCTTTTTATTAGATCGGTGTACATCAAGCTACGAACACTATTTCTTTTAAATTTGGAGCTTAAAATAGAACACAAATGAGGGATTATGAGAGGCTCATAAAAGAAAATAAATCTGATATTGACTCAGATATTTACTCGGAAGTTTCTGCAAATTATTCTGGAAGTAAAAAAAGTTTGTTAGCAGACTTCTCTTCTGGTGTAAATAGAATGGTCGGCATCTCACAAATTATCCAATAACAAAAAGTGGCAAGAAATAGTACAAAAAATATTCTTCCATCCTTTAGATGCATCATTGTGGAATACTTTCGTTTTATATCAGAAACTAGGAGGAAAATTATCTCATTTCAGTTTGAGGCTTGATTTTATGGATCGCCTTATTGAAAGACACGGCGTGGTAAATAAGAAAAAAGGGTGACCAGGAATTTTGCCCAGTCTCTTATGGTTGATAGAAAAAAAACTTTTTAGAAGTGATTCATCCTACCGATAAAAAATTGAGACCCACAAGGCAATGTTTTGCGTGTTGGTCGAAAAGAAACGATTTGGGAAAACGGGTGAAAAAAGAAACACGATATTTTCGTCCAGATTGCGATATTGGACTATGCTTGTCTTCCTGTGTGTTTTAAAATTTACCACACAAAAACAAAATTTTAAGATAATAATTAACTGTAAGTACAATAATATCTTTTTCTTGTTGTTGCTTATGCCACCTGATAGACAGTAACATCAGATTAAGGTCCACGAAATTCATTGCGGCTAAGGGCTAGAATTTTACGCCTGTTGTTAGTCTAAGCTTTGAGCCCCATGAAGGTGACAGTACGATTTTGCTCCATACAACACGATAAATGGCGACACCATTCACACCCACTGATTTAACGAGCACGTACTCCGTGTGTACTCGGAGGATATTTGGTGGCATCGGGCATCAAACCCAGGCCTTGAGGCCTGGAGTCCGATGCTCTAACCACTAGGCTACCCATAGTCCATAATATCTTGTTAAATCTGATATATATAGGATAATATCTTTTTAAATCTAATATATAATACATTTTTGTAAAATGTTCTTTAGAGTTCGCTTATCCCTTTGGAAAAAAGCCAAATTTAAGAAAAAATATGTTTTTTCAATAAAAACAAAAATTAGCATAATTCTTTAAATACAATACTTTTAACATTTCTGACTGCGAATTTGAGCTTATATAATTGATTTAATCATAAAAGTTTTTATTAAAAATAAGCTAATTTTTTGACATAATATGACAGAAAAAGGCAACTGTTAAGTGGTTAAAAAATTGCCACGTTCGCGTTTTTCAAAACAAAATGATGCAATATTACATCCTGCACGCATTCTGACCAATCACGGAAGTCATCTATGGTTATCACATGATTTTAAAAGCTTCCGGTTAAGGAAATTATGATCCACCCTTGAACCCTCTTTTACAGTTAGTCCACGTAAATGCGTCACGGTCCTTCGACTGTGAGTGAGTGAGAGAATATTAACATCGCCCTGTTTAGCTTCGCGAGGGCTTTTGACGATGGTTCGCGTCATTTTGAGCCATGGTCAAGGGACGAGGACGACACCTGAGCTGTCACCCTCCTCTAATATCAACCAACACCACACCAACGGGAGGACGTTTGAGCTATCGACAGATTGAACGTGCATCGCACCCCTACACGGAGGGTCTTTATGCGGCTGCGGATCTAAACGACTTTCATAGAGGGCAGATTGTAAAGGCTCGAAGTCTCGGAACAAGTATTTCCGAAACTGCACAACTTGTGCGTTGTTCGCGATCTACAGTTATTAGTACTTATGCAAAGTGGATGAATGACGGTGAAACCAGCAATAGACGACATTTGTTGGACATCCACACGATATCAAAGAAAAGGTCGTCGGAGACTGTCTCGCATGGTGAAGCAAAACCGCAGTCAGACAGTGGCTCAGCTGACAGCCCAATACAATGCAGGGCCAAGTAGAAGAGTATCCTAGCACACTGTTCAGCGGACACTGCTGGATATGGGGCTACGCAGCAAACGTCCCAAACGTGTGCCTTTGATGACCAAGCGTCATCACCAACTGCGCCTGCGCTGGGCCCGGAACATCGCGACTGGTCCATGGATCAGTGAGAGAGCCTGGTCAGGAGAATTCTGGTTAGTCATTCATCATGCCCATGGCCGTGTCAGGATACGCCGTCTTCCAGACGAACAGTTGCTCCCTCAATGTACAGTAGATTTTACACAGGCTGGTGGTGGCGGCATTATGCTTTGAGGGGCGTTCTCTTGGGCGTCTCTGGGACCCGTGGTTGTGGTAGAGCAGACCACGAATGCTACAGGGTATCTGAACATCATTGCCGACCAGTTGCACCCTTACATGGCCTCTATTTTTCCAGATGGAAATGGAATGTTCCAACAGAACAACGCCCCGTGTCACAAGGCTAAAATTGTGTTGGAGTGGTTCCAGGAACATGACGCTGAATTCCAGTTAATGTCCTGGCGACCTAACTCACCGGATCTCAATCTGATAGAACACATTTGGGATGTCAGGGGACGGCAGCTCAGAGTTCAAAGTCCACCGATTCGCTATATCTCGGATTTGCGTGACCGTTGCTTAAAGATATGGTACAATTTGTCTTCGGCCATTTACCAAGGACTTGTGGCATCCATGCCAAGGCGGGTTGAAGCTGTGTTGCGTGCCAAATGTGGGCCAACTCGTTATTGACAGGTGGTCATAATGTTTTGGCTCATAAGTGCATATATATATATATATATATATATATAAACACTTGTCTGTTCTCTTGAACGCTCTTGCTGACAACTTTCTTAGTCGTCAGTCTTAAGGTGGATGGCTTTCCTTTCTCTGAATCCTTGCTTCTGGGATTAATATTATAATGTGCGACCACCACTCGCTCACACTCAGCTTTCCGTTTAGGATTAGTTTTCACTTCTCACCTCGCTTACTCCACGACTAGCATTTAAATAGAATCTTGCATTTACATAAAATCAAACCCTCTCAACGGAAAGCAGCTTTCAACTAAAATCACAGTTAAAAATATGTTTTTCCCGAGAGGATTAGTAGCAGCCCGAATAGAATCCGTTACAAGTGTTATGTTTAGTGTCGTTCTTCTACCTGTGCGTAAAGTAAAAGTGCAGTTGAAAACCGATATCTTACGTCATCAATCAACTCAACAAATGCAATAAGATAGAAGATTATTCCAGCAAAAAAGTTTTAATTCTTGAGAAATCGTGACATTATATCCATGCAGAGTATGCCAGCTCAACAGTTATAAACTTTCAGGACATCTAGACCGACCAGCGGTTCTTAAGGTATCCAAACACGTTGAAAATGACGAAATTCAGTCAAGACAGATATTTTTGTTTTTTATTTTATTGAATGGAGCTCTCTTTTGACTTTGCTAAGCATACTTTGTTTTGTTTCTACGCTACCTAGAGGCCAAGTTACATTCCATTTTATAAATTTAGAAAAATCAGAAGTGGGTTTTTGATCTACAAGAAGAGGGCATTTAAATTGCTCAAAATCTATCATGGCGAGTCTGATAATTCAAAATATTACGAATGTATTTCTATAAAACTTTTTGAACCTGATATTTACGTTATTTTCTAGCGTATGTACTAAAGTATTGTATGAACACTTTTTGAGTTATGGCTTGTTATTTAAATAATGGTCTCATAAAAAATGTAGCATTTCTTATAATGTTTACTCAATCAGCTCTAAAATTTTCAAATTTAAATAAAAAAATTAAAATTTTAGTACATTTTCTGGATAAAAGCATTACTAAAACAAATTAGATGCATTTACTAATATATGTTTATTAATTTTTCTCTAACTGCTTTGAAGTTTTTGAAAAATATTGCTAAAATTTCCTTTATAATTGTGATTTTTGTAAAATTCAGGTAATTTATTTTAAATTTTGATAGTTTAATATATATAGTAATATTTATTAGTATTGAGGCCTAAAATAGCATTTATAATGTTTTAGTGTGCTATTTTGTTAAAAAGTACTCCGAACGTGTTCGGATACCTTAAACTGTAATCCTCGGATCCCTGGGGGTCCGCGAAAGTCTCATCTTATGTTAAGATTTCTCTCTTTTACAGATTCTGAAAAACTTCGGGGGGAAATTGAAAGATGTGTCCTCCTAGACTACATGACTAAATTTTTCACAATAAAAATATTTACTGAAACATGTTTTTGGATCTAAAATACTAATTCACCTTTTGTTCTTCTTTGAAAATGCATAGCCATTACAAAAAAATAATATTTTTAAAAATTAAGTAGTAAAACACACGAAGGCAAGGATTAAGAACTAAACTCACATAGCGCGCTAGTAAAATAACGATTGCATCCATCTTGATTTTCTTATCGAATTACGTCTCTGTATTAGTAATTTATTTGTGCCTACGTTATTTATTTGCTAGAAACTAGTGTTATGTAATGCGTGGGTCACTCTGAAATTTTTGAGGCACTCCTAAGTTTTTGAAGTTATGCTTACAAAATTTTAGGAGTATTTAAAGTAGTCTCCTCCAGCATCAATGCACTTTAGTATACAAATTTTCCACAGATAAAATGCCTCAAACCATCCATTTCTCGGAATTCATGAAAAAAAAATACATTTATAGCCACATCAGTCTCTTCTGAATGAAAATGACATTCACGTAAATTCTTTTACAGATTGAAATATAACCAAAATTCACACATAGCTAGATCCGCTGAATAAGGTGGATGTTCGATCAATTTAATTTGTTTTTGCTTAAGAAACTCAACTGTTAATCCGGCTGTATGGGAAGATGCAATGTCATGGTGAAGCATTAGTACCCAAACATAAACTTCTTGGAGAATTTCTGGAAGACATTTAGTGGTATACCAGTTTGCTATTACTGTCTTCTGTCCTTCCAGCATGTTGGATTGACTAATCCCATACTTCTGAATAAAACGGCATACATTTATTTTTTCATTGCTCGTTGTCTTTTCACCATTATTGGCGTGGAATCATCTTCCAAAGACCCATGTCACCCATCCGATATAGTGGTTAGCGACGCTGACTGATGTGCCATAGGGCCTGGGTTCGAATTCCAGAGAAGGCATGGATGCTTGTAAATGTATAGTGCCTTCGCGGCATGGGGGTACTCTATATAGCCGTCGAGTCGCAAATCCTCTCGTGAGGTTGGGAGAAGGGGAAGAGAGGTGGGAAGTCCCTGACTACTCCCAGGGTGTTCTCCCTCAAAATTGGGGTGGAATTGAGCCAAATCGTGCTGTCACCTGCACGGTGCTCAAAGCTACGGCTAACGACAGGCGTACACTATAGCCCGATGCCATGATGAATTTCGTGGGCCTCGATCTGACTACGTCAGACAGGTGGCATTAGCAACAACAACAACACAACAAAAAATTATATGTAAGCTTCATCACCGGTTACACTTTTAGAAATAATGCTGTGGCATCCGTGATTCAACAATTTAAGGGGTTCTTTTACTGAGTTTTACACGCTCCTGTTTTTGGTGCCCAGTTAGATTATGGGGAACCTAAAAATAAATTACTTTTTTTCACATGTAATTCTTCATGAATAATTTTGTATATGGCTGCGGATCCAATGTTAAGTTCCTTCTGTATCATTTGGTAGATACACCGATTATCATCTATTAACATTTTTCGCATCGCAGACACCTTATCCGGGATTACTGCCGACCGCGGCCTTCCCGTTTGTTCTTCATCCTGAAGAGAACTGTGACCACACCGCAAAAATTTTTAAACCCTCTGAATACAGTAGCACGACATGGAGATTCCTCACCAAATGCTAATTGCAGTCGTTGAACGCACTCCTCTTGATTTAATCCACCTTTAAAACCATAGAAAATCAGAGCAGGATAATGTTCTCGCGTCAACTCCATTTTCTCTTCTGTCTAAAATCTATTCTACTCTAAACAACTTGAAGTAAGTCAATAAAAAGTCTTCTGTTGTGTTAAAATACTTTGTATTTTCAAATTAAACCGGTAATTTTGTTCTGTAATTTCTCGTCTGCATGTATCTCAAAAATTTCCTCGTATTTTATATACAGTATGCAATTAGATGCTTACTGTTTTCTTAAAGAAAAAAAAACGTTTTGAAGAAATCTGTATTAACAGCAGAGGCAGTCTTACGAATGTGGTGGAACCTTAAAATCACTCAGTTGTATGTTGGGATGTTGGGAGTCACGGAGTAATGTTCCGAATTTTACGGGCAAGCGATGTCACACTGGTGTATAAAGGGGACCCATGGTGATCAAAAATTTAAGGTATGTGACTACCTTCGGAGCACTTTTTTAAATATATAAATTTTCACCTAAATAAACATTTTTTATTTGAAATGGGACATAAAACTAGGAACTGAAGTACAATTTTCACAAAATTAAAAATAATTTTCGATATATTGGGAATTTTGAATGAAATTTTAGTGAAAAATTGCAGTTACGGTAAGGCTTGTATTGAAAATTCTAATTAATATAATCGAATAATATTTATACGGTACATAAATAAAATCATTATCTGTGCTTAGCGCTATAAAGTTTGTGATACCTTTGAAAATGTTTTGAAATATGGCACTTTTTATGCAAGAGCTCAATTTTTTAGAAAAAACTAACGTTATTTTCTCACAAAAAGTGCAATGAAATATATAAATATATACATAGAGATTAGATTATAATCTAGATTATAGAGATAAAACTAAATAAAACATTTTCTGAAAATTTCAATTTAATATCTTAAAAAGAAATCTTGTAGTGAACTTTACCGTGAAGCAAAATATTGAAAAACATAGTTCCTCAGAAAATGCATTTAAAGATTTTAATATGGTATAAAAAATTTTCTAATAATTGTACATTTTTTAAACTCATCCTATTTAAGAGTCAAGGTCTCTTTAGTTTCATATTCAACTAATTTGGACTTTTTTTAAAAAAACTTTTGCTGTTTTCTGGAGAGTTTTATAGACTATAACAATTGTCATTTTTAGAGAAATTTTGATGAAAAATTGCATTTACAGAAAATTCTAATTAATGTATTCAAATAATATTTATACAGTACGTGAATAACATCTTTATATGTGTTAGGAATTAAAAGATTTGTAATAATTTTGAAAGTTTTTTAATTATGCCAAATTTTATGCAAAAACACGATTTCTTAAAAAATTAATGATCTTTTTTCATAAAAAAAGCAATAAAGTACATAAATATACACACAGATTTTGATTCATAACACAGATGTAACTAAATAAAACATGTTCTGAAAATTTCAATTCAATACCTTACAAATATTTTGAGTTGGAATGTACTTCCGGTTTTGTAAACTCCATTTCCGGTTTACTAATTATGCTATAACTTTGCTTCTAAATATCGTACAAATAAAACTAGAGCGTTTTTGGAATCTTAAATGTAAGGGCTATAAAATAAAAGCATAAAATCAATTTCGAAAATTTGCTGCAAAACTACGAATTTTGGGTAGTTACATACCTCAAAAAACTAGACGTTCTGATCTAGACGATGGGAAATCACATCGAAATGCATGGTCGGAAACGCTTACCTGTCATGATAATGTAGACACAAAACTCAAGAAAGACCGGATAAGACGAAGAAGTGATAACATGTTTATTATTCTTATTACAGCACAAAACTGCTGATAAGTCTTTGGTTGATGTATGCGATAGTCGGAGCTAAGTAAACCGTAGCATCAAATGACAGTGCATGGGCACACCCGGTTTTTGCTGCCGCGCTTGCTATGAAGCTTCATTTCGCTTGCCTGCAAAGCAGTAGTAGGATGAAACGTTACACGAACGCTGAACTGGCTGATATGCATCTGGCATACGGGACCACTGATTGCAATGGACGAGCCACACATGAGTTGCCCACGAGTTCCTTACACAGAATACTATGCGATCGTGGACTCACAGCAACGCGAGCGAAGATTAAAACAACAAGAAACGAGGAGACTGAACTGGAACTAGTACAGAACAATCCCAGTATCATAATGCGGGCAATCACCAGTCATGTCAGGGTTTCACATATGAACGTCTGGCGATCCTGCATACTAGCGATGTGCATCCGTATCACCCGGACATGCACCTAAATTATAAATTTAACGTTCTATTTTCTTAAGGGATCTCAGGAATGTTAACTTTTTGTGGAGGGATGAAAATGTAAACAATATTCAAATACATATAACTCTTTTAAATTAAAATTAAATAATTCGAATCTTTACACATTATATATAAAGTAATGAGGCTTCAGAAAAGTATAAAATGTTTAAAATATAATCATAATTTTAAAAATTATAAGCATATGAAAATAAGAAATGTTTTTATAAGAAATATTAATTAATTTTTACTGTACGCACGCTATTTTCTTAAATAATAGGCTTTGATGCATAAAACTTAATAGAATTATAAAATGTATCATACACTTTAAGCCCTAGTAAATTAAGAATAATATGCCTTTTGTATTTCAAAATATTTGAAAAATATTGAAATTTTTTTTAAAAATTCTGAAAATATAATTTTTTTTATTTTTTAAAAAATGTAATTTATTTTTCTATTTTTTTAAATTTACTAGGGTGTAATAAGGATGCATTTAACTTTATAAATCAACTTATTGCTTTGACTTATTAATTTGACAATGAATACTAATTCTAGAGACGGAAAAACAATACACGGAACCACGAGGGATGTAGTTTTCTCACATTTTCTTGATTGACTACAATCGAGGATTTTGATAACCAACTTTAGTTACCACACACCTATTGGTCTTTCTTGGAAAATAACGATGCAGAAAATTGAATAAAAATATTTTCATACAATAAATGAAGTTGGAATTTTATTTGATTAAAGTTATCTTAGCAGTTTAATATAATTAGATCTATTCCTGCATTTACGGCCAACGGCGCCAAAGAAGTTTCTTTTCACGTTCTTTTTTTTATTATGAGTAACATTTTTACATACATATATATATATATATATATATATATATATATATATATATATATATATATATATATATATAACCACTATTTTTATAAAATACTGTGGCAAGCTATCGTACATTTCTTGAGCGAAAAACCTTAAGGTATCCGACTACTTGCGACAACTTTATTTTAAAAAATAAAAAATATTGGGATTTTTGTGTTTTTTAGATTTTTTTAGTACATTTTCAGAAAAAAATGTTAAAATTCAGAAAAGAAAAAGAAATTATTATTAATAAAATGGGAAAAAATGGATAAAAATTGACAAAAAATAACCTAAACGCGGGCTATTCTGTACCAAAAATTTATGAACAAATTTTCAATTTTTCAAATCAGATGTGCTGCTATGTTATTTATTTTTGAAATTACCATCAGGATAAGAGATATTGTAATTTTTACCAAAACTAGAGTACTTTATCTTTGTTATATGAAATTGCTTTAAAAAATAGTGATTATATTCACATAATGGACTGTAAATTTTGTAATAAAACAGTGATTAAAAATTCTGAAGGTTAAAACACTTCTACTATTATACAGAATATACACAAAACATTTTAGATAATTATTTTCAAAACATTTTGAACAATCGCTGTCTCCGTTTGAGCTTCTTCTTCTTCAAAAAAAAAAAACTCACATTTGAAGTAACACGCATTTTAAAGTGTGTGTGGTACCTGCTTTTACTAAAACCATTGTAGTTTTTTTTCTAATGAACGGAAAATAATAAACTTGGTATTTTTATAAAGCTAATAAAATTGCCTATAAAATAAAATCATTGAAAATATTTGTTAATTATTGAAAAAATTCACTTATTTTAGGGTGGTCGGATACCTTAAAAACAAAAGGGCAAAATAGAAAACTTCACGAGCAACTAAATTAACCTGAAACACAAAAATTTTACAGCGCAATCGATACTAAGTTAAAATCAAGTCCCTTACTTATAAATATAATAATTATTCACTGAAAATGTCTCATTCACATTCAAACCCAATATAGTTTAATATTTCAAGCTAATGGTAAGTAATTCCCACTTAACAGAAAATAGGGAATGAGAGACGAAACGTTATTATTCTGCGGAAATACATCCCCGCAGAATGGCTACATTGTAATTTATTTAAATAAAGATATATTCTGAGAACTTTCGAACCATCCAATAACATATTGTTTGAAATTATCTACTTATATGTGTGAAAAATACTTGTGAATAATCCGTTTGTTTGAAAACTTAAGTGCCATAATACTATCAATTCCGGAAAATGGTATGATATTTTGGAATGAAGTTTAAGAGCCATTAAATTCTTTTTCTCAAGCATTAGATACTTTAATTTACTTTAATCGGAAAATAAAGATCGTGGTATTTTTCCAGATTTCATGTCGAATAGGTAGTGGTATTGCGCATAAAGTTAAAGCAGTTTTTCAACATTAAAATTTCACAACATTCACCAGGAAGTGAATGCTAGACGCTGCGTTACAAAATGACCCAAATAGATCGACTATATGTATCCATTTCAGAACCTAAAGAGTGTTGCAAATAGGCTTAAGTATCCAAATATTAAAAAATATCTAGAGTCGAGGAAAACTAGAATCGAGGGATTTGAAAAATATAATACAGAATCCTTTTTACAAAATATATATATATATATATATATATATTTACATCATCTCAAAGTAAAATTTAAAACAATTTTTTAAATAAATAATTCATCGTATATATTCCAAAAAGTAATTACTATAATTATAAATATGAATTATTACATTGCATGATGCGAATTGCAAATCAAAATAAATAAATTTTAAAAAAATTAATAAAACAATTTATGATGGTTATCAGATATTTTAATAGTTTGTGACGGACCTATAAGAGACTCTACTAACCCCTTGAGTACTGAACCCACTTTCACCGAGTGAAGAAAGCGTTTTTATGCAAATTAAGTATAATATATAAATTCTGTATTTGCGAGTTTTAGGAGTTAGTTGGTGAGTGAAGGATCGTGAAATGATTAAGTGCAATCGGAGTTTATCAGTTGAAGATTTCTAAGAGTGGATCAATCGACGGTAATTAAATCTGGATAAGGATCGCATTCAAGGACGCAAGTGTAGGACTCGACTTGATAAAAGTACAGGTATCGTGATCCTTATATAAATAGAAGTTTAGCTTAGTCTCACTTCCGCGCTCTGCTATCTTAATTATGTGTTATCTTAATTAGATTATTATTGTGTCTGCTTGATATTTTGGTGACAATAAAATATTTAGAGTGAATCATGCTACTGATTATTCAGTTCCTCCCACGCACCTAGCCAGGTTCGAGGGTAGAAAAGGGAGTTGAGAGGGAAGCTGGAACCGACAAGCGTTACAAGTTATGCAAATAAATATGATTTTGAATTTTGAATAAAATAATACATAAATGACTAACAAGAGAAGATGATAAAGTGATATAAAAAGGCAAGCATGATTTATTTATTAATAATGCTTACATCATTTCAAATTAGAATCGATCGCGTTTTATTAAAACATTTTATAATTTTACAAAAAGTATAATAAGGTGAAGAAATAATTAGTTATTATAAAACAATAATTATAACTGAACTACAAATTTTGTTTTATGCAAAAATTAAATAATTCATTATAAATAAAGAATTTAAGTGATGTAGAGTCTAACTTTAAGTTACGTATTCGAAATCAATTGCATTTGCTTCAGTGTAATTCAGCTTCACCTGGAACACAATAGGAGCATACTTTAATTGCAAATTCAATTACAATAGAAAGAATTTTGAAACCGAAAGAATTCAGAACAGAGTTAAGGTATCCAACTACCCTAAAATTGTGAATCTCGCCAAAAATTGACAAATTTGTTTTATGGTTTTATTTAATACTACCTCTTATTAGCTTTATAAAAAATACCAAGTTTACTATTTTCCGCTCAATAGAACAAAAACTGCATGTGTTTTAGTAGAAGCAGATACCATTACTTTAAGCAAGATGTCATACTTTAAAACGTGTTTTTTTGAAAATGCTCAAACGGGACCAGCGATTGCTCAAAAAGTTTTGAAAACAGTTGACTGAAATTTGTCGTGTATGTTCTGCATCACTGGTTTATTACGAAATTTAGAGCCTCTTATGTGAATATAACAACTATTTTTTTAAGGAATTTCATGTAATAACAAAGATAAAGCACTCTAATTTTTGTAAAAATTAAAATATCTCTTATTCTGAAAGTCATTTCAAAAATGAATAACACAGCAACGCATTAGAATTGAAAAATTGAAAATCTGTTCATAAGCTTTTGGTACAGACTAGGCCACGTTTATGTTATTTTTTGTCAATGTTTACCCATTTTTTCCTTTACTAATAATAATTTATTTTTCTATTTTTAATTTTACCATGTTTTTCTTAAAATGTACTAAGCAAATGTAAAAGCAACAAACAAATCCCCATATCTCCATTTAAAAAAAATGTCGCAAGTATTCGGATACTTTAACCATATTTTGTTAAGTAAACACTAAACAACCACAAATAAAAGTTTAATAAAAGCAGTTGCCATTATATAAGTAAGATGTCATACTTTAAAACGCGTTTTACACGGAACGTGTTTTTGTGAAAATGCTCAAACGGGGACAGCGATTGCTCAGAAAGTTTTGAACATAATTAACTGAAATTGTTTGTGTATGTTCTGTATAATAGAAGAAATGCTTAAACCTTCAGATTTATCAATCACTGTTTTATTACAAAAATTACAGTCACAATGTGAATATAATCACTTTTTTTAAAGCAATTTCGTATGACAGCTAAGATAAAGTGCTCTAGTTTTTGTAAAAATTAAAATATCTCTTATCCTGAAGGTCAATCCAAAAATGAATAACGTAGCAATACTTCGGAATTGAAAAATTGAGAATCTGTTCATACACTTTTGGTACTGAATGGACGTCCTTTATGTTATTTTTTGTCAATTTTTACTCATTATTTCCCATTTCAGTAATAATAATTGTTCTTTCTTATCTGAATTTTAGCATACTTTTCTTAAAATGTACTAAGCAAATCTAAAAACCACAAAAAATCCCCTTACCTCCATTTTTAAAAAAAAAGTTGTCGCAAGTAGTTGGATACCTTAAGAGTATTTAACAATATGTAACACATAACTTTAAAATTGTACATTATGCTATACTTATGGTAATATGCAGGGTTTTTCCGAAAAACAAACCCAAAACTCTGCACATCGTTGGGAGTACATAAAAATTGCCCACAGAACTGCACCAGTAAATAGTCAACGAGAAACAAAGTATGACGACACATCCGTATTTGCAATCCCATCAGCATTTGCAAGTATTTAAAAAGGATTTGCCCAAAGTATCCGTTGTGCCTCGGTGGGAGGCTTGAGTGCCCCGTGGCATGGATGAGAAGACAAGTTGCAGCAGCGCGATGTCCACCGAAGCAGTATGCAGACAAGCAACTTCGTCCGCTTGAGTAATCTTTACATCTCCAACACAAATTCCTTGAGATGGCCCCAGAGCGAAAAAATCCAACAGTGTGAGATCTGGGGATCACGGATGCCATGGAACTGGATATACATGTCTGATCGAGTGTCCGGAATATGCCATATCCAACTAACCACGTACAGGAGAATGTGCCGTAACCTTATCAAGCATTATTTCATTCATCACCATTTAGCATATTTTTCTCATTTATATATATATATATATATATATATAATATATATATATATATATTAAGATATTTTTCTAAACTTCCAATGATGAATCTGGCTGCTCAGAGTTTGGGTGCTATTTTTGGCACAACCTGTATATTAGGCTATACAAATACATGTTTAGAATGTCAATGTATATTAACCTACATGCTAATGGTATTTTCATATTTTTTTCAATACTTTATATCAAATACTTTTGAATAATTGGAAAACATAGAACATGAAAAAATAATTCAAGTTCAAAGAAGAGCGTAACATAAGAAACTTTAAAATATATCTGGATAAAAACTTATTCAAAATTGAGTCCATGCCTCTCTCTTTCAGTTTGGAAACACTTTTAGAGTCAGGAATTTTCAAAACCTGTCATGCTATTAATTCTCCTGTAAACTAAAATTATGTCCAATACGTAATCCAATTTAATAAATAATTTTACAGTGAATCTTGCAAACTGAAATAAACGATAGTTTACCCCAAAATGAAAATTAAAACAATAATTAACAGGGTAATTAGAAAAAATGGAAAGCAAAATAATGAGGAAGTTTTAGGAAATAGGGGTTTTGGAATAACTTTTCTTTCACCACCAAATTAATCTGAATAAAAATTTCAAGAGTTTAAAAAAAATTCTCCCTTAAGAAATATTGATAAAAAGTAAAGCTTGACATATTTATATTCTATATACTGCATTATGATCATGAATAAATTAAATTTCACAGGACAAAATTGAAAATTTCTTCATTTTTGTGACCTGTAAGAAAACTGCAAGCTACATAGAATTTCTCCTGTTTTTCATCTCATCCACAAGAAAAATTCTAGACTTGATAGAAATATCCAACATAATTTGTTTTCGATATATCAGCAAGAGCGTGATCATCAGTGCCCATCCAACACTGTCTGTAAAACGAGTTTCTTAGCACTTACACTGTCTGCGCGGTGAAAAAAATACTATGTTGTAAGTCTGCTTCGTAACTACTGTTCATCAGAGAAAACTAAATTCAGATTTTTCCCAATCATATTTTTGTTTC
Organism: Trichonephila clavata; assembly: GCA_019973975.1. Lineage (NCBI taxonomy): Eukaryota > Metazoa > Arthropoda > Arachnida > Araneae > Nephilidae > Trichonephila > Trichonephila clavata. Next base: position 711,844 of record BMAO01039451.1, read on the forward strand.
ATTACCCCCATCATTTTCTTAGTCACCAAGCAATAAAATTGATTTTCTTCAGTATATATAGATATTCAATTCATTGCTCGGTCTTTTTTTTTAAAAAAATAATAAGACAAATGTTATCAATGATGCAGCATTTTTTATTTTAAATTTTTATGCAAAATTAGCTGGTATATCAGTTCTTCGCAAGGGTGAAATGAAAAATTAAATACAGATTGAAGGATAAAGAAGTTTTTAATGAGTTAATTTTATGTGAATTGCAAATTTATCAAAGAAAAGATTTTTGCATATCTCAGCTAAGCAAAACAAAACATATATGTTAAATCTTAAGTCTGAAGGTCTAATAGCTTATAAAATTGACTTTTTTTTATTTATAAAGCCCCGTAACTCGCTTGTGGGGTCGATATTTGAAAGTACCTTCCTAAACTAATCTCTTCTCAACAAAAGTAACACATTGTTAGAAATTTTGTGTAATGAACGCTTAAAATAGTGTAAATAATTTATATCTGGATGTGTAATACGTTAATATTACTTTATCTTGTATTTATTTTATGTTAAAATTATAATATTCGCAAGCAATGCCCTTCCTTACATTATAATGGTGATTCAATGGAAACATAGCGAAATGTTGATGATAGAGCCATGTTAGCGTCATTTTTGCAAATCACGTTGGCAACTTGGTTATTGATTGAATGGTGGAGAAGTTGCTTTGCTGTAGTGCCACCTGGTGGGGAGCTGCAAAAAAGTGGATAGGACAAAAACCTTCTCCACAAAAAAAAATACAAATACAAATACAAATGCACGTTAATTTTCATAGTGATCGGTTGAATGGTGTTGGAGTGAATCGATTTCCTATACACAAACAACTATTTATACATATATAGATATTCTGAAAAAAGGTACAGATATATATTAATCTAAAATCATAAAAATAATTATTAATTTTTGTTTAAAAAATTAAGGCTATTGACTATGTTTAAGACTGTAATTTAAAAAAAATGTATAAATTGATTATTTTTTTTTGGTATTTAGTGTTAGTTGAGTTAGAATATGCATATAAAAATATTTTAAGAATAGTTTTACAAAAAAAAAAAAAGGAAAAGATTTTTCAAATGCAATTTTTTGCTAAAAAATTAAGAAAAAACGACATATTTTTTTAAAAAATCTTTTAAAAAACTCCGTCCTTTATAAAATGCTTCTAATAATAATAATGGTTCTATTAATAATAATATTTTGGCCATATTTTGCTAAGACTTCTTTACTGGTACTGAACTAAAAGATTTGAAAAATTCTCATTATCAGTTACAATCAATCGAAATAATAACTGCTGTTTTCGTTAAATTTGTTTACTTTGATATAACAAAAAGTGAATAAATCCCCTTCTATATTATATGTTTCAAAAATCTTTATTCACAGGCTTTGTAGAGAAGTCCTAGCTATTTATAGATAAAATATAATTTATACATTTGAATATATTTACACATTTATATATTTATACATTTATATATTGAAGAATTTTTAATGAAAGAAGAATGCTTTAAAAACTAGGCATTCTTTTTTTTTTCGTTTTTTACTAAAGAAATTGAATTTAAATAATTTTTTCTCGTGTCAGTATTCGTGAAACAATTTTATAAGTGTATTTTAATTCAATTGACACTTAAAATAAAAAAAAATATCTATTTATACGCTTTTTTAAAATCATAGTTTCGAATGACATCATTCATTTTAATATAAGAAATGGTACGTTGTAGTGGGTCTATCCGTGTTTTTACTAACAGTCAGTCCTCTTAGGTATTCGCTTTCTTTAAATATTATTTAATTGAAAACTTACTCCCGAAGAAGACGCGGTCTATGTAAATTTTGTCATGTATTTAAGTATTAGCTTTCGGGTTCGAGTAAGAGAAAGAGGTTAGAAAGATGGCAATGAAAATTAATGTAATATAACGTAAAGCTATATATAGGAGAGAGCACTTCATATAACATTTGATTAATATTAGGATTCCGTCGGTTCTGATCGGATTACTTTAGAAATTACCTTCAAATATAAAAAGGTGTATTACCTAGAAGTGCTAGGTGTAAGTGATCCGATTTATCTCGAAATATCTCACCTACTTCGCTCTATTGCTACTCTATTTATCAATTGGTGCATTTCTTAACTTGGGTTATTGAATTTGTGTTATTTTTACTTTTCCTTCTAACTCTCGTACGCAAATGGATAGCCCATCCTAGCCATGGGATAGCCCTAGGATGGGATAGCCCATCCATTACAACGTTTACTTTTTAAATAGAACCCATATCTTTCCTTTACTGAACAATTAAATTAGAGGAAGGGGGTATTTTGGTAGTTATGATCCTTGATTCCTTGGCTTTTTCTCATAAAAAGTTGGTTGAATATTATCAAAGATGGGGCGGGGGGCATCTTTATTCTTTTACTTTAAACTTTTACAAAAAAATTTCTGAGAAAGTTAGAAGTATATTATTCTCATTAACAAAAACATTCATCAATTCATGCCAATTTTCTACCTAAAAATTAAAAAGACTTTTTCTTATATTTCTAATGGGCTGAGGATTGGTGTTTTACCATTGCAGACCTAGTACATTCCCCGGAAGCTGGTATCTCCTTGGGCACCCTATAGGCGAATACCAATCGCCGCAGATAATTTTGACGCCCAGTTTTCTCTCTAGAGGGAAGCACCCGAGCTCTGACGATGCGTACCTGTACTATGATTTAATTTTGCCGAGAGCACCCAAGCCAAATAGCCCCTCTAAGGATCTTTTACATGCCGTATAATCATACTATATGGTGCTATCGATTTTCTACATCATGAAAATCCACCGACTTGAGCCGGGGTCTAACTCGCAAACTTGGATGCAAAAGTCTAGCACCTGACTAACTACTACACCCAGCCAGAAGAATTAAAAAGATAAATTATATATTTTTCTACATCAAAACATTTCTCAACTGTAACAAAATAGATAAGCGATTCTGTGACTTCTTTCAAAATCTTTATAAATAGAAGCAAATCATTTGAATTCCGACATTTTTCAAAATACACACTTTCATTCAATTTCTCTCGCCTTTTATGCTACCAAAAGATGAAGCGAAACTTTAACCATCGAAAGAGTATGAGCAAATAAAATAAGACGACAATGGTAGCAACAGCGGAAAGAACAATAATTGAATCAAGGAGATTCCAAATTAAGCTTAACTAACTCAGCTTTTGCGTTGATGTCATTTTCCTAATAACTTTTTTCCTACTGTTTTGTTCTACTTTGGTAGGAATTTTTTTCTATCTATGAGATTTTTTTTCCTGGTATAAAGCCTTTGCGCAACTAAGGGCTAATGGTGTTATTTGCACACATACAAACGAAAAGGAGAAAAAAGCTCGAACATATTTCCACAGATTGAAGAATGAACAAAAGTATATCCTCTAAACAATTTAATTTGTTTTGGATGCGGCAAAGGAAATTAAAATGTCAACTCATAAATTTCAAGAATCCAAAATATTTCAATCTGTCTGGGAGAGATTAAAATTTTCATTTTAAGAAAGATTTATTAAAATAGTTGTCAGCATCTTTCGAAGAATGCGGTAAAAATATTCCTTGAAAAATCTCAGACGACATGTTTATTTAATGGCATTTGAATATGAATCGAAATTAGAATTCTTTGGAATTAGAAATCTCTTTAAATATAACTTCGACGTGTAAACTTATAAATATATAATGAATAAATCATTCAAATTTTGGAAAATACAAATTTTGTATTTTAAACTCATGATAGGTAACAAAATAAAATTATTTAATAACTGTGTCGCCCTTCTGGTACAGTGGATAGCAAAGCTGTCTGCGGTGTCGTAGGGCCTGGGTTTGAATCCCGGAGAAAACATGGTTGTTTGTAAATGGATAGTGCCTTTGCGGCATGGAGGTACTCTGAATAGTCGTCGAGCTGCAAGTCCTCTCGTGAGGTTGGTGGAAGGGAAAGAGAGGTGGGAGGCCACTACCATTCCAGGGTGTTATCCCTCTAAATTGGGGGCGGAGAACCGAACTAAATTGCTCTGTCATTTGCATGGTGCTCAAGGCTACGACCAATGACAAATCCAACTTGTCTAAGGCTCCGGCAACTTTCCTTCCTTTTCTGCGGGAAGTACAAGTCAGCAACATTTAATACAGTACAACGTTGTTTATCCGAATCAATTGGGACCGGGCACCATTCGGATAAGCGATTGTTCGGATAACCGAAAACCGAATGTGACCATGCAGTATATGTGACCGGAAACTATACGAATTTTGAAAATGATCACATGCGGGAAACGTGCTCTAAGAAAAGGCAAAATAGGTGCAAAATGTCGCAATTTTACCTTTATTGTGGAAATAATCACTTATTTTTCGCTATACCATTGTACACCTTCGTGCTTTCGCTACAAGGTCTCTGATTCTCTTAAGCAGCAGTTCAGTAGGACAGCATTCTGATGGTTGTTCGTACCACTCCATAGCTGTCTTAAAAGCATAAAACGCTTCAGCATTTGATGGATCCTTGCTACTTTCGTTGTTGTTGTCCTCATCTTCATCCGTTTCATCGTCGACAGGGTCGTATTTTTCTTGCACGGAAGTCTCAATCTCGTTATCATTTAGCGTTTGAAATCCATTGTCTTCAGCATTGCATGCCATCCAGATTTCTACATCAACAAAACTCACCAAAAGAGCGTGTATACAACCCTTCACTTGGAAACAAACTGATCTAATATTCCGCACAGATGTTTACCAAATCACACAACTGAAATTCCCCAAATATCCCTCACCTTGGGTCTTCCCGTCACTTTTTGGCCCCACGCAAAACAACTGTTGAGCATTGCACTGTTCGAAAACGTATCCGGACTTCGGTCCGGATAAACGATGTTCTACTGTAACTGTAATATGAAGAATATATATTCCACTCTATCAAGTAAGCACAATATTTTGCAACACTTTTGAAGTTTTGAAAGTGTTATTAACTAAAATACATGCATATATAAACACGTCTTTCATTTTCAACTTTTAAACATAAACAGACACCAGCGTATTATACCGTCGACTAATTTCGCCAAATCAAAAGAAGTCAACAGGCCAAAAAATATCGCCAAATGCAATAAGTATTATTATTGTGTTCGAACATACGGAGAAATAGATCTCCACTAACCGTTAACTTATGTTGCTTGGTTATTGATTCCGGTCGCCTAAAACACATATCGCTAAATTAAATTGTTTTGCGATCGATTTTAGTCACCCAAAAAATTGACGTCGCCCCCACTTTAACACTTAATTATGAAAGATTTTGTTCCATTGAATGATTCGTAACTTTTTCAAACGGCTGGCAAACAATTACTAAGCCTAAAAATACACAAAAACACTCGATACGAAGTCAAAGAACAGAAGTAGAAACTAAGCTTAAATCTAATACTGTAAATTAAAACTATGTATATTTAATAACTGTACTAAAAGCAAAAGAAGAAAATATATCAAAAATATTAAGAGTACTAAAAAACTTTAAATAATATAAAATTTTAATGTAAGCAAAATCGATGGTTGGAACACAACCACAAGTGTAAAGACGATTAGCTGTTATTGTTTATTTGATAATCACGTGACAATCGCTAATCGATCGTAGCGCCCTCTGGAGATGAATCGACCCCATTTATTCCGTGATATCACATGAATTGCATTATCACGCGATTTCAAATGTTTAACATTGGAAAGTTTAAGTAATTGTACACAGATAACAAAAATTACGATATTTACCAACTATCGCAACAATGCCAATGTTCAAGATAACTCGCAAAGGTGGCAACCCCGATGGCGCATGCGTTGTACGCGCTGATTTGGCAACCATGTACTTCGTTTCATATAATGTCGCCTATACAGTTGCGATAATACGTTAGTACCCAAATAACCAAATAGAAAACACACAAAAATTAGAAGTACTTTTTTTTCATATAATAAAAAAAAATACCGGTAATTAAAAGAGTGCATTCAAGAAAACAAATTAGAGATAAATTTTCTGCAAAACTTCAAATGTTGAAGATATTTTCAGAGTTGTTTCAGTTCTTTAGAAACTGCTTAAATAGAACCCTTTCGGGTTCAAGTGTAGTATAGGATTTGGATTTGGCAATTTTTCTTAGCATTTGGCGATTTTTAGAAAGATATGGTGAGATAACGAATTCATTCTGGCTTCCGGACACCTATCGCTAAGTGAAGTAGATTGGCGATCGATTTTGGCCACCAAAAGAAATTGAGATTGCCAAGCCCCCCCCCCATACTACAATTTAACCCTATTTCGTTTATTTGTGTCTGTTATTTCCTGATACAATAATTATAGTCTCCAACTAAGTAATAATCGACCGTTTTCTCGAAACAAGATTTTTTTTTATTTTGCTAATGTAATCGATGAAAGAAAGGATTTAATTAATTGTAAATGCCATGATAGGACGTGTTTCATTTCTTAAAGGTCACTGTTTTTCATTCTCTTTGAAAAACAAGCTGCTTTGCCATAAACAGTTGAAAAAAATAAGAAATTAAATAACGCATGAATGATTTTTCTCTAAATATTTAGTTAAACAGATTTTATTTACTTATAGTATAAACTGATTACGAAAACATGTGATTAAATTATATTTTTTGACAAGCGTAGAATGGGGGGGGGGAATTTAATTGCTGACTTGTATGGAAACTCTGTAAAAAGTTGATAATAGATCAAGAATAGTAGAAGAAATACTTATTTCTTAGCTAAAATATGTTAAAGCTCTATCTAATTTCCATACATCGGAAATATAAACGTTTTGAAATTTTTAATCTTTGCGGTATTTGCGGAAAGAATATACTTCCTGTTTACCAAAGAATATATCTTTGTCTCAAAATATTTATAAATCGTCTCGAGACAAAATATGGTATGCATACAAACTATTCTGGTAAACATAGCAAGTGGAAATAGCATTCGAAAAGGGAGTGAAGATTTTATAAGCATGTCTAAGAAAGATATCTCTCTTTTGTGTGTGTGCGTAATGAAACACGAATACCACTAAATGCGATTAAAAATTACTTATTTGGTAAAAATTAGCAATTTTGAAGACTTTTTTTAAAAAAATATTTTTAATCTATAGATTTTTACTTTAAGTTATTAATCTTAAGTTATTTACCGTACGTAAGGCCACCCGTTGGTTCACTTTATTTTTACATAAAAAACGTTGTGACGGATCTATACGCGTCTATGACTAACCCCTTGGGGACTCTTCTGGGGAAATAGTTTTACCAACCAACTTTCACCGAAGGAAGAAAACGTGATTATGCAAATTAAATATATTATATAAATTCTGTATTCGCGAGTTTTGATAGTTAGTTAGTTGGTCAGTGGAGGATCATGAATTTATTAAATGCAAATATGAGTTTGTAAAAGTATCAATTGAAGAATTACAAGAGAGGATCACTCGGAGGTGATCGAATCCAGTTAAAGATTACCGTTCAAGGCCTCAACAGTAGGACTTCACAAGAGTACAGATATCGCGATCCTTATATGAATAGAGTTAAAGAGAAACTTATTAGAGCGCGGCGGAGTTGAAATTGAGATTGTATAGGTTATCGTGGAATCAGTTGAGGGTTCATAATATTATCCCTAGGCTAATGGGTCTCACCTTCGCATTCTGCACGCTGATCAACTTTCTTAATTGGATTATTGTTGTGCTTGATTGATATATTGTGACAATAAAATAATTAGAGAAAATTATGTCGACTAATTATTCTATTCTTCCCACACATCTAGCCGGGTCCGAGAGTAGACAAAGAAGATTAGAGGGAAGTAGGAACTGTGACAAGCATTATAACGTTATTTACAAAAACTTGATAAATCTCAATACGAATTATGTATAGAAAATTACTTGACACTATATTCAAGCATTCTTCTCAAGGCGTGTCTTAACCTCGACCTTGTTGGGAAAACAACTGTTCAACTTGGCTGAACGAGCCCCAAGTGAATTAATAAACAAAAATGTAATAAAGTTATAGAACATTATATTTTGAAAAGCAATTAATAAACAAACAGATATGTAATAAAATTATAGAACATAATTTTTTTGAAAAATAATTTACTTTTAAGATGAATTTCATAATTCTATATATAGGCATTTGTAACTGACTATATTTTGTATTTTATGCAAACTAACTGTATTTTTCTAATATTTGTACTTGAAAATCTGGAAGCAATTTCTTCGTAACCTTCTTCAGTTTATTGGATTGGCAACAGTTCGTATTTTGGTATGAGACTAGTTGTACTGTTTTGATGTTAGCGTAGCTAAACCTAACAAAAATAAAAGTGTTCTTCGAATTCTTTAAAGCAATTTTCTATACTTTAACGTTATAGAATCAAACATTCATAACAACCTCAATTTTAATGCGCATCGCTTGATAACGTCTAAATTTCCAACGTAACTCGTAATCATGGCGTCTTTAAAATATTTACAGTTTTAAAAATGTCATAATTTTATAAATAAGAAAGTTATCTATCTACAACTAAATTGCACAGAATATAGAACTCTATACCAAATGATTTTAATTTATTTTCACTGACGTCGTATATGTTTCAAGGGAAAAAAATAATGCGTTGCTATGACGGGGAAGACTCCTAAACTGGCTCACACTCTTCTAACTTCCCCACCCCACCAACACAAGGACTAATTTATTGTGCAACAGCCCACAACCCGACAAGGCTTTAAGAGCATGAAGACTTGAAACCGCGACGTTACAACCTCGCAACCAGAACTGACGATTTAGCTGCCGCGGAAGTAGAAATATTTTTGTAAAAGCATTTTTACTGTATGTAAAAGTATATTGTATTTAAAAATATTGAGTGAAATTTATTAGTGGTATTCCTGGCGGTTAATTTCCTGACGATTTGCTACCGCTAGACTGCCATCTTGGATTCCAAATCACTCGAAAACAAGCGCTGCTTGACGCTTTAAGGAATCACGCCAAACAACGCGCTTGGCGCGTAGCACTCGGGTATAGTTCCAAGTTCTCTTATATTTAATCGTTTATCCATGTTATGTAAAAGAAAATAGTCACATATATAAAAATACTAAATTCTTAAATGATAAAAACGACATAATTGTTTAAGTTTCGAATACAGTAGAACGTCGTTCATCCGAATCCATTGGGACCGGACATCGTTCGGATACGCGATTGTTCGGACAACCCAAAACAGAATGTGATATATGTAGTATATGAAACCGGATACTACACAAATATTGAAAATCATTACATGAAGGAAACGTGCTTGAAGAAAAATCAGGTGCAAAATGAAGCAATTTTACCTTTATTGGGGAAAATAATCCCTTATTTTTCGCTGAACCGTTGTACCCCTTCGTTTCTTCGCTGCAAGGTCTCTGGCTCTCGTGAGCTGCAGTAGTTGAGTAGGACAGCACTCTGGTTGTTGTTCGTACCACTCCATAGCTGTCTCTAAAGCAGAAACGTGTCAGCAATTGATGGACCCTTGCTACTTTTGTTGTTGTTGTTCACCTCGTCTTTATCCGTTTCATTGTCGACAGGGTTGGATTCTTATTGCACGGAAGTCACAATTTCGTCATCATTTAGCATGTTTACCAAATCACAGAATTAAAATATTCCTCAAATTACGTTTACCACGTCACTTTTGGCCTCACGCGAAACAATTGTTGAGCATTGCAATGTTCAAAAACGTATCCGGACTTTGATTGGATATTTGACGCCCCGGATAATAAAGGTTCGGATACACGACGTTCTACTGTATCAGAAAAACCGTTATTTTTTTTAAAACAGTCTGCATATTGTAACCATGACAACCATTTCACGAAAATTTCTGAACTTTACGAATTCAAGCAACTTGCTTCCTTTGATCGATCAGGGAGCACAATTCTCACGAACGCTTCCTGTCTGTGATATTCCCCTCAAACGGCGCTGACGTCACTACTATTAATTAAGTGGATTAACAAACCTCATTGGATGTCAACGACAGCTTGTTACAAGAAGTGATTGGTCTATTGTGTGGGCTTAATGTGATTGGTTGCACGATTCGGTAGTTTCATTCATTCTCCCAAAGGAAACAGGACAAGGAAATAGCAGTAAAGGAGTGAGCAGAAGAAAAGTATCTGTTGATGAAGACTAAAATAAGAAGATATGAGTTCTGGCGTAATTTATCTTATTTTATGAGATGGGTGATTGGAAAACATTTCTGTACACATATTTGACATTAACTATATAAACTGTTCTATGCCAACTATAGTATTAAATAGTTTTTCCACACATTTGGGGGAATTTTTTCAAATATAAATGAATTAGTACGTAATTAAGAACTGCTTCGGAAGCCGCAACATTTAAGGGTGCTTTGTGTGTACAAATTATTGAGAAAATTTCAATTTATTTTAAAACAAGAGAAAAAGTGTGTGTGTGTGTGTACTTATGTACGCACGTAAGAAGTTATACTTCTTTTGGCGTAACAAGATAAAAATCTTTCTAAAAATTTTATCCTTCACGTTATCCTACGTTTGTAAAAAAAACGACACTAATAATAGAAAAAAAGTGTTTAATTCTTTGAAAGTTTTATTATAACGCATTATCTAGTTAAATAAACCTTATTTAAATATAATAATAAAACTATTTCTTCATAATTAAAAAATGGACAAATTTTAGCATGCAACGTATACATATAGATATTTATTTTTGAAATCACGTCCATTGGTTGGAGTTCAGTAAACATGTGAGTTGCAAGAGACTTATGCTGCTATATTACAATAAAAGTTTTGCAAAAAATAGAGTTATTATATATAAAAAAAATTTTCAGTTTTAATGAATAAGATGCACTTTAGATACTTGTAATTATACAAATTTCATAGAGAATGTGAATCCATTTTGCATACATATTTATACGTTTTTTTTTTAATTTTTTACTGTGACCCGTGGAACCCCAGGGTTCCACGGAACACAGTTTGAATTGAGGAACTCTACGAACTGCAAGGCATTTGGAGGAACCCATTCCATTATTAGAAAAATATATCCTGAAACAATATTTAAATTTAATCAACTTATTATCGGTACTTTATAGATTGTAAAAAGTATTGTATTTGTTATTAAAATCTTTTTAAATATCTTGAGCAGGGCAAGCTGGGCCAAGAACGAAAGGCGGTCACAAACAGAGTTGAACGATAACAACCTTAAGTCAATCTGATCAGCCAACTCTGAGATAATCACGATTTAAATAAATTTAAACACCCCCTCACAGAGACAATAGGACCAATAACGTGGAGGCCAATTCCACGTAAAGCTCGTGCTAGTGCTTAAGCCCTCCCCATGTCTACACAATGGGAATGAAGTAGATGAAAGGATGGGTTTCGACGAGTGGAACAATTGGTTCAAACTCAAACAGGAGCCAAGATAATGTGAATTTAAACAAATTTAAAAAGATTTAAAAAATTAAAAACTATGAAAGAAATAGCCCTATGAGCATGAAATTATAATAACTGGAAGAGCAGATAGAGAGGGATCGAATGAGCCAGGTCCAAATGGACTAGAGGCTCGGGTGCCGAGATATTGGCCAAAAGGCTGTAGAGGGGGGGGGAAATGCACCGGGGGGATGCCTCCCAGCAGATATGGTTTATAACAATATATAGTTGTTACGATCTCCCAAATATCAGCCTCCAAGCACCAAAAAATTGGCATGTTAGAAAATTTCCTACCATGGAGGAATAACATGGAGGACTGATATTTTAGTGTACAAGCCCTCCCCTATCCGAACCACAAGCACATAGATATCAAATACATGTGTGTGTGGGGGGGGGAGGCATGCCAATTCGATCGACACCCATATAACCAATATCTAACCCATATAACCAGTAACCTCCAAAGTTATTAGAGAACGGTGTGCACGCGCATCGGTGTCGTGACGGTGTGCGCGCGCATCGTAAAAATTTACTCTCATCATTTTTCCCTATTGCGCCAAAAGAAGTATAACTTCAAAAATTCTCAGAAAAAATTGGTTCGGAGCATATAATATTTTTAATTAAGTATTTAAACTATAACTGCGTGTAATAAATAATCGTGTCTATCAACGTCACACTATAAAGTAACACGAGCGCTGTTGTTGACAAACCTCGTCATTTTGAATAATGGTCAAATGACGAGGATGGCACCTTATCTGCTACTCCCTCTCCGAACATCCACATCACGCCAGGGGAGGACTTTGAGCCTCGACAGATTTAACATGCATCATTCCCTCTTTCAGTGGCAGAAGTATTCAAACTCATGACACGCCGGTCCCGAGTCCTTAACTATGACCACAAGGCTGCCTAAGCCACAATACCGGTATACCGAATACCGATATTTTGAACCATTTGTACAATTTTGTAATACCGGTATTCACAAGTTTAAATACCATTTTTTTTTCGGTATTTACTAGAAATTTTTTTCATTGTTTCCACTATTTGCTCAGGGATTGCCAACATAGTAAAATAGTATACATTTTTGTTTTTATGTCTCCCTTACGGGTGAAATTAATTAGACTGTGAATATAAAGTTGCATCATACAATCAAAAGGGATAAAGTATATGAATCATCCAAGGAGTTGGGTCGAGACTATCCTATTGCAGCTCAGAGCGATACTGCACTCGCGCAAGATTCGTAGTCTGATATTCGTATCTGTGAAAACAAGGTAATGGTTGTGAAGAAAGTACGTAATATTTCGATAATTTTTTTAATTCAGGAGTGAAAAATCATTGCATTGAAAAATCTCCCAGAAAAAAGACATACCGAAATATAAAATGTCTTACGCTATTTACATAATTATAATAGTTTTAAAAATGAAAAAGAAAAGAGGTTAACCAATTCAAATTTGATCAAGTTTTAGAAAATTTTCTTTAAATTTACTCACAAACCTATCTACAATCGGAAGAATTCGGTATAGTTATCGAAGATGATGATGACACTAATGTCGATAGTGAAAAGGAATTGTCTTTTGAACAAAAATTAGAATTCGCGATAACTGAAAAAATTTCAACAAACCAAAATACTATACAGAAATCAAGTATATATCCAAAACCATCCGACGAGGAATCGATTTAATTAAAGATGAGAGATTTAGGAGTAAATACTTAGAAAAAGTCTATCGCGCGCATTGCTAATAGTACCACCAACTAACGTAGATGCCGAAAGAGCGTTTTCGACAGCTAGTTATTTTTCCAACAAATTGCGTTCCAGGCTTAATAATATTACAAAAAAATTAGGGGTTTAAATAATACTCACAGAGAATATACATTTAAAGTGAAATATCCTCGACTCTTTCAGTTTGAAGAATTTCTGTCGAGTGGAGCAGTATTAGGAGAATTATTTTTCTTAAATGTCTTAAGTAATATTTTTAAATATTTCTGGAATCTATAACTCAGTTCTGTAGCAGTTACCCTTCACTTTTAGCTCGAATTGCGAGTGTGGTTGTGGTCAACTAGTGGTTAGGGTCACGAACTCGTACCTGACGTAGTTGAGTCATGGGTTCGAGTTCTGATGCCACTGAAAATGCGTTGTGTACAAGGAGGCCCGTTAAATATTTCGTGTCTTTAAATCCTCACTTTGACTTGATGTGGAGAAAATGACAGCACTATAGAGCAACAAGAGGGCTACTGTTGGCGGATATAGTAACTTTGCACCTGGGTCAAGTGAAGAGAACGACACCTGAGCCGGCACTTTCTATATTTCCACACCACACCAAGTGAGTGAGTGACTGAATATTAGAGTCAAACTATTCAGCTAAGCGAGGGCTTTTGGCAACGGACCTCGTCATTTTGAACCATGGTCAAGTGACGAGGACGACATCTGAGCTGGCAACCCCTCTCCTAAATTCCATACCACACCAACGGGAGGACGTTTGAGCTCTCGACAGATTGAATGTGCATCACTCCCCCTACACGGCGGGTCTTCAGCAGTACTAGGCTCGAACTCATGACAAAGTGGCCACGAGTCCGTTACCTTGACCACTCAGCTGTCGCGGACACACACCACGCCAAAAAGAAAATTGAGTAGTTGGAAAGATTTAACATGCATCAGCTCCGATATAATGACTGTCGCCAGGATTCGAACCCACAAATTGATTAAATAACCTGTTATACGATTTAACCATTCGGCTACCGCGGTTACAGGGACATGCTGAAAAAATATTTTTTTAAACATTCACCCAGACGTCTTAATATTTCAGAGAAATTTAATGTTTTGCTTAGTTAGCACCCAACTTATATAAATAACTTACAAAATCAAAACAGCAGTAAAAAAAACATTTTTCTGTTATAAATCATTCATTTGTCGCCCATCCGGTAGAGTGGTTAATGGAGCTGACGGCGGTGCCGTAGGGTCTGGGTTCGAATCCCCGAGAAGACATGGATGTTTGTGTTGTAATGCTTCCGTCTTTCCTTTGCGTTGTAAGCCCCCGTGAGGTACACGGGATTTATAAATGTTAAAAAAAACCGATTCATTTCTAATATTTTTTAGTCCAGAGATCGGCACACGGTGCAATACAAAAACTATTGGCGACAGACCTCTTAATTTTGAACCATGGTCAAGTGACGAGGACGACACCTGAGCTGGCACCCATCCCTTCTCCTAACTTCTGAACCACACCAATGGCAGGACATTTGAGCCTCGACAGATTGAACGCGCATCAGCCCATCTTCTTGGTGTGTCTTCAGCGGCACCAAGACTTGAACCCGCGTCACAACGGCTACGAGTTCAGAATCCTAAACACCAAACTACCGCGGCCTGACGTAGTGTGGAAGTTAGAAGAGTGAGGTAGTGCTCAGATAATCGTCCTTCTAAACTCCATGACCGAGGCTCAAAATCCTGGGGTCTTTTTGAAAAAAGCAATTTAATTTGATTTTTAAATTGTGTAAGTGATATAGATTCTGAAAATTTTAAATATCTACTTCTAGTCTAAACTAAAGACCTACTTAGGGTTTTTCTAATTTCATGTACCGCAAAATCCGGTGTATAACGTGCGTATAGAGTGTACATATAACACGCACCTAAATTTTAAGCTGCATTTTTTACCATTCTTGTCTGTCCGGGTGTCATTTTGTAATGGATTTTAAACTGACATCCTGATGACTTGACATTTCAACTATAGCTCAGAAGGAGACGACAATGCATGGCATTGTGAAAAAAAGAGTTGTAGTCTCGAATTCGGGTTCTCGAAGAGGCGGGCCTCTTTTTCTACAGAGTCTCCGTAACTTACAAGAATTTACACAAACAAAGACCACGGGTCGAGTTGCGTCTATGTATTCAATTTCGTGGCTCGAATCAAAGAGGGGCCCGCAGGTTACTATGTTTTATTATTCACTCGCTTTGTTGTATGTCTGTCCGGGTGTCATTTTGTAATGGATTTTAAGCTAACTTCCCAATGAGCTAAAGACTTGAAATTTCGACTATAGCTCAGAAGCGGATGACAATGCATGAAAATGGTTATAAAAACAGGGTACATAAAAAAAATTTTATTCAGAAAATTATATATTTTTTAGGTTTATTTACCGTATAACGTGTGTGTGTGTGTGTCACTCTGATGCAAAATACACAATCCTACGCATCTCTTTTTCACAATAATGACCATCTTTCCTGAACGCATGTGTAGTAAGGCCACGTGTGCAATTTTGCACGTCTTTTTACTTGACAAACTGGGTAACGCAAAAAAAGGATGGCAGACAGAGGGTCATCAAAAGGGCTACACTACAGGGGAGACAAGCAGAGATAATGCAACACAAAACATGTCAACTCTAACCTATTTGTTACAGGATTCTACATCATAGTGAGTGTTCGAATTGTTGAAAGTTTTCTAGGATAACTTCGAATTATATAATGTGCTGTAGTCCGGCCAGCCACAGATTTTACTTCGAAATATCGAGTGTACAAAACGTATTGTTTTAGTTTGAAATTTCAAAAGTTTTTCTAGGAACTCAGCATATACTTCGAATTAGAGAGAGGTTTGTGTTATCGAAGGTTTGAATTAGCAATAGTCGACAGTGTATATGTTTTGTAAAGCTAAAAGATTTTTCTGTTCAGCAAAATAAAATAATAGTTCGAAAAGGGTCACTTCAGTGAGTTCGGATACCTGAAATACCTTGCATACTTGAGACCTAGTCAAGGTGTCTATACCTTACTGGGCATTCAATGTGTGTCATATTTTATTAGTTTTAATATTTTATAATTTACGATTCATTAATTATCCTTTGCCACTTTATTAAGTGTTTATTCCTTATGTCAGTGAATAGATTAATAAACATATGAATAATAATACAATGCCGAACGGTAATTTATATTCTTAATAACTTATCACGGCTATGTGACAAAATATTAAAAAAATAATAGTCTTCTGCTATTGAAAGATTGATCCAAATTCTTAACATATATTTTCACTTAACACTACCCCCTTATAAACTATGGTTCAGAACAACAAAGGGAAATTCTCTCCATACTCGCAAAATCGATTTAAATTTCTCAGCAAATACCGGATAAGAATAATTAGTTATAATTATTTTGTGTAGTTCAATTAATATGAAAGAAATCTTCCAGCTAAAGATACACTCCTCAAAAATGAATCTGCAACACCAAAAAATAATGCACGTAACGTCATGTAACGATTAGGAACGATAGTGGTGAGATGGATATGCAAATGATTATAAAAACAGACAAACCAAATCATTATAAACCTATTTATTCAGTATTTAATGTGTCCACCTTGGGAAACTATAAAGGCTTCAATCCGGGAAGGCATTTTAACAGTTAGTCCACTGAAGGCTGCCAGGATAACCGTCGTCAAGCTACGTCCAATGTTTATCCTAGTGGTCATCAACTCATTTCATGGACAATGAGATCCCCCAGGTGTTCGATGGGATCCAGATCTGGGGAGTTTGCCAGCCAGGGAAGGATGTCAAATCCAGTCGGGCAGTGTGACATACAGTCTTGCATTGTCTTGATGGAATACCGTGTTGAGTGCACCTTGCGATAAGAGCAGAACATCTGGCTTCACAACTTGTGTGACATAGCGGTCCGCTGTGAAACAGCCATCAATGTGTACCAGACGCATCTTGTGATCAAACATTATGCCACCTCAAGCCATGAGGCCCGTCGACTGCCGCCATTCCACCACAGACAGAAACTAGATTCATCCGTGAACAATACCCGATGCCGTTCGAATGTCCATGTATGATGACGATGGCACCACTTCAGGCGTCTAGTTCAGAGTTGAGTGGTCAATGGTTCTCCTGCTGCTGGTAAAAGTGCCGTGACTGTACTTCATGCAGTCTGTGGCATATGGCTTGGATGGACACAGATCCACCGGTTGCTGGAGGGAACCGTCTTCGGTTGTCTCGTGCCGTCGAGAAAAGATCTCGAACACTTCCTCTCCGGTGTGCACGTAGGCTTTCCTGAATCCATCGGGCGATACAACGTTGGATGGTACTCACGTTGTGCCCAACACGAGTTGCTACTGGATGAAATGACCAACCCAATTCATAGAGTTCGATAATGAGAACATATTTCCCGGTCATTAAGTGATGTTTGTGAGTTCGGTGACGTCTCAGAGGCACTTTATACTCTTCTTCGAAAGTCGCGAATGCTATACAAAACCTCAGATACTGTTTATGAGAAGGGGGAAATGCTGGCGTTTAGAGCCCGAATTTGAATACCACATGATCAAATGTGTGCGTATATTTAATCATTTGCATATGCATCTCACCCCTATCGCTCCTGAAATTTGCATGACGATGTGACGGATCTATACGCGTCCTTTCACTAACCCTTTTGGGAAATCTTTGGAGGCTATGGAAAAATAACAACCTTCTCTTAAGAAGACGTGATACGCAAATTAAGTTTATTATATATAGTTCAGGTTCGCATGCTAGAGAGTTAGAAGGTTAGAAAAAGTGATAAAGTGAGATATAAGTAGAAGAAATACGGAAGAAGGTTGAGAACTCCGAATGAGAGAATAAAGACAGGAAGGTGATATTTATAAATAATTTGAAGGATTAAGCCTTAATAGATAAGAAGACGGCCTAGAGAGTTCGGGTATTAGTCACCTTTATAATACGTTTTGATATTTAAATTATTAAAGAGGTTAAAGTTGCAATTAGTTACATATCTACCGTGTAAAGCAATATTAAGGTAGAAGATTGATTAATACAAAGTGGCTAATTTATTAAATGTATTCTCTAAAAACGCGACTCTTGTCCCCTTCCTCTGTTGTCTAATCAGAAACATCCTGATTATTAAGATTCATTGAATTGTTTTTGAGTTAATTTAAACGCTGAATAAATAATTTGAAATTATCATGTCGATTCATCCATCACTTCCCCCTACACCCTTAGAGCAGACGGGAAGGGGGGTTATTACAACGTTACGTAGATTATTTCTTGGTGTTGCAGTTTCACTCATGAGGAGTGTATTTTGCGGATGACCTAGGATAATGCACCAAATATTCCGATTGTAAATAATGTATTCCCCGCGAAAATATATCAGAATACATAATCTGTTTATATAGAACAAGATTGGTTCTTGTAATTTTAAGGTATCCAATGAGTTCGAAAACATTTTAATCGACTTGGGAGCATTTCTCTTGGTAGTTTTGATATTTATTTAGAAATTATATAAGTATAAAAAGCTTTAAAAAAATAAAATAAAATTTTGATATCAAATGGAAAAACCTGATGAAAACTGCTTTATATATATATAACCTTGACCTTATATATATCTACACTATTAAAATCCGAAGGTAAACAAACGTATCTATCTATCTATCTATCTATGTGTGCCTATCTTCTCACGAACCGCACCGCGCAGAAACTCGCGAAAGATACCAAAAGATCGGGGATTTTCCAGGGAAGCCGTATTGCCCATTTATATTCCGATATTGTAATTAGTTGAAAAGATATTAATTAAAAACCTCCAAAAACCCGTTTTTTTTCGTGCAAACTTTGATTCGTCTCCATTGTTGCAGCAATGTTATTGTTACAACAGTGACAAAAGCAGGTTTTCGGTCAAACTTGGAATTTCATGACGTTGCTCTATTGATCGTATTAACTTACTCTGTTTAAGAAATAAATGCTTTTAACGTGAGACTAACTTGAAATGTATTATTGAAATCCCAAATTCTAAGATGTTTTGCATTTTTTACAAATTTCTCTGCATTTCTTGGACTTAAATTTTTAAAAAAAAGAAAGTTAAGACTATTTTTAAAGTAGATTGGTAAATTGTATATATATTTCTAGACTATGCTAAGTTAGACTGAGATGAAATATTGTAAAATTTATTCTAAAAATTTAGGAAATTTCGTAATTTTGAAAATTGTTTCTATTTTAATGCTTTTTTCCCACATAATATATTTAAAAAAAGGCACTTTTCCATTTCAAAGGAGCCATAAAAATGCAACGAAAAAAATTGCTAAAGTCACTAAATGCCAGTAACCTACGACAGAATTGACCAGTTTGTGTATGTGTGTGAGGCTTACGGAGCATCTTCAGAAAGACTACTTTCTGATACACCACAACAGATATTTTTCTTTATTTAAAAAAAAAATTTAGTGTGAAGACATTAAAAATATAAGAAAATGCTGAAATGTTTTTATTTGATAGTATTAATTTCATTTTGAGGGTTTTTTAATGCAGTGAATTCAAGCAAATGTATGTGTCTAGGTTTACTCTCCCATACTTTTTTTATATAGTTATATATTTTTAAACAAATAACCAAACATCCAGAAATAAGCAGTCATTTTTCCTTCATTATTTAATAAAAACGGATATAAATTTATATTTTTTTAAGAAAAAAACTAAATTGGTATTGATTTGTATTATTTATTACAAACTAAATTTATAATATCGTATATTGTCTGTTTTCTTGTGGATAAAACTAGATGAGTTTTGTTAATTAAAAATCGAAATTAGAAATATCACTGAGGGAAAAAAGACTGAAAAAGAGACACAAAAAAAGCCTGTGTAAACGCCGGGCTAAGCTGAGGGAAAAGAAATCTGTCTGTAAAGGAAAAGAAATTGAAGACATTTCGGAAAGGAGATAATTTTAATGACATTAGTATAGAAATCCCTCACATCTCACGCATACACCCTCAACCAGAAGTGCTGGCATCGAGAAGGAAAAAGGAAATTTCCATTCGGATAAAGTTATACACTTGCAAAAAGCCCGTGCAAATGCCGCACTAAATGGAGGGAAAACTGACCCATCCGTCGGGACAAAGACGCGGAAGAAATTGCGAAAAAGGGAATTTTAATGACAAAATATAGAAATCACACACAACTGAGGAAGAAATGAGATCGAGATGGGAAGAAGAAATTGCTATTGGTAGAAAATTATACACTCGAAAAAGCCCGTGCAGGGTCGGGCCATGCAGCCATAACATATGACACAATGACATAATAAGGCACTGACAATTGATTTAAGGCAAACTGAAATTTTATGACGTAGCTTTTTTTTATTTAATTCATTGACAGATTAAAAATGAATGCTTTTAACATGTGATTAACGTGAAATATATCCTTGAAATCATAGTTTTGCATTTACATATGTTGTCGTCAAAATCCAGTTTTCAGCCTTACTGGGATTTTATGACTGATTCATTCACTTTGATTGCAAAATAACGGCTTTGGATATGTGATTTATTTGAGATGTTTTTTTATATTAAAAACACAATTTCTAAAACGCATATATCTGTGGGGTTTTTTAAAAAAAAATTTTTAATTCCGAAAAGACTTAAAACTGTTTTTTAAGCATATTGGTAAATTTCTTACCCCTTTATAAAATAACTATCAAAATCGACCCTTGCCAATAATAATTAATGGTGGTAAGCCTACCAAAGAATTCAAGAATTCGGGGGCTTATGTTGCATGCGCGGAAAGACAACTTTCGGAGAGTATGTAGGCAAACACATTAATTGTGTATGTGATAAACAGAACAACAAGAACAGTTATACACAAGAAAAATCTTGTGCAATGACGGACCATGCAGCTATATAGGGTTGTAAATTAATATTTTTATAAAAAAAACTAAAATACAGTATTGTTTTTTATAATTCATTACTAAATTAGTTTAAAAATCTTAAAATGGCTGCTTTCTATTGGATAAAATAAGATTAATTTTGTAAATTATTAATCGAAAATAAAAATTTGATCTTATCCGTGAGGGGGAAAATAGGGGAAAAGAGTTTTATACTCCAAAAAGCCTGTACAACACCGGGTTAAACGAGAGGAAAGAAATATTCCTAATAAGTAATAGAATAAATTTCGGATAAAAAGAGAATATTTTAATAACATAAATATATATATATATATATATATAGAGAGAGAGAGAGAGAGAGATCACTCTCCTAGAAGTGCTAGCGTCGAGAGGGAAATGGGAAATTTCAATGGAAATAAAGTGATGTACTCGGTAATAGCCCGTGCAACGCCGGGCTAATCTGACGGTAAACAGACACGTCCAATGGAGCAGAGAGATGAAAGAAATTTCAAAATAGGGTATTTTAATGAAATATTAATATGGAAGTCACAAACACACCAGGAAGAATGCTTGCACAGAGATAGGATGGGGAAATTTTAAAGGCAAAAATATTTACACACTTGAAGAAGACCGTGCAACGCCGGGCCATGCAGCTAGTATATATATAAGGGGTGATCAAATGAAAAGGTACGAAACGACATAAAAATGAAACAGTTAAATATTTGCATATTCCGCCATGGGAGAATGTAGCCAGACATCTCGGGATGCCATTGGAGGCTCTGACTGGGATCGGGGATCATGCGCGGGCGCCAGCATGCGCAGGAGAGAGCAAAGACTCTTATAAAAAGCGGCGTCCAATTGATTCGACTGTACGTATGAGGACAGGTTGGCGTTCGCGTTGCAAAATTCGATGATTGAGGAGCAGCGAAGTGTTATCCGATTTCTGACAGTGGAACGTGAGAAACCGGCAGCTATTACTCGGCGGATGGTGACCGTTTACGCAGATAAATGTGTCTCTGACAAGTGTGTCAGAAAATGGAGTGCCCGTTTTCATGCAAGCCGTGAGAGTGTGGGTGATGACCAGAGACCAGGCCAGGCAAACACTGTCATCAAGAGCAATCTCATCGACAAGGTGGACGACCTAGTGAGAAGTGATCGTACCCTTTCATTTGATCACCCCTTGTATATATATATATGTTATATAAATATATATAACCTTTAACTCTTATATATGTATATATAACCAAAAAAAGGTTATATACACTGCTGGCCACCGTAAATGCAACACCCTGAAGGAAGCACGCAAATAACATGAAATTTACAACATGCATTAGTGGAGGTGAGATATGCAAATGATTAGAATTTCAGCGCAGAAACACATCACGCACGCCTGTGGTGCCACCTCAAAGCGCTTTTTAAGGCTTGGAGATTTCCACGATTTCAAGTTCGGCAATTGTGCTTTTCTTGTGGTTCTTTCAAAAAGCGATCAATTATGTCTCGTGGAAAACAGAGATCAGCTTTTGATCAAGTATCCGAGTACGACAGAGGAAGGATAGTCGCCTACCGAGACTATGGATTATCTTTCAAGGAAATCGGTATTCGTGTTGGACGAAACCAAACAACTCTAATGCGGATATGTAATCGTTGGATAATGGAGGGTACGACGGACCGATGTGGTCGATCGCATCCACCTCAGTGCACCACTTCACGTGAGGACAGGCAAATTGTGCGCATGGCAGTGACGGATCGCTCAGTCACATCACGAACCATAGCATAGCACATTGAGTCTGTAACGCAACATTCAGTGTCTGCGCGTACCATTTGACGCCGTTTACTGGTCAGTCCGCAAGACGTCCATTGCTTGGTCTACCCTTGACGCAGAGCCACAGACGTCTCCTCCGCAAATGGTGCGATGAAAGAAAGATATGGGTGACAGAATGGAATGAAGTTGTCTTTACTGACGAGTCACACATCTGTCTGCAACACCACGATGGTTGAATTCGAGTCTGGAGACACCGTGGAGAGAGGATGCTGAACAGCTGCGTTATGCACCGCCACACTGGTCCTGCACCGGGTACTATGGTATGGGGCGCGGTATTGGATATCACTCTCGCACTCCTCTAGTACGCACTGCAGGTACTTTAAACAGACAGCGCTACATCTCCGAGGTGTTGGAACCAGTTGTCCTTCCTTACCTTCAGGGCTTTGCCATAGGCATATTTCAACAGGATAATGCGCGACCACACGTGGCACGCATTCTCCAAAGGTTCTTCGTCAATTACCATCTTGAATTGCTTCCCTGGCCGGCTCGCTCTCCGGATCTTTCGCCGATAGAAAACATGGGATCCATGGTTGCTCAACGATGGCAACGTGTGGAAGCTGCTTGGTCTGCTGTACCCCAAGAACACATCCAAAGTCTCTTTGAATCAATGCCGAGGCGTGTGGCAGCGGTGATCTCCAACAATGGCGGTTACTCTGGCCACTGTTTCTGGCAGGAACTTCACAGAAGTCTATAAATTTGATCATTTGATACTTGGTCAACGTGTTATCTACAAAATAAATTTTGTTGTGCTACCTCTTGTTTTTCTTGGTGTTGCATTTACGGTGGCCAGCAGTGTATATATAACCTTGATAAAACCATACGCCAGCTTCCACAAAACGTATAAACGCTGCCATTTGTGCTATACTAAAACACTTGAGATGAGAATATGATACGTTTTTACAGCTTACAATGTACCTGTTTTCTGAAATTTCATCGAAATTTACAAATAAAAATTCTTGAATTTTTTAACTCAATATATACAAGATTTATAATTTCTTTTGTGTGTTGTTGTTACTTAAACCACCTGATCGACAGTAACATCAGATCAAGGTCCACGAAATTCATCGCGGCTAAGGGCTAAACATTTACTCCTGTCGTTAGCCTAAGCTTTTGAGCCCCCATGAAGGTGACAGTGCGATTTTGCTCGGTACAGCACGATAGATGGCGACACCATTAGGTCCCGCTGATTTAACAAGCACATTCTTCGTATATACTCGGCGGGCATTTGGTGGCATCTTGCATCGAACCCAGGCCTTCCGGTCTGGAGTCCAATGCTCTAACCACTAGGCTACCCACGGCCCCATTTCTTTTATAGATTTTAGTATTGATAAATTATATTTTATACATCTATCGCAAAGCGATATGAAAAGGAATGCAAAACGTTAAATGTTCTACCTTTGAATAGCTCCCAGTGTCTGTAGTGGGAAACGTACTTCCCTTAAACACTCACAATAAAATTAATCTTAATCCCTTAAAAAGCAAATTATTTTTTGGTGCTGAAATAAATGAATTCGTTTTTATAAATTAACATTATAACGAATTTTGTTTAATCAATGCTTAAAGTAGTAGAGGAGACTGGAGCAAGATGACGACGCTAACAGTTTTTTGTTGTTTATTAATTTATTTTTAAGGGTAGTAAAATCAATTTTACATGAACTGTTAGAGAAGTCCTTTGTAGTGTTAAAATATATCTTACCATTTAATTTTTCAAATAAAAGAAGTAAAGGATCATTTTATTTTACCATACCCTTAACAAATCGTCATCTTGCCCCAGTACTGGGGCAAGATGATTTTAGCCTTGGGGCAATATGGCGACACTGAAAAAGTTTGAACATATTTTATCTTTTGAATGTATTACATGGTTTAACAAATGATAACTGTGTTTTTACATCTTACAAAGTATCAAAATAAGCGTAATGCATTGTAACGTAATGTTGAAGTGTTTACTTGTGTATCTAACAGTAGTCACAAATAAAAATGCCCTTTTTATAATTGGAACATTCCTCATGCCAACACTCTTGGCATTTTACACCACTGGAACCATTATTCTGTTGGAGGGTTCCTCTTCACAAGCAGGACATTTTATAATACCGTCCTTTAAAGTTGGTACAACTGAAATGTTTGGCCTGGATTTTATAGACTTAGGCCTACAGGAACAGTTTGAGCTTTTTTACTCCCTTTTTAGCTTCACGGGCTTCTTTTCTTTGTTTTTTTTTAAACTTCCTGTTCTTCCTTCTACTTTTCCCTTTGTTCTAACATTTCTTTGATGGGTGTGCTTGTAAGAATGCTAGAGCTCAGTTTTTTGCTTTTTCTTTCTTTCTCACATTCTGTTGTTTTAGGCAATGGTTTGAAATAAAAAACACTAACAGGCTTCTTTGGTGCATCGGAATCAGCATTTACCATAAGTTCTGGTTTTCCTGGGGGGTTTATATGTTGGTTTTCTACTACCATTGTCTGAGGATTAGCACTATATTATTCTCAGTTTCATTGCCAACAGCATCAAGGTTAGTAGTTTTTAAAACAGCATAATCATGTTCGCTAAACACAAGAGGATTATAAGGCTCGATCACATATTCTTTAAACCCTTTCAACGGCATTTCTAACTGTAGCTGATTTGAAGTAAGTGATGCTCAAAACCTCACCAATATTTTTGTCTGCGATAGTTTGTTCTGGATGAGTGACCATAAAGTTGTCACATGCTTGGATATAGTACGTTTTTAACTGGTCGAAAAATGACACAACAAGGAGCTGGAGATGATGTGATGTGTGTTGCGGCAACCCAACCTGATGTTTTTCGCTCTGCAATATAAGATATTCTGCAAAGTTGTATGAGTTTTGTGATTGTCAAAAATCAACAGTGTAGGTTTCACATGAAGATAAAAGTGTTTCAAAAAAGAGAAAAATGTACCCTCATTATTCCAGCCGTTATCACTACAGTTGCCTACAGTTCCTGGTGGGGCTCTTTCTACAAGTTCAGGCAGCATTCGTTTTCTCGCAAAAAATCAGAAAAGTGGCAGGTAAAAGCCAGTAGCTCTAAAGCAATAAATTATTGTTACATTCCTTCCTCTTTAAGCGGGGGGAGGGGGGCTTAGCGGATGGCAAAAATGTCTTCCTCTGGTCACCCCCTTTCGAATGAAACCTTTCCTGATCCGATGCACCCCTTAACCCCAGAAGAGATGGAAGCGCTAGGTCGCGCGGACATATACACAGACAAACAGGTGTTCACAGAGCTCGTCATCTTGCCCCGTGTTTCGGATCGTCATCTTGCCCCAGACTGTCTGTTTAAAAATATTCGTTCCCATTACCACGAAGGAATGCAATTAATTGACATTTATTCATGGTAATAGGTAGTATTTAAACCAGGTTACTCGTAAATATTAAAGAGAGACGTTATATCTTACCTGTATCTGTAGCAGAGCTTATTTACGCATGCATAATAGTTCTATCGTGGCAGCAAAAAACAATCCAAACTTCACAACTAACACAAAAATGACGATTTCAACGTGTCTATACTATTGGTTAACGAATGACCAAAAGGAGAGCCAGTAGTGTTCATTGGATGCTGCTACCTAGAGGAATACGGAAAAATTAAGACATTCCTCATCTTGCCCCGGTCTCCCCTAAATAATTTATATCTTAGATGTGTAATACGTTAATACAACTTCTGACAATACAGGGTGACCGTGGTAGCGTAGTGGTCAAGGTATTGGATCATGGCTAGCGTTCATGAGTTCGAGCCCCAGTACCATTGAAGACCCACCGTGTAGGGGAGAGAGGCACGTTAAATCTGTCGAGAGCTCAAACGTCCTCCAGTTGGTGTGGTGTGGCACTTAGGAGAACAGGTGCCAGCTCAGGTGTAGTCCGCGTCACTTGACCATGGTTCAAAATTACACGGTCCGTCGCCAAAAGCTATCCTGTAGCTGAACAGTGTGACGGTAATATTCACTCATTCACTCTGGCAAAACAGTTCGGTGAATAGTCCTGTAACATTAATGTAGATGAAATATTAACGAAAATTGACTTAAGGTCCTTCGAAATAGTCAACTGAGATTTGCTGTACATGTCCTGGAAACGTTGCAAGAAGTCTTCTTTTGAAATGGAGTTCAAAAGCCTTGTCACGTTTCGTTGGATGTCAGAAATATCGGTAACGGTAACGGTTACACATTTAAAAAAACGTGGAACCTTAGAGAAATCTCTATCATCCACTCATCATAATAAGTAGGAAAAAAATAAGAGTAATTTGCTGAAGCGTTACATAAGAATGTAAAGCAGTCCACAATGAATGCAGTGCAACAACGCTGGTAGAGGGGAGAGTGGGAAACCACTCAACCAGTTGATTTAGTTAATGACGTCACATCTCTGACCACGCCCGTCTTTCAACCGGCTGCCGCATCTCGACGGAATGAGGGGAGAAAAGGGAGGAATTTCTTTAATATCAAAGATTAAATAGGATCAAGTTATCACACTAAAGGCATGCAAAAGCTTGCATGGAAGAGGTAATAATTAGGGTGAATGAAGTCTTGCAAAAGAATACAACGAGTGATAAATAAATTTAATTTAATCAAGACATTCTCATCCATTTCAGAGCGGGGAAGTGTTGATATGGGTGGTTAAGGACTGCTCTAGATCTCTTAGAAGAGCTAGGGATAGAATTATCATAAGCCGGGATTTCTCTGATGGATTCATTTGGAATCTGTGGTAACCGGTTGAAAAAAATGTTCTGATTGTTTTTAAGGAAATCAAGAAGTGGCGGAACTTTAAGATATTTATGCAAGACTTCGTTCCTAACAAACCAAGGTGCGTTTGCTGCTCTACGCAGTTGAATGCTTTGAAAAGTGTGCAATCTTTTCAGGTGAGTAACTGCCGCACCTGCCCAGATGGAAGAAGCGTACAGCATGATGGGGCGAAGAATGACTTTATATAACAGAACATTGTGCCTTAATGCGAGCTTGCTCTTAGGAGAAATTAAACGATTTAGATTGCTTCTCATTCCAGCCGCCTTTGTTCAGAAATATCGTCACATCTCTTTCTTTTCAAAGCGAGTTTGAGTCGAGGGAATAGTAAAAAGTTTGGAGGATTGAGATCTGGCGAGAATGGTGGATATTCAATTTGCAATATACATTAAAACATTTCAGGAACAAAAGAAAATTTTTTTATGAAACAGGAAACTATCAGTGATGATTATAAAGTACTTTATATTTTTAGCTATGTGACCCCTGAGATCAAATTTAAGTAATGAACTAGTGGTACATAAAACCTCTGGGTATAACCCAGAGTACTTCAGTTTTAAAGTTAAAGTCCTGTGAATATAAAACTTTTAACCATGTTCTAATGATTCATCAAACATTTTATAATCATAGTTTTGTAACCATGGCCCAGAAGTGCATTAGAATTTATATTATAATCAATTAGTACATCAAATTTTTAATCCTGACCCAGGTATAAATAAAAAAAACTCTAGATTAGTCTGGTTAGCCTGGGTGAAACTATTTCGAGCCACTATACTATCGAGGGAAATACTTGATAAAAACACAGATGAGAAAAAAAAAATTTTAAAAAATGTTTGATTTGGCAACTAATTTTAACAGGGAGGAAGGTTTTGTCGGCGAAAGGGAAGGGAGGATACTAAAGCGAAACCTATGCACGCTGCTCGTCGAATGCTTAACCTTTGATCTTTGAAACTGTAAAATGTCATCTCAAAAGTTAATATCATAGAAACTAATTTATTTCGATTGGGTGGTTGAAATAATTGGATCACATAATTATATACGATGTAGCTGACTACTTGTAGTGAATGTCTTCCTCGCTTGATATTTCTTATAATAAAATATAACTGTTACAAATTTTGAAAGACAAGCATTGTGATAGATATTTTTTTATTTCCAATGGCGGATTACAAGACAACTGCAAACAAAATGATAAGTAGAGAATATTGACAAAAAACAAACAAAGAACAACACAAAAAATAATGTAAGAAACCACAAGTTCACAGTATAGTCTATAAATCACACATTTTGCGTCTGGACTCCCGATATCTGCTCCACGTGGATCCAGAACTGAGTGCACAGCAGCGTGCCAAATGAATGGCTTCCATTTCTTTATTGGAGTCTCACAGTTTACAAAGTGGACTCTGGGCAATGCCTATCATGTTTAGATGCTTGGATAGGCAGTCGTGGCCAGTGGCGATTCGAAAATCGGCCACAGCTCTATCTCGTGGCCATTTTGGCACATAAAGGAGTTTGCTAAACCACGCCTTTTTTTTTTATTCTTTTGGTTGAATTTAGACCAGAAGTGCTCTATGTAGTATTTATTTATGATTCTTTTGGCACTATAAAAAGGACTACGTCAGCATGTGTCGCCTTCAGTGCTCTTCTGTGATGGTAAATTGACTGATGGTTTAATTAATAAGCTACAGAATTACTATGGATTGCTATTTGAAGCAATATTGGGAACTTGGATAAATGCAGTCTGCTGTTATTGCTGCCTTCTTTCATTGTTGCTCATCAAAACATCAGCCAAAACATGGACAGTGCCCTGTCGGAGCTGAAAGTTGGTGTAAATTTCAACGGGCTAAAGCTTCTAATATTGTGTATCAGGATAAATCCTTGGGACTGCCACAAAATATTGTTAACACGATAAAGCCAGTTTATATGGATTTGTGTGACAGAAATCTTTTAAAGAAATGTTTACATGGCAAAGCTCAAAATCCGAATGAAAGTTTTAATGCAATTTTGTGGCAGATATTACCAAAAGAAGTTTTCGTTGAGCATCAAACATTGCTTTTCGGAGCTTATATTTCTGTTGTGCAGTTTAATAATGGCTTCCAGGGATTAATTTCCATATTAAATGAAATGGGTATTGTTTCGGGCTATTATACTGTACGGGGACAAAAAACCTTCGATAATGAGCGCATTGCAGATTCAAAACGTCACTCACTGCCAACAGCAAAAACCTGCAGAAGAAAACTTAGGGCCATTCGAAAAAAAGAAATATAAAAATTGAGGAAGAAGGAATAACATATAAAACTGGAGAATTTTAAGTTTTTTTTTTTAATATTTACTTTATGTAACTTATAGGTATATTTTTTAAATGTGTTTTTTGAAGAATGAAATTTTCACGATAATTTTTGCACGAAAACTGGGATATCTCTAAAACAATTATATAAAATTCAATGAAATTTGCAACATTTATGTTATAAGCCCTTGAGAGTGTAGCAAACTGCTGGTTTTAAGATACTTACATTTAATCACATTTTATAGTCCTTTTTAGCTTAGAATATAGAGTAATTTTAACGAAAAATCATTAACGTGAAGTTCGAATGCTTATTAAATATTTATTTTTGAAAATATTTTTAACCTGCGGTTTTCGACACTTCAGGTGGATCAATAAATATATCAATGCAATTAAAATTACATTATGTCCAATATATATTTTTACGCTGTTTTTCCTGAAGTTTAAATTTTTTTTAAAATTTCATAAAAATAATTTTTTTTAAAAAACAAAGGTGATGTGCATGGTATTTATTTCATAATTATAACTCTTTAAGCCTATTTATGTTCTTTCAAACAATAAAATTCTTCTGATAATCAATTTTTGAAAAATTGGTCTTCGAACCTAGTCGGGTGCCTTAAGGTATACGACTGCCCTAAAATTGTGCATTTTGACAAAAATTGACACATTTTTTTATGATTTTATTTTATGGACCATCTTATTAGCTTTATAAAAATATCAAGTTAATCATTTTCCGTTCACTAGAACAAAAACTACGAGTGTTTTAGTAAAGGAAGATGCCATTACTTTAACAAAGATGCCATACTTTAAAACGCGTTTGACTCGAAAGGTGATTTTTTGAAAATAATCAAACTAGGTCAGCGATTGCTCAAAAAGTTTTGAACATAATAACCTGAAATTTTTTATGTGTATGTTCTGTATAATAGTAGAAGTGTTTTAACTTTCAGATTTATCAATCACCGGATTATTACACAATTTACAGTCTCTTATGTGAATGTAATCACTGTTTTTTAAGCTATTTTATATAATAACTGAGATATGAATTGCTCTAGTTTTTGTAAAAAAGAAAATATCTCTTATCCTGAAGGTCATTTCAAAAATGAATAACATAGCTACACATCAGAAATGAAAAACTGTTCATAAACTTTTGGACCGCGTTTATGCTATTTTTTGTCAATTTTTACCTGTTTTTTCCCATTTTAGTAATAATAATTTTTTTTTCTTCTTAATTTTAGCACATTTTTCTTAAAATACACTAAACAAATCTAAAAAAAACAAAAAAAAAATCTCCATGTCTCCTTTTTTTAAGGAGACATGGGGATGTCTCCTTAAAAAAGTTGTCGCAACCAGTCGAATACCTTAACGTATGTGGCAACAAAAGCAAAATATAGAATCAAATTAAATTCAATTATGAAATGTAACTGCAAGGAATTTCAACAGAGCTAAACTTTGCCATCTTGCGCAAAAATTTCAGGCATATAAGTTTATTAAGATATCTCTGTCAGAAAATACACAAGAGAGTGAGTGAGTGAATAGAAACGTCGCACTGTTCAGCTACACGAGGGCTTTTGGAGACGGACCTCGTCATTTTGAACCATGTTCAAGTGACGAGGACGACACCTGAGTTGGAACTTCCCTCTCCTAAGTACCACACCACACCAACGGGAGGACATTATATATACAAGAGAAGGTGGCACTTAAAGCACGGAATAATATTATTAACGACTAAATTACATAAATTTTAAGCTAAAACTCTTTAGGAAGATATACTGTAATTTTATTTTATATATAAAATGCATTCAACACATGTGTTGATCTACTTTAAGTATTTTTTAAGATATATTCTTCTAAGTGTAAGATAAAGTTCCCCAAAAACTTTTAATAAGTCTAAGGATTCTATTATTCAATAACGTTTGGAGGCCACTTGTGTACTCTATAAGCTAACGTACTGATACCAAAAAAAAAAAAAACTACAAGTGCAATTAGATGCCACAAGGATACCTTGGCACAACAAGATGGAGCAAGTTCCTGTAGTGTGTTAGATTTACTCACAATGTTTGTGAAAAAGGTGGAGCAACCCTATGCTATAGGAAAACTTCTTTCGCAACGTACTGCCATACTATAGATTTTGACCCTTTAACTCTATTATCTCATCCAACACGTCTTGTTTTAGTTACTTTCCTCCTAAATAATAAAAGAAAATTAATTCCGCTAATACGTGTATTTTATTATTTTTTTGTGTTATTTTTTCGAATCTAAAATGTCCAGTAAATTCTAGTTTATGTGAGTGACAGAGGGGCAATTCCCTCTCTCCTAATCAATCGTAACAAGAACAAAAAAAAACCTTTTCACACTTCTGATTGTTAGATATTGATTATATTTTATATTTTAACTTTAGTTATTTCAAGCAAGTAACAAATGAAAGAATTCCTTCTAAGAACTTGAGCGTAGAACGCTGTTAGGATCAACGAAAAACAGGGAAGCTACTTCTTCATAGGGTTCAAAGTTTGCTCAAAACAACTAATATAAAAAAAAAATTGAAGTCAATTCCTACTTTGAATGGATGAATAGAAAACATTTTATTAACAATTGATAATTAGAACACAAGATTTTATATATACATAGGGAGAGAGTGAACTAATAGTAGGAATTGAAAAAAGACCATGATTTGTCTGCATTGTTCTAACAATACACACCCGGTTTAGCTAGTTTGTCTGAAAAACCAGTTTTCGACTCCATCTTATGTCATTGTTTTAACAGTTACTTTGTTACAACAATGGAGGCGAGTCTAAGTTGGAGTTGAGAGCCGGTAATTAATTTAATTTAATTAAGTAACTTGTAATTAACGAATTTATATTTGAAAAACTGCATTAACATCAAGTGTCATCCAGTACAAATTTTTAAAAATTTATTTGAGCTTGATTGGATGAATAGAAAGTATTTTATTAACGATTGAAAATTTGAACGAGATAAATATATATAAATAAATATAGATAGATAGAGAGTGAGCTAATAGTAGGGATTGAAAGAGAGAGACCAAGCGACTAAAATAGCCAAAGAAGTATTCAGAAATCTTGAAAACAGTTCAAAACAAGGCATGCCTGCCATTATGTTGCGAAAAAGCAGGTCTGAGATGGTACAAAAATCACCTATGTATCTTTGTGCTATAATTGGGTGATAACTGGCAAAAGAGGAAGCAAAAAGTATGATACCTCTGGGCATCAAAATTACATTGTGGCGATTGGTATTCACCTATATGGTGGCACAATAAAAAGTGATACCAGCTTCTAAGGAATGTTCTGTCTGCAATGGTAATTACTAATCTGCAGCTCCATTTGAAAGGGGGAAAAACCTTTGTGCCATAACTCGGCTACAACTTACACAATAGGCAGAAATAGGAAGTAGGACAATAGAAAATGTATGGGCGGGGGATAGGCAGAAATTCCAAAAGAACTACTGCCCATCGGATATTCTATGTCCAAAAATTTCATTTTCTATCCACGTATTCGTAGTCGAGAATAATTGGTAGACTGGTTCTTGTATCCACTCCACTTGCTGCTTGATCATCCTGCGACTACAAAAATAGGACAATAAAATACTCGACAGACATTTTGCAATTACAGTTATGTTGATTATTGCATTAGAGAATGACAGCTCGTCGATAAGAGGTCTTGATTTCGCATGTCTCAGAATTGCGGACGATCTATTTCGAAATAGGTGGCGGACCTCTGAAAGATTTTCAGCTTTGCGGAACTACTCGTGTTCTTAGTGGATGATGGCACTCATTTAAGATTCATTCCGAAACGTACATTTGATAATAAATAAATGGAATATTTTTAATAATAATAGGATTCCAGTGGTACTTCAAAGTACCGTTGGAGCGTCAAATAACTGATATTTATATTTTAAAATTAAGAGCAAACATTTTCACACAAGCATATCTGATCTAAATTTTTATTTGTGATGTTAGATTCAAAAGTTCCCGGACTGAGTCAATAATTTAAATATTACCAATTAACCCGTTAACGCCCAAATTATTTTAAAATCGAAATTTTTGAATAATATTTTAAATTACATTTCATACATCATAAATAGAGTAATTATGAAGTTCTATCCATTTTTTGTAATTAGCAGCTGAGATAATAGGTGATCTATAAATAGATCGCTGGGCGCTTATGGTAGTAAAAGACCAAGTAACTTTCCTGTGGTTTTATATATAAAAAATTACAAATTTAGGGGGGGGGGACTTTTGTGAATTTAAAAACAACTAATGAGATTTAAAAGAGAAAATATTATTTTTCTGATCTAAACTTACTTAGTTCCAATTTTATACAGCCAATTTGTAAAAGTCAAGTGTGATATATAATGTAAACATTCAGACATTACATTTAGTACAAAATGTAAGAGGTCTACCCTTTCATTTTTGAAACTGGCATCTTCTTGTCTTTTTCCTTATAACATGGTCTTTTCTATCTAAACGCACAGAGTCTATTACGTTTGATCTTGATGACATCATCCGAAGTATTCCAATGCCTTTCTTGGAATTTGTTCCTCGTTTGAGGTACGCAATGGCGTTATATCTTCAGATATCTTTTATACTTTTTATATTTCTTCCATGGGTACACAATTTTTGTACATTACCTGACAGATCTTTTACCGATGGAGTAGTCATTTCATCATCATCAAAATAATCTTCGTCAGTTAACTCATCCACAGCAGGCGTTAAAGCAATTATATCAGACTCTATTTCCTTAGAAAACATATATTCTAACGCTTCTTCGGTGGTGTTAAACTCTTTACGCCGAGAGATTCTGGAAGAAATGAAACGAGAAAAAATTATATTAGTTACCACTAACACCCAGCGATCTATTTATAGAACAGCATGTTTAAACTTACATTTTAATAATAAAAACAGTTATTTTTCTAATACAAATAAGCCAGAATAATTAAGGAGGTATTGAAAATGTAAAACTCATGAAAAAAGTATAACTTACTTTTAATTTTTTTCTTCTGTTGGATGCAAAATCGAAAACTGCACTTTGAAGCTTCAAAATGGCGAACATCAGACGCTAGCTGCTGGACTGCTGTGGGAAAGAATGCTTCAAATCTCGTTTGGGGGTATGGCCACATGTGTAAGGAAACCAGCCAATGACAATAAGAAGTGATCAAAAGATATCGTTTTCACTGGAAGTTCTGAGTGGGAGGTGATCTATAAATAGATCACTGGGTGGCAACGGGTTAAACTACTGAAACACATCCTCCTTCGAAATAAGACCCTTGAGTAACAACACACTTTTGCCATGGCTTCTAAAGGTCATCGAAACATTTCTGGAATCCCTGTTTAGCCATGTCCTGTAATTCAGCCTACGATGCACTTTTAATTTCCTCTACAGATTGGTTTTCGTTTGACATGCGTGGAAAAATATGTTGACACACCCTATGCAGGTTAAGATCCTTCGTCAGTATATCAATTGACATATGGTCGAGGGTATCCCAACTGATTCTACTATTGTTCGAATCTTGTTCTTACGTCCGCCGCAGAAATTTGTTCGATGTTTTCAGCGGTGCGGGAAATCTGTGGAGTTCTTAGAGCGTTTGCCGTTTTCGGTACTTTCCCTGCCTTCTTTGAAACGTCTATGCCACTCAAAAGCTTGCGTTAGCTAAAATGTATCGCAGTCTTACACATGCTTCAAAATTTCGAAGTCTCCGTAGCACAGCTTCCCAAACGAACACAAAAATTATCCGCTCAACAAGCGCAATTTCTTTCAATCACCGACAACTAAATGCAACCTCTGACAAAAAAAACATTGCCATGGCGACCCACCTACCACGTGATTTTGAACAAACTTTTCTTAGAAAAGGGAAAAAATGCAACAACACAGAAATGTTAGTGGGGTCGCTGTACTGCAAAAATTGCCCACGTTATTGTCTCGGCCCGGAATCTTTGGAATCCTTCTAGTAGAAACTCAACTCTATATTATTTTTGTTGAATATATTTCAAGATTCAATAAAAATAGCAAAGATAAGCAATCTTAAATTGAACTCTATAAATTTGAACAAAATTCTTTCAAAATATTAAATTGATAAATAATTTACAAAAAATAAACTCAACATTAAAATAAATTTGAAAATTTACTTTCGATCTGTGTTTTAAAACATGAGTTAAAAAATCCTTTTAAGAGGAAATGGAACTCTTGATAATAAAACTTTAATTGTTGATGTGTTTTCAAAGTTTTCACTGAAAATAATCAGTAATGTGTGTTCAGATCATGTACATAATGCTTTTGTAAAATATTTAAAACTTCTTGAGTCATCTTTTTGACTTCTTTCACAGCTTTACTTGCACATTTAACTTGCTTCTTGAAATTTAAAACACAAAGAAATGTTTTTCAAAAATTTCTCATAACATCTAAACTTAAAATAAAGAATTTGACACGAGTCTTTTTAAGTTGCATCAATCACACGGAAATGGAAAAAAATTGGACGTCAAAGTATAATTTTTTCTGAGAATTTCAACAACTCTCAGTTTGTAAAACTCTTAAATTATAAAAAAATAACCCAAAAAATCTATGTTTGATTTTTTACAATATAATAAAAATATAATTTTAAGATATTGTGAGGTTTTCAGGAAAAGTTTGGTACATAATGAGCTTTCTGAATTCAGAAAAAAACTCTAAAGAGATAGCGAGAAAATGTAGTTGGTGTGTGTGAAATTATTATACTCCTTAGAAAAAAAGCACAAAAAATAAAGTACTGGGTGACAGAAAAATAATTCAGTTTAAAATATTTTGGCTGCTAATGAACAGGATGCTTTTTCATTGAATTAATTTGAATTATAAATTTAAAATTTAATGAATTATTGCTGTTTATCACAAAAAATACTTATCCCCCAATAGTTTTTTTGCATCTTATTTTCCCATAAATTAATGGGAATAGTTAAAATTAATTAAGGAAAATAAATGAATGAATTAGCGAAATGAAGCCTTGGGCAAAATTCATATTTATTGAAGCAACAAAATTTTTATGTTCAGTATTTCATACGTTTAACTTATAGTAGATCGCTTATACCACATTAAAAATTATCAACTTAACAACGAACTTCGAGAACCAACATAAAAATTTTTTATAAATATTAGTTCTCATTACTTTTTCATGGAAAAGACGTCACTGATAAGAAAACACCGCGACTTGTTTTGAAATGAGGTGGTAAAATGTTACCAGCGGGAATATTCGATTTGGCGTCAGTTGTATCCTTTTTGGCGATTTTATCGCCTACACCTACGAAAGGGAAAAGTAGCTTAAAAAGATATTTTGAAACAACTCTTGCTAATTTAAATACATTATTTTCTGTTGCTTCTCCCAAAACATGTGGCTTTCATCATTATAAATATTCATACTTCTAATAAACAGGAACTAAATAAAAATAGCGGTGAACTGAAACCCTTTATATTTTTGACTCCGAAGAGTTTCGCCCAATGAACCCATTTTGTGGACCGTTGATCATTGGCCGAAAAATGGGGGAAGACGGTCTGAAAAGGATTTAACAAGGTTACCAACTAGACTCTGAAATTCTAAAACAATGCCGCCAAATGTTTGTCGCCAAATTAAAGGGTTCAAAGAGTATCCTACTAAAATGGGTAAAAAGACGTTTAACTGTTAGACATTAACTGTTTAACGAGTAACACAGCTAATGTGATTCTTACGTATTATCGAAACCGTATATTATATGAAGCGAATATGAAATTATATGAATTATATGAATATGATATATGACAATGATATTATATGAAACGAAACACCTGGTTGTCAGATCAGCGTGTACAACGCATGCAAAATAAGGATTGCCACCTTGGTAAGTTATCTTAAATGTTGGCATGGTTGTGATAGTACGTAAGTACCGTTAATATAATTCTTACCGTGTGTGTGTGTGTGTGTGTGTGTGTGTGTGTGTGTGTGTGTGTGTGTGTGTGTGTGTTGTGTGTGTGTGTGTGTGTTTTTTTTTTTTTTTTTTTTTTTTTGTGTGTGTGTGTGTGTGTGTGTGTGTGTGTGTGTGTGTGTGTGTGTGAACTCGCTTTCTTGTCAGTAAGGGTGGAATTTTGTAATTGATTTTAAACTAACTTGTCGAAGAGCTAGAGACTTGAAATTTATTCCAAAACTTAAAAGTAGATGGCAATTCATGAAAATGTGAAAAAAGAATTTCTAGTCTCGAACCCGGGCCCCCGAAGAGGTAGGTTCCGATTTCGACAAAGGACCCCTTAACTCCGGAACTTGCACGAATTTACACAAAGACCACCTGTCGATAATGCAGGTCGAGTTGCGTTTACATATACAATTTCCTGGCTCTGGAGTCAAAGAGGGGCCCCAAATTTACCATGTGTATGTTTTAATTAACTCGCTTTATTGTATGTCTGCCAGGGTGGAGTTTTGTAATTGATTTTAAACTAATTTCCCGATGAGTTAGAGACTTGAAATTTGGATCATAGCTCAGAAGTGAATAATATATGAAAATGTAAAATAACAAGTTCTAGTCTCGAACCCGGGCCCTCGAAGAGGCTTGTATGTCTGTCCGGGTAGAATTTTGTAATTGATTTTAAACTAATTTCCCGATGAGCTAGAGACTTGAAATCTGGCCTATAGCTCAGAAGTGAATGACAATGGAAAAAAATGGATTTAAAAAAAATTTATTAAGAAAATTATTATCAAATTGTTTACAAAAAGTTTTTATTTTTAACAAATAAAAAGATCCACGTGTTAAATAACACGTGGATCTTTTTATTTGTTAAAAATAACAACTTTTTACTATTTTTTATTGCCTTGAGGGTTAAGGCTCTATGTATATATAAAAATGCAACAATTCATTAGAAAATACTACCCTTAATAAACATCGAATTACTATCCCCCCCAAGAGGGAAAAAAATTCTCCTATCAACCCAGCCAAAGATAGAACTTAACGACCAATTTTAGTAGTTTTAATAATACTCTGCACCGTCAACCAAAAAAAAAAAAAATGCAACAAAGCCAGAGAGATTTTAACGTCTCTTCTTCTAAAGTTTGATTAATTAGTTTGGATGGAATTTAGCGGAGAGGCGGGAGCAATTAGCGTTAAAGTACCAGAGGATTAGCGGCCTCCGAAGCGCGGCAATCACTCAAGAGAGAGGACCGCTCTCTGGAGTTATGTGAGGGTTCAGTAATTTTGCGGAAGTGATGTAATCGTAAATTGATTTAGGAACCTATTTTAGGCACGGTGCCTAAGGTACGCTTTAGCAACAAGCTAGGAGCAGTGTTTTACTTACCTGTTGTGAAGCTGAAAGGTTTCCAGAGTGGGGAAGGTTGTGGACAACTGTGTTGCTTAGAAAGGAGGTCTTTTAGTAAAGGGCGTAATAAAAATTTGTTTTTAGTGATTGGTTATTGTTAAAATGGTTCTCAAGAAAAAACATTTTCTTGCCATACTTTATTCTCTAACATAAAATTAACATTGAAATTTCAATTTGGAGTTGCATGAGTGTGACGGATCTATACGCGTCCATCAACTAATCCTCTTGGGAAATCATTGGGCTATCAATCACAACCAACCCTTTTGGAAGAAGAAACCGTAATATGCAGATTAGGTCAGTTATATATAGTACTAGCTGATGTACCCGTTCTTCGTATAGGTGAATTGAAAAATTAAACAATACAGATTGTGTGAAGAATAAAGAAATTTTTAATGAGTTATTTTTACGTGAATTGCAAGTGTAACAACAAAACAAAGATTTTTGCATATCTTAGTTGAACAAAAAAAAACTTATTTGTTAAATATTAAGTTTGTAGATCTAAGGCCTTTGATGTAGTCTGGAAAATTAAATTTATCGTTAAATTACATGACACATTCAATATTAGAGTTCTCCCTTGATTCACATAGCTGACTTTCTGTACCAGAGAGATCCATTAGAATTAAATTTAGTGGCGTTGCGGGGGTTCAAGGGGCGTTATAGATAATTTTTTTTTTTTTTGCATTTTTAATTTATTGGACGCACAGTCTTCAAATTTTGCTAAGCAGATTCCTTTCATAGAGTGCAATTCCCCTACAAAATGGGTTTTGTGAAAACAGACCCAGAAGTGGCGTTGCGGGGGCTCAAGTGGCGTTATAGATAATTATCCCCATTTTTAAACTATTAGACGTACAGTCTTGAAATTTGATAAGCAGATTCCTTTCGTAAAGTAGAGAACCGCTACAAAATGGGTTTTGCGAATATCAACTACCAAGTTTAATTTCGGGAGATTAAGAGGCGTAATCGATAAATATTTCCATTTTTAAACTATTTGATCATCCTGCTTGAAAATTGGTAGCCATGTTCCTTTCATGGAATAGAGTTTCTCTAACAAAGAGTAAAACGAAAATTGACCCCAAGGATGGCAGCGAGGGGTCAAGAGGCGTTACAGAAAAAAATTCCTGTTTTTAATTGTTAGACCAAAATACTTGAAATTTGTTAAGCATGTTTCTTTTGTTGAATAGGGATCCACTAAGAATGTATTTTAAACAAATCAAGTTCTGGGGGGCGTGCAGGGGTTACTGGGACGTATTGACAAAAAAAATTCCTTGTTTCGAGCTACAAGGACTATAATAATGAAATTTGGTTAGCATTTTTCTTTTGTTGAATTGAAATCCGCTAAGAGCGGTTATTTTGGAAACGGCTCTCAACGGGATTACGGGGATATTGATAGTAAAACTTTTGTTTTTTTCTGTTAGATTTAGGCTTTAAATTTGGCTTGCATGTTCAATTTACGGAGTAGAAATCCACCGAAATTTGGTTTTGCGTGAATCCACTTGGTTTATGGGTTACGAAAGAGCAAATATCATTTTATACTTCAATTTTAGAGATTTTTAGAAAATACAAATTAGATAAGTTCTGCCCTTTTTTTTTTTTGCGACAGTTAAAGGTATAAGTATATTTTTCAATACAATCGAATTCTTAATGCTAGGACTTAGATATCAATAATTTATACATATATATAAGCAGTAAAAATTTATAAAACATCATGAAATACCCAGCGAAGCGGGCGGGTAACAGCTAGTCTACACTATTAAAATTCGAAGGTAAACCTACGTATCTATCTATCTATTTATCTATCTATCTATGTGCGTCTATCTTCTCACGAACAGCACCACGCAGAAAGTCGCGGAAGGTACCAAAAGATCGGGAATTTTCCGGGGAAGCCGTATTGCCTATTTATATTCCGATATTATAATTAGTTAAAAAGATATTAATTAAAAACCTTAAAACGCCTAATTGTTTTACTCCTGCCGGTTGTTTACTTGGCGGAACTTTCCTTCCGTTTCGGCCGAGCGGTGATCCGACGTTTTCGACCATGTTAAAATTGTCATCTAATTTTCGGTGTCAAAATTAGACAAAAAATAGTTACAGAATCGGTAAGATCATTTATTTCGCCACGACACGGTGTAATTTTGTTTGTAAAATAACGATATTTTCTACTTTTTTCGAATTTTTTAAAATAGTGTTAAAACTGATGCGTTTTTATGAAAATTATTTCTAAATCATTAGGTATGAATCACTTTTCGTGTTATTAAATCAATATTCAACACTATTTAACTTCAAGCCTTTCTCTTTTATATCCATTCATTTAAAAAGTAAAATTCCCAAAACTTTTTTTTAAAAGAATTTTTAAAAAGTAGTCTTAATTTTTACTTCACATTGAATAACTTCCTCATTTATGAAGATAATCTCACAAAACGTTTTTTCCGTGTGTACAGTAATATTATCCGTAACATATACGAAGATTGAAAAGAGTGCTTCAAAATTACGGATTTTAAAAAAAAATGTGATTTTCGTAAACTTATGTTTTTCTGAGAAATAAATTCAAAAGTAGTAATTTGTACATTTTTTATTTCAAAGTACTTTATTTTTGCAAATAGTTGGTGATGTTTGAGAGCATTAACGTTAAATCTATGCCCTTAAAATGAAGGTAATGATTTTTAAAATAATTTAAAATACGCGATTTTACATTTAGCCAAACATTGGCGTCGAAAATTAGCTTTGCGCCAAAGACATTTCACCTGTTTCGCCTTCGACCGCATCTTACTCAAGGGTTACACTAAAAAAATTCTGCCTTAAACAGGGGGAAATCAGCAACTTTGGCGAGTAAAAAAAATGCGAGTGAAAAAAAATTTTTTTCGTCATCCGACGTTTTCGACCATCTTAAAATTGTCATCGAATTTTCGGTGTTCAAATCAGACAAAAAATAATTACAGAATCGGAAAGATCATTTATTTCGCCACGATACGGTATAATTTTTTTTGTAAAATAGCGATATTTTCTATTTTTTCCGAATTTTTTAAAATAGTGTTAAAATTGATGCGTTTTTATGAAAATTATTTCTAAATCGTTGGGTGTGAATTACTTTTCGTGTTATTAAATCGATATTCTACACTAATTAACTTCAAGCCTTTCTCTTTTAGATCCATTCATTTAAAAAATAAAATTCCCAAAACTTTTTTTTTAAAGAATTTTTAAAAAGTAGTCCCAATTTTTACTTCATGCGGAGTGATATCGTGTAGCTCGGAGTTAGAATCAACGGATTACGATTTTTTCATTTCTGCTAATTTTTCCCACGTAAATTAATTTTACTGATAAATACTTATTCTAACATGTGATCCTCTGTTATTTTTATGTACTTTAAATTTTTTTTTTGTTTAAATATACCATCCTTTAAGCAGCATATCCAAGATCACTCGATTAAATTTTTTGATTCACTCAATAGCTCTGATAATATAATTATGCAAAACCTTGAAAATTATACAGACAATATTAAGAGGAAGCGACCCAGGAGAATTCTCCTGGACTCGTACAATCCTCCATAACTTAAATTTCTCTTTTTATTTGCTAAATTCAATTGTCTTAACTATTGAGGATCCACTTTTATTTATTGCATTCGGTGTTAACTGATCTTGTGGCGGAGTGCTCAGAGCTCCCGCTACACTCAAGACTATAACTGTAGCACTGCCGTGCGCGGTCAATGCGAAGGAGGGTGTCCGCCTCGCAGAAACCCGCCGGTTGCTTTTTTCATACTTGTCTTAAATTTTTTCTCCTACTGGACATTGCGTCGCCACACATCATTACACAAAAGGAAATATTCTGAAATATATTTTCTATCACCTGCATTATTTTATTTTTGAATTTTATACTGTGAATATGTAAATAAAGGCTTGAGAACATTTTAAATCAATTTTATCATAAAATAATTAATAAGTTAGTTTTGTATTAAAAAAAAAATTTTTTCTTCAGATACGTGTTTAAATAATTTAACTAGCACAGTGTCGAATGAAAAACTAAAATTAAAATAAAAAAATTAAATATTTTTATCAGATAGTATTATTTTCTTTTTGAATGATTTTTTTCAGTGAATGTGTACTTATAACTAGGTTTTTCACATAGTGTTTTTCTTAGCACTTACATATGTTTAATCAAACATCCAAACGTTTCAAGAGCTATCTGTAGAATTTTTTATTATTATTATTTATAGATAATGTGGATTTAAATTAATATATTTTTTAAAATCAAATGAATATTTCTATTATTTCCTTATTAAATTAATTATTTGTTAATAAAAAGTATATCGCCTATTATTTTGGATAAAAATACGTTCTAGAGAGACATTTTTAAGCTAACTGTAAGTAGCGATTGATTGATTAATGAAAACCTGAAAATTATTTTATTATTTTAGATTCCTAAAAATTATCTATTATTAAAAAATGATGACTTTTTTTATACTCAAGCATCAAAATAGTTTTCTTTTTATTGTTTAAATTTATTATTTTTTTACTAAAGCAATATTGTTTTTTATATGTCATGAATAGAAACTTGAAGATAAATCTTATATCTGAGGGGAGAGTCGGCGGAAAATAGTTCTACACTCAAAAAAGCCACTGTAACACCATGCTATAGAAAGAGATCTAAAACCTGTTTGACATTAGTAAGATGTGGAAGATAGATTTTTTTTTTCGAAAAAGGGAATTGTAGTGACGTTAATATAAAGGAATCACACACATACCAGGAACTTTGATAAAGGAAGGTGAATTTCCATGGCAGTATGTTATGCATTCGAAACAAATTTTAATAAAACACTCAAAATACTTAAAACAATCATTTAATAATTTCTTCTTTTATAAAGATAATTGCATGAAACATTTTTCCCGTGTGTCGAATATTTCAAAAAATCCTCACAATTTTACTTCAATATTTA
Organism: Trichonephila clavata; assembly: GCA_019973975.1. Taxonomy (NCBI): domain Eukaryota; kingdom Metazoa; phylum Arthropoda; class Arachnida; order Araneae; family Nephilidae; genus Trichonephila; species Trichonephila clavata. The sequence continues at coordinate 755,936 of BMAO01039451.1, forward strand.
AAATAGTAGTGAAATTTTGAAATTTGAAAAATTTCTACTTTTCTGTCTTTTTTCAACATACAACTATCTTTAAAAAGGCTACATTTCACCCTGTTTGCTTATTCGAGAATTTTTGGTGACGGACCTCGAAATTTTCAACCATTCTCAAGAGACGAGGACGACACATGAGCTTTCACCCATCTTTAATAATTACCACACCACACCAACGCAAGAACAAATTTCGAAAAAGGGAGTTTTTATGACATAGTTAAAGAAATCACTCACATCGCGCGCATACACACACACACACAAGTGCTATCGGCCTGAGGGAAACACGAAATTTCCATGGGGATGAAGTTATTCACTCGGTAAAACGAAAGAATTGGGAAGTGAGTGGGTGATTTTTAAATTCGCACTGTTTGCCTATTCGAGGGTTTTTGGTGACGGACCTTGAAATTTTCAACCATGCTCAAGTGACGAGGACGACACATGAGCTTTCACCCATCTTTAATAATTACCACACCACACCAACGCAAGAACAAATTTCGAAAAAGGGAGTTTTTATGACATTGTCAAAGAAATCACTCACATCGCATGCACACACACACACACACAGGTGCTATCGGCCTGAGGGAAACACGAAATTTCCATGAGGGTGAAGTCATTCACTCGGTAAAACCCGTGCAAAGCCGGGCTAAGCGGAGAGGAAACAAACAAAGAAATCAAAGTAATTTCGGAAAATAATATTGGAAGTGCTGAATTTGTGAAGATTGAGTGAATATTAACGTCCCACTGTTCAGCTACACGAGGCGTTTTGGGGACGGTCCACGTAATTTTGAACCATGGTCAAGTGACGTGGACGACACCTGAGCTGGCACCCCCTCTCCTAACTACACCACCACACCAACGGGAGGACGTTTGTGCTCTCGACAGATTTTATGTGCATCGCGCCCCTACACTGCGGGTCTTCAGTGGTACTAGGATCGAGAATTTGTGAAGAGAAGGGAAAATGTTAAGCAACAAAGCCATGACACGCACTCACGGGACATGCACTCACATCGTACGCGTGAAACACCACAAAAGTGTTGGCGTTAGAATAAAAGGAGGAAATTAACATGGGGATTAAGTTATACCCTCAATATAAGCCCGTGCAACGCCGGGCCATGAAAGCTATCTTACACTATTAAAATTCGAAGGTACACAAACGTATCTATCTATGTGCGTCTATCTTCTCACGAACCGCACCACGCAGAAAGTGGCGGAAGGTACCAAAAGATCGGGAATTTTCCGGGGAAGCCGTATTGCCTATTTATATTACGATATTGTAATTAGTTGAAAAGATATTAATTAAAAACCTTAAAACGCCTAATTGTTTTACTCCTGCCGGTTGTTTACTTGGCAGAACTTCCGTTCCGTTTCGGCCGAGTGGTGATTCGACGTTTTCCACCATTTTAAAATTGCCATCCAATTTGCGGTGTTGAAACAAGACAAAAAATAATTACAGAATCGGAAAGATCATTTATTTCGCCACGATACGGTATGATGTTTTTTGTAAAATGACAATATTTTCTATTTTTTTCGAATTTTTTAAAATAGTGTTAAAACTGATGCGTTTTTATGAAAATTATTTCTAAATCGTTGGGTATGAATTACTTTTCGTGTTATCAAATCGATATTCTACACTAATTAACTATAAGCCTTTCTCTTTTAGATCCATTCATTTAAAAAATAAAATTCCCAAAACTTTTTTTTAAAGAATTTTAAAAAGTAGTCCCAATTTTTACTTCACATTGAATAACTTCGTCATTTATGAAGGTAATCTTACAAAACCTTTTTTCCGTGTGTAAAACAATATTATCCCTAACATATACGAAGATTGAAAAAATTGCTTCTAAATTACGGAATTTAAAAAACATTTTGTGATTTTCGTAAACTCCTGTTTTTCTGAGAAATAACTTAAACAGTAGTTTTTGTACATTTTTTATTTCAAAGAAACCTTATTTTTGCAAATAGTTTGTGAAGTTTGAGAGCATTAACGTAAAAATTATGCCCTAAAAATAAAGGTAATGTTGTTAAAATAATCAAAAATACGCGATTTTACATTTAGCCAAACATTGGCGTCGAAAATTAGCTTTGCGCCAAAGACTTTTGACCTGTTTCACCGTCGACCGCATCTAACTCAAGGGTTACACTAAAGACTTCAGCCTTAAACAGGGGTAAATCAGTAACTTTGGCGAGTAAAAAAAAAATGCGAGTGAAAAAGTTATTTTTTCGTCAATTTTTCTTTATATTATTTTCAAAATTAAATAATTATATATGTCAGATTAAGATGATAAAATGCATTCAATGCATTTCTGAGATTCATTCAAAATATTTATCAGTATCGAAATTTTTGTTCTCTTTCATAAAACTTATAGTTTACTTTAAAATAATGCCAAATGTATATTTCTTTTTTTGACATATAATTCCGTAATAAAAACCAAAAAATTGCCCATTTCGATTTTTTTTTTTTTTGGAAATAGTCAGTTAAATAGGCATAAATTCCTTAGGAAAAAAAGCTATGTTCATATTATATATTCTTTATTATTAATTGCTTTTTATTAAAATATCAAAAATCAATAAATTTTTTGCAATACATTTAAATGTAATCTTCAATCGAAATCTTTAAATCGTTATGTGAATATCCTGCGGATTCTCTCCAATTAAAAATTAATTTCAATTTGAACCTCCAATTCATTATTGTTGCCTATTTTCATTTTTCGCTACGGGTCTGTGTGGCTCAGTTGGATAACGCGTCGCTTCCGCTAGGCCGCAGAGTGTCTAATTCTTATGCCTGGGTTCGAATCTAGAGAATTCGATTTTGTTCATTTCTGCTTATTTTTCTCACGTAAATTAATTCTCTCTTCTTCAATGATTGAATTCACTTGCTGCATCCCCACTGATCTGAAATTTACTTCATTTTCAGTGCTGCCATTATGTAAGCAAATGGTATGTCGCAATTAATTGCTAAATGAGCATTTTTAATCAATTTTATTAGAAATAATTAATAAGTTAGTTTTAAATAATTTAATTCACAGAGTTGAATGAAAAACTATTAAATTAAAATTTAAAAAATTAAACGTTTTTATCAAATAGTATTATTTTCTTTTTGAATGTTTTTTTCAGTGAATGTTATCATATAACTAGGTTTTTTCCCAAAAGTGGATTTTTAACACTTACATATGTTTAATCAAACATCCAAACGTTTCAAGAGCTATCTGTAGAATTTTTTTTATTAGTATTGTTTTAGTTTGTTTGTTTACTATTTATTCATAGATTAAACTTAATTTCTTAAATTAAACTTAATTATTCCAATAAAATAGAAAAGCAAAAAATATTATGAAAATCATTTCTGAATCGTTGCGCTTGAATTTATTTTAGTGTTTTGAAGCGTGCTTTTTTCTTAAAGAATCAGTCAATTAAAAAATAAAATTCCGAAAATTTCTTTTTCGTGTGTAGACTATTTTTTTCGTAATCAATGTGAAGATTGAAAAAAATTATCATGGTTGCGTCATCTAAGACGGGGATTTCCCTAGAGAAATACAGTTGAATAATGTTGAATTTTTTTTTAATTTTTTTTGAAAACAAGCATTATAAAGAAGAAATTTTTATGTCAATACCTACTTAGGTCAAAAAAAAAATTTTGTTTTAGTTACTTTTTTATTATAAAGTTAAGATTAATATAAACACAGTCCTCGCGCTTTACTCTGGAAACTTCTTCAAATATAATATTTAATTCTCTGGCTAATGGTTCCACATGTATTAATTTTTTTTTAAAAAAGGTAGTTTTATATGTCAAAAAATAAAATAAATGGTTAAATAGTTACAATTAATAAAAATATGTATGACAGAATCACAATATTAAGTGACAAAATAGAAAGTAATTTTCCTTTCTATGATTGGTGTTGGACTATTTTGTTTGTTACTGTGTTTATTTAGTATACAATTAAGTTTAAATCTTGCAATAAAATAGTATAGTTAAAAAAAAGTCACTTTTTCAGAAATTATGCCATCCCAGGTGGGATTCGAACTCATGAACTTTTGGAGTAGAAGTCCATTGCGCTACTGGGACCAACGAACGATTTTGCTTTCTATATATGCTGTTGGACTATAGTTTTTGTTTGTTAACATTTTAAAATTTAATTAATGAATTTACATTTTGAAAAGTTGTATTAACATCAAATGTCACACACTAGAAATTGAAAAAAATAAAAGCAATGTTTATGCATTATATACTCCATTATTAATTTCCAGCCTAATTTCTATGCCTTATAATGATACTTCAAGCATTCTCTAAATGAAAAATAATTTGCTTATAGCATGATATAATTTTGTAATACATTTCTTCAATACATACCACATCTTATAAAAAATATTTCTTGAATATGAAACATTTTACACACCCATGTAAAATAATAAACAAAACATAGTTAGCCATATATTATTTTTAAAAAAAAATTATAAAACTGATTATCTTTATTAATTTTTTTAAAAAGGTAGTTTAAAAAAAGACACTTTCATATGAATTTCATTTGTCATTTTGTACGTTTTTTTGTCAATGCACATATGTATGCACTCGGTAAAAGCCCGTGCAACACCGGGCCATGAAAGCTAGTTTGTTATAAATGTGAGAAATTTTTTATTAAAATCCCATTGTTAACAAATGCATAATTTTGCGCCAACTTGGCGGGTAGTAAGCAACGTTAATGTTTTACCCGCATAGTTTCCGTTTCCGTAGGGATATGGAGATAAAATATATCTTATGTTACTCGCTGATAATGTAGCTTTCCATTGGAGAAAGAATTTTTAAAATCGGACCCGAAGTTCCCGAGATTAGCCGGAACAAACAGACAGACAAAAATTTTAAAAATTGATTTTTTTATATAAGTACCGTATATACCTTTAAATGCCTTTAGTAAAAAGCTGCTAATTTGAAATTACAAACAGACACTTCAATTTTATTTATTTATGTAGATAAAAAGTATCATGAAAACATTTTTTGCAATATATAAATTTCTTAAACTTTGTTGAAATTCACGAAAAAAATTCAGACAATGTTCAAAATTACATAAATAGGGTTTTTGTAAAATCTTATCTCGAGAGGCAGATAACTTTTCAATTTTATCCTTAAAAACAGGATTTATATTTAAAAAGTATAAAACATTTATGGTGTTCACTATATATATAACCACACCACTTGAAGTATGTTTGTCTTTTCGAATTTTCTGAGAACATTTTATTGTTAGTTTGGGTAAACTTCTCCGTAGATTGTAGTAGCTATCAGAAAGTTTAGTATCTCAAGGAGAGAGAGAGAGACATCAAAAAACCAAAACGCGCCAATTTAGCATCAAAGAAGAGGAAACAGGAATTACGTAAAACGAATGATTGGAATAAGAAAGAAAAGTGAGCAATTTCATTTTGAAAATGCGTGGTATGATTATAAGTCTTCTTTTCAATATTTTCACACTTAGCTAAAACAAATACTGGTCATGGGGCATAATGTACAATCTCTATGTAAATGTTTCTTTGGAATATGTTAGTGACATAATTATGTTCATGTAATAAACAAATATGGCACCAAGGATACATTTTTAAAGATTTTTAGACTATTTTTTGTTTTCCTTAGAAAGTAATTACTATCAATTGGCGGGAGATACAAAGATACATGGTTAACATGGTTTGGTAAAAAAAAGACCTTCCCACAAAGAAATAGTGAATCAAGCATTATACACGAATTAACATAATTAACCATGTTACAAATCATTCAATATAGTTCACATAATATGTTTGGTAATTTTCTGTTTCGCCGGTGCAAGCGATAAAGTCGTCAAAAATGATACAACCGACGCGAAACTGAATATTTCCCCTGGTAACATTCGACCACCACATTTTCAAAGAAAGTCACAGTAACGTCTTTTTCATAATGCATCAAAAATGGATTAAAATCAGTGAGGACTAATATTTATTGATACATTTTATGTGTAGTCGCCAAAAGCGTCAACTTGGTGAGATATGCGCCGGAAAAGTGCCATGCGTATTTATAATAAAAAGGAAATAAGAAATCAAAAGGGAAGCAACATTTAATTACTCTTGGTTTATGTGTGGGGGAGGGGGAAGGAGGATTAAATTTTTTTTAAAAAAAATTGTACTTTTCGGTTTTGCCAGCGCAAATCTCGCCAAGTTGACGCTATTGGCGACAACACACAATATACACATAAAAAAAACATAAATATTAGCTCTCATTGGTTTTTAATTCACTTTTGATGCCTTATAAAAAAAGACGTTACAGATAAGAAAAGACCATAGTTTGTTTTGAAAATGTGATGGACACCAGCGGGAATATTCAGTGAGGTTGTATTATTTTGGGTGTACCGGCGAAACAGAAAATTACCAAACACATTATGTGAATAAACTATATTGAATGATTTATAACATGGTTAATTGGCTCAATTCGTGGATAATGTGTTGGATTCAATATTCCTTTGTAGAAAGGTCTTTTTGTTCAAACCGTGTTAATCTCAAATCTTTAAATTTGCGTGAGGTGCAAAGTTAATACTTCCTAAATTAAACAAAAAAAATTGTCTAAAAATCTTTAAAAATGTTTCCTTGATGTCATATTTGTTTATTACATGTGAACATAATTATCTCACTAACATCCCAATGAAAATATTTAGAGATTGTACATTACACCCCATAACCAGTATTTGTTTTAGACAAGTGTGAAAATATTGCAAAGAAATCTTAAGTTATAATCATACCACGCATTTTCAAAGTCAAATTTCTCACTTTTCTTCCTTATTCCAATTATTCGTCTCACGTAATTCTTGTTGCCTCATCTTTGATGCCATGCTGGCGCTTTTTTGGCTTTATTCCGTCTCTCTCTCTGAGATACTAAACTTTCAAATAGCTACTACTATCACCAGAGAAGTTGAGCCAAACTAGCAATAAATTTTTTTCAGAAAATTTGCCAGGACAAAACTGCTTTGAGTGGTATGGTTAAAAAATACCATAAATTTCCTATATTTTTTAAATATAAATCCTATTTTTGAGGATAAAGTTGTAAGGTTATGAGCCTCACACGAGATAAGATATCGCCAAAGCCTATTTATGTAATTCTGAACACTGTCTGAATTTATTTCGCGAGATTCAAACAAAGTTTAAGAAATCTACGGCAAAAAATATTTTTCTGATACTATTTTTACTGATAATTGTTTTAGAAATAATTTTAAGCACTTTTGATGTATTATTAAATCAAATTTTTGGTTTTAAGATTTTTAAATATTTTTTAATTAGTTGATTGTTTCCTTAAATGGATTCAGTTATAACAAACATGGTTGGCTACTGAATTTTCCAGTTGTCGCCAACACGAACTTTGGCAATATTTCGCGATGAGATACATAAACTGCAAACTTATTTATAGAGACGAATTTGGCGTGTTTTTAATGTGTTGCGGTATTTTGTTGCTGATCCCTGTAACCGAAAACTTCCATCTTAATTATGTCGAAGGAAGGATATTTACTTTATAAAAAGCACCCCTGTATCGAAGAATTTTGAGGAATTTTATATATTTTTTGTAAAATATTGGGTCATTACAAACATTAGTCTGTAGGTGGATCTGAATATAACAAAGACGAAAAAATTTTACTGTTTCAAAACAATATATTCACAAATGATTTTTCATAAAAGAGTTCATTTTTAGATAACTTTTTGATTTCGTTCATTAAAGTATTTAAGATAGCGTAGTTTATATAAAAATAACATTGTAATCGAATTATGAATAAATAATATTTTATCGTAAATATGATTTGATGTGCATAAAAACACTAGTTTGTGGATAAATCTGGTTGACAGTAAAACCAAGCATTTTCTTAACTCTTCCACTATTATTGAAAAAAATGTACTCAACATAATTACCTCGTGATAAAATTAAATATAAATTTGCTTAAAATTATTATAAATACATTTTTATTTACGCGGTGAGTGAATGACTGAGTGTATATTAACGTCCCACAGTTCAGCTACACGAGGACTTTTGGGGACGGTCCGCGTAATTTTCAACCATGGTCAAGTGACGCGGACGACATACGAGCTGGAACCCCCTCTCCTAACTACCACACCACACCATCGGGAGGACTTTTGAGCTTTATTTACGCGGAACGTTTTAATGAATACTTTTACACTCCCGGAAACTATAAACTGGATTATAGAAAAATTATTATTGTATGTTTAAAGTTTGAGATGTGAAGACGTAATTACTATGGCTATTGTAAATTTGTAGATTTGAAAGGAACTATTCCTTGTGTCGACGCGCTTTGAGTATTACTCAATTTTCAGGACTCACCGCAGGAGAACTTACCTTCGGTCTTGTTCGAACCTTACGTGTAACTATCTCAGTGAAAGGACTTACCTTTTTTAGAGTTGGAAAGTTCTCCTTTTCCTGAAAAGAATTAATGTTAGATTCTAGAGGTGGACTCACTTTCTTTGTTGCCGGTGGAATTGTCTCTACCTGAAAATTAGTGTTAATCTTGATGTCAATAATTTCACTCGCCTTTTTCTTTTTGGAGACTCTTACCTCAAGTGAATCCTCCCAATCCATAGGTTCAGGCCCCTCGCAGCAATATTCCCATTCCATCTCTTCGATGTGGACCTCGGTGGGCTTCCAGTCCATGGGAAGGACTCCTGAAATGAAAGTCTCCGCAACAGCTTAAGAAAGTGCCATAGTTCAAAACAAATCTAATACAAAATAAATTTTTAAAAGCTTAAAAATACTACGAAATCTAATTAGAAGGAAGGAAAATAAGAAATTCCACAGATGAATTTTAATTTCTAGTCAATAAAATTACGTATTTTAAGTTTTTCTCACGGATTTTTCCAGAATCAAGAAATGCAACCTCACTTTTCAAAATCTAAAGCCAAACTGGCAAAATTTGCTTAAAATTTCGTGTTCTATGAATTTTAGCCAATCAGAAGGAAGAAATTTCAAGTGAAAGTTGAAGTACATAAAAAAATTAAGAGTTGAGTTGTTTCAAATAAATATTATTGTATTTTTTAAAGAAAATCATAGTATTATATAAATTTAAAATCATCATTGACTATATATTACATTACTATGTAATTTTGTAAGTTTTCAAAACTCAATGAATTAAATAAAATATATATTGAAAATCATTTTCGTTTGAAATTTTATACAAATTCAGTGTTTTTCTGCATTACTCTAACTATAAGCAAAAGTCTCGTTTTACAATAAGAAATTTGATTTTGATAGATGAGTTGATATTTTAAATGTATAAGTATAGCTGCAATTTTATAAATTGAAAAATCCAATGTTTAAATCAGAATAAGGTAATTTTATTCGAAGTTTGCAACATAAATGGAAGCCTTTAAATTCTACAATTATGTTTCCTTTTTTATTACAAATTCAATCAAGTATTATCTTACGAGCTAAAGGAAGCTGATGCAAATGAAATATGTCTGAAAAGTATTAATCTTGTGGTATGAAAATTAGAAGAGGAATATGCCACTTAAATCATGGACCTTGTCTTCCAATAATGCTTCCGAAGTCCATTAGTTGTAAGGAGATATGACGGAAATCCGATGAAATGTGAAATTAAAAACATTTAATATGTTTGAAATAACTTTCCTTACATTGTAATTCGATGACTTTTTTATTATTTGTTTTGACGCTAATATTTTAATATTATAATTATGCATGTTTGCATACTGTCACATGCGAATTTACATCATGGCTTAAAAGTTATTTTATTACAACTGCTCTTCATATAGTTTCTATAACACTTCCTAAGATCACAAAATTTAGTTAAAAATTAAATTGTCAACTGTATTTAATTCTCCGATGATTAAAGAAAAAGCCAATACTTAAACGTACTATCTCAGCAATACCAACGTTCAAGATAACTCGTCAAGTTGGTGACCCCAATTTTGCTTGTGTCATACGCGCTTAATTTGCAATTATCTGTTCCATTTTATATAATTTCGCCAATACGGTTGCAATAATACGTAAGTACCAAAAAGCCAGATGATTTTTTTCATAAAGACAGCATTTTTAGGTATACTAACGTATTATCACAACCTGTTGGTGACATAATATGAAACAAAGCACATGGTGGCCATTTCAGCGGGTACGACACATAGAAAATCGAGGTTGTCAACTTGGCGAGTTATTAATAGTTAGCGATTGTTGCGATAATATATAAGTACCCATTTTTACGATACATAGTCATTATTTTCAGTGGTAGGCAAGGTTGAAAATTGAGAAGCGATATATTAGTATACATTTTTTTTTAAAAAAAAACGTGGTACTTTTCTGTTTTGCCAGCGATAATGTCGCAAAAAATAATACAACACACACCAAAGGGAATATTCCTACTGGAAACCTTTTACCGCTACATTTTTAAAACAAGTCGTGGACTTTTCTTCGTTGTATTCTTTTTCGTAATACATTGAAAATGGATGAAAAACCAATAGGAACTAAAGTTTATTAATTTTTATTATGTGTGTATATTGTGTGTTGTCACCAATAACGCAAACTTGGCAAAATTTGCTCCAGCGAAACAGGAAAAGTACCAAAAATATATTTCTACATTAATTTTCAATGCAATGTATTGGTATTTAGGTATTAAACCATCAACAGTATTCGCCAAACCAAAAGCCGTCGCCAAATGCCATTATGTTCATTATACAGTGAGAAAAACGTTCCATAGTTGGCGCAGTGAACTAGTTGATGGGCTATGGAGCAAGTTCCATATTATTTATTGTCAAAATTAATTGAAAATATATAGGTAATATATATGAATTTGGGTACTTTTCCATTGCCCAGGCAAAAAAGTCTCCAAAATAATACAACTTGCACGATACGGAATATTATCATTAGTAACTTTTATAGCCCCCTTTGTGAAAGCACCTGGTCGGAGTAAACAGCGATACTTGTTGCCCTGTTGCTGTACGCAGTTGCTGATCAATGCCCTATTCTGACTGGTATCGCCTGCAGGACGATATATCGGTCATCCACTGTAGTTGTTTTCCTATAAAGCGGCCACCACCAATCTTCCTAACAGCTGTACCTATGGTTTAGAAGGCTCTTCCAAGCACGCGAAATGACACTTTTGTTGATTCCGAACTCTTCAGCTCCACTGGTCAGATGACACCCCTCCTCTAGCTTTCCGATCATTCTACCACGTGTGAAGTCGTCCAGATGATTTCTTCTAGCCTTATTTCACGAAAGAGAGCATTTGCAACAAGTGTCTTTAATTGCTTTCCGTTCATCCTCTTATTGTAGCCTTGAGCTGTGCGCTCCGACTGCATGCGTTTTGCCTACAATCACGTCAGCTAAAACGTTTTGTTCCTGACATTTGCATACGCATCACCTTTCTACTGCATTGAGGGTTCATTGTATTGATTATAGTAACTCTATTTCTACAATTTCATGGCTATCTGCTTGAAATTTACGTCGTTGCTTAAGTTTTGCACGCCAGTGTACTTGATTCTTCTCTATAAAGAACGAATTTATAGCCACGGTGGTCTGTGGCTGGCGAATTGTGGGTTCGAGCTCTGGTGCCATTGAAAAGGGGAAATGCATGTTAAATCTCTTGCAGCTCAAAGTCCTCACGTTGATGTGGTATGGAATTTCAGAGGGTGGGGTGTCAGCTCAGGTGTCATCCTCGTCATTTCATTGCGGACATCTGCTCACGTTTATAGGTGGGATTAAACAAAAAGAGGAGTCTTTTTCAACAAACAACAATTTTTTTTCTATCCTTTTAATTAATTCTTAACATTCTTTAATTAAAATCTACGTAAAACATGTCACTTTTGTAACCTACTTTAAAAGCTGATAAAAAAAATAGTAATTATCAGTCAAAGCAGATATTCGGCTGTTTTCATTAATATCCTCAAAAGTCGTCTAATCCTTTTCATCCAACTCCTAATGTACAGGTTACATTGTTACGAATTTTGCATAAAATAATGTAAATAATTTGTATTTGGATGTGTAATGCCTTTATATTACTCTATGCTATATTTATTTCATGTTAAAATTGTAATATTCACAAGCAACGCCGTCCTTTACGTTATAACGGGAACTTGGCGAAATATTGGCGATAGAGCAAAGTTGGTATCATTTTTGACGACCAAGTTGGCGACATTGGTGACCAATTTGGCGAGTTCGGGACACTCTGGATTCTTCTAGAAATTAGTCGAGAAATCCACTAATTTCACGATCTATGACGCGAGTGCATCTTTCTCGAAGTTTCGGCCCGGCTATAAATAGAGCGATACTCGCCGCAACAGTCTGTCTGGTTTCAACCAGCGAGTAGTGAGTCTGGTTTTGAATAGCGATTTATAAACTTGCCTTGATCGTGATTAGCTCGGCTGTGCTTGTAAATAAGCTTATATATACGTGTATTTTAGATACTCTGATAATTGTGTCTAAGTGCTGTTGTAGGTGTGAAATCCTTCTAATATATTTTCTGCGAATTTTGCTGTTGAATCCTGTGTTTTAAGGATTGAATTTCGACAATAAATTATCATTGCTGTTGAAGAACTGTATTGTTGTTTACGTCTAATTTTGCATAAAATCCTCGAACCCCGATGTACGTAACAATATAACTGTTCACACTCATTGCTCTAATTGTAAAAGTGTAATTTACAGGTATTATGTAGTTCTATTAATTTATCTTTGATGTGTTCCCAACTAAGAAAAGCACTAATGATTAACAGGTACACAAAGATATGTCTCAATGGTGCCCTATGGAAAACTTTCTGGGTGCATTTACGCTGTGCTGATCCATTCTTGTTCAGATAAAGGACTCGTAACCAAACAGAAGCAAGTTAGGTTTTGTTTTTTTAAACACCCTCAATTAAAATGTCTGATGCACTCTAAGTTTATCGAGGTTGTAACACTCTATATCTACTCTCGGACCCGGCTAAAGGTGTGGGACGAAGTGAAGGACGACTCCATTCAGCACACTAATTACACTAGGCAACAAAAAACAACTTTTTGTCTGTTTCCTACCTGTAAATAGCCTATTCTTACTAATTTTGGGTTGAAAAAAAAAGGAATTTGTAAATAAAATTTATTTATTAGCTCTTGATTTTAAGATATACCACAGCCCATCCATCAATTTATTGGTATATTTCAAGAACAAATTTTTACTAACTTACACATACAGTGCAATAAGTCAAGTTTCAAGAAACCGTGTTCATATCAGAAATCAGTAGTATTTTTAGTTTATTTCCTGTCAACATTTCCTTTTGAATTACCTCTTGTATATCGAAGCCCGAGTATCCCGAGTTATCCCTGTCCAGCAGTAGTTTGCGAGCTTTGATTCATCCCGACGACCTTGATATATACGTTCCACAACTGTGATATCTTGATGAAACCTTTCAACGTGTTCACATCGCTTACAGTTACTCAGTTTTTAAGGAAAAAATCAAGATGAGAATGTAAAAGATGGATCTTTAGAAACAGATTGCATCCTAGGTGATGAAATTTTGTAGGAGTTCTTTTACCAACTGTTGATAGTTCTCATCCTTTTTGCTGTCTAAAACCTCCTTATACCACACTTATCTTTGAGACGTATATATAGTTGAATTCATTTACGTTTGAGTTGTAAGACGAAAAACACCGAATATCACTTGAATTGTGCACTGTTGCCTGTTCTTTGTTCTACTGATGCTCTAGGTTGGACTCAAAGTACACCTGAAGAAAAGTGACGCGGTTACACGCCTTTCGTTGAAATAAAAATCGTTCCTGAGGCAAGAGCTTCCATCTACCCGCTCAAATGAACATCAAAAAGATTATACTCAGAAAGTAAATATGAGTAAAAATACAGCTTTTTATGAATAGCGAGATCTGATTCTTGAAAACAAGAGCTAATCTGAAGTTTTTATGATGATGTTCATGTTTAGCAGACCAAAATACTTCCTAATAAACTATTTTTGAGCCCGAAACAATTCTGATGTTGCCTAGTTTTATCACCCTCTAGTAAGTGGGAAATTCCCTCTATTTTAAATGATGGTAATGATTTCTTTAACGATTATCATATTTTAGATTTTTGATATTGCACTGATAGTATTGAAGATGCAGTCTTGTTGTTAGGTAATCCGATTTATTGAACCTCAAACAAATAAAAACATGGAAATTGACGAGACGAAGCACTAATAAGGCGTACGTGCGTATTACACTCTGACGAAGACAATAGAGTGGGGAAAATATAGAGTAGGACTTTCCAGATATATATTTACAATTATTCTGTTATACGGGTAAGCTAGTTAATTATTCATGCGCGAGTCCTGCCAGGACGATTACAAATTAAAAAGTTATTTAGAGAAATTACAGGAAATTACCACACACACACACACACATATATATATATATATATATATATATATACTAGCTTTTACCCGTGGCTCCGCTCGCGTTGATGTCTTTAAATAACTGTCAAAGTCGTAATCATTATCATTAGAAATTAAATAATATAATATGGTAATTTTTTTATTGCTTGACTAGAACCAATAAAATTTAAAAATTCTAAAATTGAGCTTAGATTAAAAAAACTGAAAACGTAATTTATTATAATAATTAACAACAAAAATTCAATAACTTAAACTATTAATATTTTTAAAAATCGAAAGTATATCTACGTTTAATATATAATTCCTCTTTAAAAGAGCTCAAAACAGAATATTATTCTAAGATGATACTGTACACCATATTATATGTCCTTCCGTCAGTCGCAAATATGTGAAGATTTGGGCATTGGACACACCGATCAGGCTACGTATAGTTGGCCATGGGAAAAACATTGCTTTTCCAAATGCACACCTGCTACCTGAAATGTTAGCTTTGTTAATAGCAACAATAAAAATGGAAATTGAACTTGTTTGAATTGAAACGGTAGGTCAGCGGGGATACTTGGAATTCGAGGTATGATAACACTATATATCCCTTTTCATGACATATGCTTAAATATTGGTACCAAGTATATTCTGCATCAGTTTTGTGATCCAAAGCCTCGTTCCTTTACATAGTGAAGGAGCATAGAGATCTTGGATAACTGGTACATTTAGTTTTAATTGAAGTTTATGTGAGGGTACAACCGAAAGTTCAAGTGAATTTAAGAACTCCGTGGGATATGAAGTACTTTGTTCTTTATCCATGATTGTATTTATTGATAAATATTTCTTCAATACCCCCGCCCCTGCACGTCGCTTAAATTTTCAATGTTGATTTTATGGGCAATGTCATTGTTAGGCGCTAATATTGATCTTGCGCGCAACCACTGATCCCAATTTAAATTCATTGCAAGCCCGGGTAAATTTGAGCCAGTAAGATTTACATCATTTTCTTCTACATTACAAAATTCTCTGAAAGTAAAAAATAACCTCCAGCATTTGCGTCCACAAACATCCATAACCGATTTTCAATTGCGTCTCTGCATAATGTTCCAAATCTACGTCATTATGAAGATGCACTCTCACATTCGTTTTCAGACTGAATTTTTCAACTTTTCCCCATAAGTTGCTGTTTCCCCATTGTTGCAATGCTGTAAAATCGTATTTTAATTCTCAAGTAATTTCATTATCGAAGCCCTTTCCGTCGACGTGTCTAGGGCTTATCATTCCAGAATCGTGTAGCTTCTTCCTAACTATTCTGAAAACCTTTATTGCGTTTCGTTGTAGATGTTTTCATTGAAAGGCATATTTGGTTGTTTTTCGTTGCAAAATATCTTCCGCCATGTAGTCTTTGTACTTATTCGAAAAGTTTTGAGGATTAGAAAGACCGAAGATGAAATAAGTATTGCGTAAAGCTCCCTCCTCCTTCGGCGAGTGGCATTGTATGGATGCCTCCATAGTATATATCTTCAAAGTAATACCTCCATGTAAAATATCTAGGTTCAGTATAAGTGAAAAATTTTGTCCAAAATATGAATATTGTATAATTAGGTTAAAAAAAATTCAAAATAATAAATACTTTCAAAACTAATCAAACTAATCAAAACTACTAAAGTTATCAAAACTTTTTATGAAATTGTCAATTAGTATTATCACAGAATTTTCAATATCACGCGCGCGCAATTCACTCTCTCTTTCTAAAACTTTATTTCGTTTCCCTCTTTAAACACAGTGGGAGAAAATTTGCAATAAAACATCTGAAATTGTAGGAATAGAGAACTTCTTAACAACTTGGCGATATTTCTCAAAGTTTGACGTTTAGCAAACGTAACGTAATAATCCATTAGATGTTTAATAAAAAACCATTTAAAAAATTGCTTTTTGTAAAGATGCTAAATTACACTTTGTTTCAGTTATTTGTTACAAATGTGAGAAAATGTTTATTAAAATTTCCATTATTGACCAAATGCATAATTTTGCGCTAACTTGGCGGGTAGTAAGCAACGTTAATGTTTTACCCGCATAGTTTCCGTTTCCGTAGGGATATGGAGATAAAATATATCTTATGTTACTCGCTGATAATGTAGCTTTCCATTGGTGAAAGGATTTTTAAAATCGGACCCGAAGTTCCCGAGATTAGCCGGAACAAACAGACAGACAGACAAAAATTTTAAAAATTGGTTTTTTGATATAAGTACCGTATATACTCTTAAATGCATTTAGTAAAAAGCTGCTAATTTGAAATTACAAACAGACACTTCAATTTTATTTATTTGTATA
Organism: Trichonephila clavata; assembly: GCA_019973975.1. Taxonomy (NCBI): domain Eukaryota; kingdom Metazoa; phylum Arthropoda; class Arachnida; order Araneae; family Nephilidae; genus Trichonephila; species Trichonephila clavata. The sequence continues at coordinate 772,643 of BMAO01039451.1, forward strand.
ATGCAAATTATACAAATAATACAAACATACATAATTATACAAACATATGCATTTATAGAGAATTTTTGAGAGTGTTTCTCTTAAATGATACCGATATATTCTTTGATAAATTCAGTTATTTGTTCAGATATTTTTTTTAGTAAAATAAAAAAGTATTCGAGTAAATTTGAAACAAAAATGCAAAAGCAAGTCTGAACTAATTTTAAACGAATAAAACTGATTTTAGTCTGTAATTTAGTAAAAACTCTTTGCTACCCTCCTGCAATGATAAATAAATATCTGAAATAAAAATAAGTGAGGCTTTGTTAAAAGAAAAAATTAAATTATCATCCTTGTTTTTATGACAGTAGAATGCAAACAAGAGGCTTCAGATCATTGATGAAAGAAAATCGAAGTTACCCCATAACTGGGTGAAAATGCATGAAACTTTTATAGGTATTTACTCCAATCTAAGCCGATCTTTGTTTTCAATGTTAATTTTACTGAAAATTGGGTGCGGCTTAAAATCAAAGAAAAAAAATTAGTTGGATGGGGCAGTTAGATCAATTACACAGCTTCATGTATGTATTTAAAAGATTATAATATCGATAAAATAATTAATTATTCACTATTTATTAATTATTTTAATTTTGTAAAATGGATACCTCAATAAACCACTTAACGCTATTTTTAATTTTTCACGATAATTTGTTGAGAATTTTTATTTTTTGTGAGTTGAGTTTGATAGAGTTTAATGTAGTTTTAAATTAAATCCAAAATTATGAGTCTTAAAATTTGATCAATATTCCGTATTTTAAATGTCCTTGATCCCCCCCCCTCCCTCATTAATCCTCATGTTGCAGCCCGCGTGAAATAGTTGCCATACGTTTGTGGCCCGGCCGAAAAAAAGGTGAAGTACCACTGTTCTAGAAGCCCAACTGGAAGCCATTTTTCACCTCCTGCGATGTTCCTTTCATTTCATCTGATGACACAAAATGAAGTCCCTGTAAATGTTTTTTCATTGTTGGGAACAAACAAATGTCATACGGGGCTAAGTCTGGTGTATAGGGGGGGGGGAATATGGAAGCATTTTAGTGCGAGTTTCGGAGAGGAAATCTTTTATCAATTGGGATTGATGTGCTGGTGCGTTGTCATGCAGCAGTGAGTGATTGAAGATAAACGTCACACTGTTCAGCTACACGAGGGCTTTTGGTGATGGACCTCGTAATTTTGAACCATGGTCAAGTGACGATGACGACATCTGAGGTGGCACCCCTATCTCCTAACTACCACACCATACCCGTGGAAGGACGTTTGAGCTCTCGACAGATTTAACGTGCATCGCTTACCTACACAATGGGTCTTTAATAGTACTTGGCTCGAACTCATGACATGCCTGCCACGATCCGATACCTTGAGCACTAGGCTACCTTGGCCAACCAACCTGACCGGGGAGGGTAGGGGTGGGAGAATCCATTTCAAGGAGGTTTTTCTTTATGTACTTGCTTTCATCGTCATATATATCCGTAATAATATCTTGAGCACTCTTCTCTTTAATACACGAATAATCTTCCACTTGACTTAACAAAACGACCTATGGTCGTTAACTCTATGTTTTCTTCTTTCTTCACTTTCAACCATCATCGCACCTACTCTACGACAAACACTTAAATAGAAGTTCTAATTTACATAAACCAAGTCTTCTTTACAGAAAGCGGTTTTCAACTGAAATCACAGTTAAAAAGATTATTTTACCCAAAAGGATTAATAAAAACGTGGATGTACCCATTGCAACCTGTATCTTGTTCAAAGCTACGGTTAACGGCAGACCATCTAGCCCTTTGCGTGATGAATTTTGTGGGCCTCGATCTGGCACCGTCAAACAGATGGCATTAGAAACAATAACAACGGTTTATGATTAAAGTAGCTTTACATCAAGGTACATTATTAGTGCTTTTAATACATCGTTATTGTATGGAGGGGGCATGATGAAAATTATTATTGAAAATTGAGTCGCATAAGTTGAAATTTTGGGAAGCACTGCCTTAGATCCTATACAAAAGAAGGTCCCACCTATATGACCCTTTTAAATAAACATTGTATAGTAGGTATCCGCAACTTTGTAATGCCAAACCAATCTGTTGAATACCAAACCAATCTGTGGAATGCCAAACCATTCAAACCAATCTGTGAAATGCCAAATCAAACCAATGTGTGGAATACCAAACCAATCAAACCTGTAGAATTCCAAACCAAACCAATCTGTGAAATGCCAAATCAAACCAATGTGTGGAACACCAAACCAATCAAACCTGTAGAATTCCAAACCAAACCAATCTGTGAAATGCCAAATCAAACCAATTTGTGGAATGTCAGTCCAATGTGTGGAATGCCAGACCAATCTGTGGAATACCAAACCAATGCGTAGAATGCCAGACTAATCTGTGAAATGCCAAACCATCAAAAACAATCTGTGAAATGTCAAACCAATCTTCAATATGATTCAGGGTACTGCATAGAGGGAAATATTTGAAACAATTCCATTTCCATGGCATTGTATACATAGATAGAGAATAAAGATCAAGAATACAGGTTTAGAGTTTTATTATGTATTAATTGTGCATCATTTTAAGTTATTTATTAACATAAAACTAAGCAATATAAAATAAGGCCATTCCTCCAACATAAAATAAAAAATTAAAATTGTACATATTTTAAGTATTTTGTAAGCATATTTATAAAAATAAGAAATGAATAACATAAAATATATGTATTCCTTCAATATAATTATATAAATATTTTAATGCGAGCCTTTTCAGTAAATGAAGTAGAAGTAGATGTGAGAAGCCTTTTCAGTAGAACTTCAGTAGAGGAAGAAAAATTCGTTTCAGAGTTTCAATCTTAATGCAGTAGAACCAGTTTTTTATTTTTTGCTTTTTTTTATACGATTTTATTTTGGGGTGATTTCTTTTATGCGATTTTATTTTTGTGCGATCTTTTTTATGCGGTATACGAATTTCAACCGTTTTGAAACCACTGTAAAGTTTTCTATCAATGTACATATATATACTTCAAGATGTTCTATTCATTTGTTATATACAGTCTCTCCATAATGCCCATTCAATTACTTTCTCTCAACGCGCTTGATGGAAGACGAAATTTTCAATTAAAGTAACGTTATCAATAATTTGACAGATTATGAAGACAGACAAGAAAAATCGAATTTTTTGAGAGCGGATAAAATATATGCAGGAATCCAGGTTTCCAACAAATCGGAAAAGCATTTTCTTAAAGTAGATACCCATTACGAAAGGAGACTGAAATTCCGAAGAGGGCTTTGTCCATACATATCTGGTTATCGTGACATTTACAAGTAACTTGTGATAGCGGTCGGTTCCTGCTTGACTCTGAATCCCCTTGTCTACCTGTAAACCCGGGTATTTGTGTGGGAGAAACTAAATGATCATCAGACATGATTTCAATCTAACTAATTTATTGTTACCAAAATATCAATCAGACACAATAACAATCTTATCAAGGTAGGTGATTAAATAGTAGAGCGTGGAGGTGAGATTCAATAACACGAGGATACTACTACAGACCCTCAACTGAATCTAAGACAGCTTAATATAACTACATCGCACACTAATAAGCTAACTTCTAATTAATCAAGCTCACGATAATTGTACTATTTATGCATCGGATCCTACACTGGAAACTTGCAGGTGATCTGTATCATGTCGTTGGATCCACGCTCTGTAATCTTTTTCCTGGACAACTCCAAGACCTCTAACTAATTCCACTATCTTTCAATTTTCAACTAACAAACTAACTCGTAGATTCTATGCTAGCTCCTACTTGCCGACTCCAACGTACCAACAGAATTTATATGATATACTTCATTTACATAATCACGCTTTCTTGGTCGGAGAAAGTTCGTTGAGTTAATTATTTTTCCCCAGAATAGTCCCCGAGGTTTTAGTATAGTCACGGATAGAACCGTCACAAACTGACCAACTGAGCGTCGTCGCAAAAACTTATCATTTACTTTATGGTGCCAAAAAACAAATCAATTGAAATTGTATCTTCAAGTGACGAAAGCGATTTTGAACAAATTCATCACAGGATTACGACGAGTAGCAGTGAATTATGTGTATGTGCATTTTGAAAACTTCTATATGAATACAATGAAAAATGAAATGCTTTTTTAATTATTCCATCTATAATTTAATAACTTATTTTGTTTGGAGGTACTTCCTGATAATTTTCGTAAGAATCGATGTATTTTCTAAGTGTGACTTTTTTTATGCGGTCCCTCTACATCGTAAAAATTTCTGCAGTATGTCGATAAAGCTGTTTATTATATGTAAATATTTATTGGGCCGTGGGTAGCCTAGTGGTTAGAGCATCGGACTCCAGACCGGAAGGCCTGGGCCAAATGCCCTCCGAGTACACACGGAGTACGTGCTCGTTAAATCAGTGGGTCCGAATGGTATCGCCATCTATCGTGTTGTACCGAGCAAAATCGTACTGTCCCTTTCATGGGGCTCGAAATTAAGGCTAACGACAGGCGTAAAATTCTATCCCTTAGCCGCGATGAATTTCGTGGGCCTTGATTTGATGTTACTGTCGATCAGGTGGCATAAGCAACACACAGCAACAAATATTTATGAAGTTTTTGAATATTTTTTGTGCGGTTTCTTTTTATGCGATTCCTTATCTATCGCAAAAAATCAGGTTTTACTGTAATATATCCTTTAATAGCTCTTTTTGAACGATTTTTTTTTTTTTTACATTTCACAGGAAGAATTTTTTTTGCTGGTTTTTGAGAGAGGTAACTGTACCCGAAAGTATATCTGTATCCGTCATGATTACATTCCAAAGGCTCGAAGAACCAAACAATGGGAAACTGGGTGTTTATTAACGCTAACACTCTAAGGCAGAGCTTCTCAAAGTTTCAATATTCGCGGCCCATTATTCAATCACAATTTTCGTCGCCCCCCCCCCTCATACAACAACAATATACTAAATTCAATATTACTATACTTTGACGCTAAAGCTCTGTTACGACTTTACCATCTTACGCACCCGAGGCGTATACAAACGTCAGGCTAAGCCAATGCGTTTATTTCCCCGGACGCATATATACGTCTTTTCTGAGCACTGCTGTCCATAAAATTATTCCGAAGGCTGTCGAATGTAACAAAAGAACCTTGACAGTGTTTGCAGAGAATTTACTTATTTCAGATTATGCTTCTTTCCCCCCAATACATCACATGCGCGCTCTTACGTGAAAAATAGTTGGCATCGGGAAATGAATCGCGGAACTTTTAATCGGCGTTAAACGAACCAATTATAAACCGTACAAATCATCAAAAGTGTTAATTTTCGTTTTAATTATATATATGACAAGCCCATGGGGTCACTGGTAATTAATAAACTTGTTCTTAATTTAGTATTGTTAAATTAATTATAAAATACATTATGTAGCACTGATACATTTATAAGTGTAATACATCATTGCAAATGTGTATTTTATTTTTTATTATGGAACGTTAATGTTTTTTAACCTTCAGTAAATTAATTGTTTTTTTTAATAATCTTTTGTTTTTGGCTTTTCAATAGGCTCTCACCCTCTCGTAGAGTTGTCATGCCCCCAGTTTGAGAAACGCTGCTCTAAAGCAAGCTCATCATCATTTAACATACTTGTATATATGTTAACAATTTCAAGCGGGCCGTATCATGAGAATAAAGGTGTAGGGGGGGGGGTTAAAATGTAGAAAATTGATCAAAATATTTTAACTCTTGATTTACTTTATTTTAATTATAATTTTTTTATATTTTTTATTTTTGTGACTAACACTGAATTAGAAGCATTTAAGAAACACTCCTTCACAAAAACTGCATCAGTAAATGGTTCATATAATTACTAGTGCAAAGTTCGCATCGCCAAGAGCTCAGGTGACTCCCTCTGTGGAGGAAACTGGTATCGCCTATATGGTGCAGCGCTATAAAAAAGTGGTATCAGCTCCTGGAGAATGTACAAGGTCTGCAAAGGTTTAAAATACCAATGCGTAGCCCCATTGCAAAAAAAATATGATTACCAATAATATAACAAGCTCCATAAGATGTCTTTGTTACCGCTGTGACATTACCACTGACAAAATACTTTGTTGCTGTTGCAAAGATTATTCAAGAAATCCGATTTATCACTTCTTAAAAGAGATCTTCCAGGAAAAGTGTTATTGAATGATTCCTGTTTATTCGTATATTTTAAATACAGCGCTTTCGGGACAACCCAAACAATTAGAGATCCATGTTTGTTTTTCTCTACAAAATAGTCGTCGAGAAATGATATATTTTCTTCGAATATTTTTCGCTTGTAAGGTATGAAAGATGGTTAAAAATTAGTACCACCCGTAAAACTGTCACTATTCCACTGTTATCTGTTATCACTAACCGTAACTGTTACAAAGAGAAAAAGAATATCAATTTGCACTCGTACGGCATTGATAACAAAAAGCAAAATTGATACATTTGATTTCTTGACACCAAATTTTGTTGTGTTGTTGTTGTTGCCACCTGATCGACAGTAACATCATATAAAGGTCCACGAAATTCATCGCGGCTAAGGGCTAGAATTTTTTTACGCATGTCATTAGCCTAAGCTTTGAGCCCCATGAAGATGACAGAACGATTTTGCTCCCACAACACGATAGATGGTGGCACCATTCGGACCCACTGATTTAACGAGCACATACTCCATGTGTACTCGGTGGATATTTGGTGGCATCGGGCATCGAACCCATGCCTTCCGGTCTGGAGACCGATGCTTTAACCACTGGGCTACCCTTGGCCCCACACCAAATTTTTAATATATTGTTCTTAATTAAGTGAATTTTTCGGAGCAATCCGCACTGACCAGGCCACTTAAAAAGGCTCGGTGGGCTACAGGTTGAGTATCACTGCTCTAAAGCAACACGAGGGCTATAGGTGACGAACCTCGATCAAATGATGAGGACACCGCTTAAACTAGCACAACCTCTCCAAGCTACCACACCATACAAACGTGGAGGGATACATTGAACCACAAAATTTTAACGTGCACATCAGTTCTCCTTGAGGTATCCCAATAGGTTGAAAAAGTGCTTTTTAGGTGTTTGATGTTGTTTGGGCCATTAGGGAAAAAAGAAATATAATTATGAAGGAAGAAGAACTAATTCATAAAACTAAAGAGGTTTTTAAGTTGTTTTTATAGCACTTACTTGATCATAAAAACGTTTTAAGGTAAGTCGGTACCCCCTATCCCGCTAATGTTAAATTGAGCATTTTTATGCACCTTTTTCTCAGAAACTATTCAATGCACAGACTTAAAATTTTTTCTGTATTTTAATTAGACTTTTTTATTTAAAATGTACGGAAGCTTTTCTAAACATATTGCTTAGTTTTTTCAAAAACATTCATCGCAACAGTATCACTAAGAATTTTTTGAAAACTGTCATTTTTTTTCACGATAACTGACTTTTACAAAAATATTATGGGAATATTAAAAAAAAGTTTTGTGCACTTTATATAGTTAGATATCAGTAATATTTAGTGAAGATTGCAAGTGCGTCCGTTGAATAGGTTCTGAGAAAAAGGTACACGCATTTTTAAAAACACCGTTTTGAGATAATTGCATTTTTATTATAAAATGTCACTTCATCAAAAAAATTATGAATTACAATCTGTATTTCCACTATTTTTTTAAATATTAGCTTATTCTTAATAACTTTTAAGACTCTTTACTTATTTCTTTTACTTAGATTTCTCAGAAAATACATGTATAGCATTTTTCATTTTTAATCTATCGAGATATTTTATAGCATTTGCATCATTTTTCTCAAATTATGCATCCATTTTTGAAGAATTTTCTGTTCTGATACATTACTGTCATCCAATTTGACTATAAGTATCATAAATACCATGTAAAAATGTGTCAATACATGAAAATATGGCTTTGGTAATACATCATTATACGACATTTCGAAAAATTTCATTAGTGTTTTATAAATTCACATGTAAACACAATTTCTTAAAGTATCAGAATTAAAAGGATTCTTAAAATATTATATAAATGGTATCCAAAACAACAACAAGAAAACTGATTTTATATTTTTAAACATGAAATTTGTGTATTTTTTGTATGTAACAAGCTTTGTGCAACGAAAAAGGGCATTGCATTTTGGGATATATTTATGTCCCTTTTACTAAGAAACTATTGAAAACAAAGCTTAAAAATTTGTGTGTACATTAAATAAACATTTATCTTTATACAGAAGTGAAATTTTTTTTTAAAAAATTGATCAGCATGTTTAAAAATGTAATTTTGTAGAGTAGAATAATGAATTTTATAAAAAGTTTCCTTTTCTATGTTACGACATCTGCTTTTCAGCTAAATGTCTGAGGAATATCTCAAAAATTTCACTTCAGTATATGTAATATAAATGCAATATAAAATAAATTATTTATATATATAAATAAATATATATATATACAATTAATTATAGAGAAAGAAGACACAAATTAAAAAATATAATCTATATAAGACAGTAATACATGATTATATGGCACTTCGAAAAATTTCTTTAGTGTTTTGTATATTCACATGTAAACACAATTTCTTTAAATATAAGAATTAAAAAGATTATATAAATATTACATAGATAGTATCCAAAACAACAAGAAAACTATTTTTGTGTTTTTAAACATGAAATTTATGATTTTTTTTGTATATAACAAGCTTCATGCAACGCATTTTGAGATATATTTGAGTGTGCATTAAATAAACATTTATTTTTATACAGAAGTGAAATCTTTTTTTAAAAAATTGATCAGCCTGATTAAAAAAAAAGTAATTTTTGCAGAGTAAAATAAGGAATTTAAAAAAAAATTTCCTCTTCTGTGTTACGACATATGCTTTTTAGCTAAATGTCTGAGGAATATTTCAAAAATTTCACTTCAGTATATACAAGAATATATATGAATTTCCAGTTCATGCATACAGTAAATTTATAGAAAAGAGAAAACACAGTTTAGAAAAGAAAATTTTTAGAAAACAGTAGCTTTTATATAAAATTTTACCTCATCAAAAAGATCCTGCACTGTAGCCGGTTTTTACCTTATTTTTCTTAATATTATCTTCTTTTTTTTTCTTTCTTCTTTTATCTTTTCTATTTTTCTTCGCTCTTCCAGAAAAAGCATACACTGCTTTCATAAACCTTTCTCTATCAAGAATTTTTATGGCACTTACCGAATATTCTCCAGGCTCGACTCCCATTTTCTGCAGCATTTTTAATTTGGATACATTACCATCATTAAAAGAACAAACAGCATCATAAACACCAAGTGAAAGTGTTTCAATCTGTACAAATGTTGTTTTAGGAACACGTGACCATATGACATTATGAAAACTTTCATTCGGGTTTTGTGTTTTTCCATGCAAACATTTTCTTAACCGATCAGGATGGGAAAGATCTCTAAATATAGGACGCATTGCTTCTACAACAGCGACCGGAAGACTATTTTTATGCTTGTAAGACTTACCTGATGCTTCAGCCTTTTTATATCCACACCATGAATCTTCACCATCAGGACAAAAACCATGTTGAGGATATTCATCTTGTTGACAGCTTATGCAGAAAAATGGCCCAGATTTCTTGCCACATGTTCTGAACACTGGTGTAATTTCTCTGAATAGCTAATCCATAGTAAAACTGTAAGTTATCTATTTCATGCACAGTCAAACGATTTTTTCCACTTAAACACTTACCGTTTGACAAGATTTGCCCTTTCAATTGAGATTTTAATAGGCGTAATCTTGTTCCCATGCGCTTCATGACATGTCCAATGCACTCCAATTTTTCAATTGGGTATTCATCTCCATAGATGTTTTTCTTTCTAACAGCGTCAAATGCTTTGCAATCTCCATCCCCTAAGTAAGTAATATATCGGGCATTATGCAAAGATAATGACCGTTGAAAAATTTTAGACGCACCTTGAATTTCCATGGCTCTACTAGATCCAACGTAATTCCTTTTACAATCCTTTTGATGAGAAGGTAAGTTTTTACATATGCAATATTTTGAAAGAATATCAATATCTATCACCTTACCTGTATCCATGCTGGTCACAGTAACTACACCATTCAAAGATGAGTAACCGCGTTTCTGCCATGTTCCATCTACAGCGACTGCAATATTATTATTACCTTCATTTTAACAAATAGCTTCATTCGCAGCATTTTGAATGGAGTCCTCGTAAACAAGTTTTGCAGCATTTAAGATTCGCTTACCGTAAGGAGAAAACCTTGTAGGTGGTTGAGGAAGATTCATTATGCCGCAAAACATTCTCCCAGCTTCTGCACCTTTTCCAATGGAACGCATAGCATATACAAACCTGGTATTTATTGTAGCAATTTGCGTTCCTTCATGAAAATTTGAAGAAGAGAATTCTACACGATATGGACAAGCACAACATTTCAGGACAAATGTAATAGTCAGTTCAGACTTACCTTTTAAAACTTGCATGTCTAAGCCACTGTTACACATTTTACAGTGAACTTCATTCTTGAAAACAAATGCCAGAATATTCAAATTCATAATGGCATTAATAATACCAACACTTTTGTCATAGGAAGAAAAACTTTCATTTAAATTGGGAATTTTCTTTTCTTTAGCACATGTCTCCTTTGAGTCATGTGCATGTCCAGCTTGAGGATTGACACTACTGTCGTTAGTATGGTTGAAAGTATTCTTACCTTTATAAAACGTACGTTTACGTTTTTTGAATACTCTGTTCGATCTTGGCATATTAAATTAAAATTTCAAAATTTTTGATTTTCAGAAATTTGAAATATCGAAATATTTAAAACGCTAAGAAGAAAAACGTGTATTCTCTCCAAAATAGGTAAACAACCCTAACAGTTACGCTTGCAGTGAATCTACAGTTAACTGCGTATGAATAAATAAAACAGAGAGTGGCTTTGGAAAAGCTTCCCAGATTTAAAAGGTCAATGTTTACATTTGTATCTGTCAAAGGGGGCGTGGCTCATCAGCTGATTATTTTTTAAAAATAATTTTAACATACTTTTAATTAGTAAAATGGCAAGTATGTTATATCATTGGAAAGGTCCTGATTTGGGAATTTTAGAAATATCAAAAACTCAAAATCGATTTCCCGAAGGTGTTTACCCTACTGAATGCGTTTTTTGAAGAATGAAATTTCTGCGATAATTTGTGCACGAAAAACGGGATATCTCCAAAACAATCCAATCAAATTCAATGAAATTTATAACATATATGTTATGGGCCCTTCACAGTGTAGCAAACCATAGATTTTAAGACACCCATATTTTAGAGCCATTTTTAGCTTAGAACATGCAGTAATTTTGACGAAAAATCAATAACATCAAATTTAAAGGTTTATAAAATATTTTTGATCCTGCGGTTTACGACACTTCAGATGGATCAAGAAATATATTAATGAAATCAAAATTGCATTATGTCTAATATACACATATTTTTATTTATGGCGTTTTTCTTAACTTAGAAAATTTTGCTAAAATTTCACAAAAATAATATTTTTTTTCAAAACCGAAGATTAGCACATGTAATTTATTTAATAATTATGACTCTTTAAGCCTATTTATGTTCTTCAAAACAATAGAATTTCTTTAAAAAAATCGATTTATGAAGAATTGGCCTTTGAACCTAGTCCGATACCTTAAGGAAGGTCTTCATCGGAGCTAGGGCTCGAACTCATGCCACGCAAGCCACGAGTTGGTGACCATGACCACTAGGCTACCGCGGCCTTACCAAACAATAAGAGTGGGAAGATTGAACCAGTATAAAACAAAGATTGAGCAAATTGCTCCAAGAATTTATTTTTCTCAAAACAACGAACATAAGTTCGACGAACGATGCAACAACGAAATAAGCATTGTTAAAGTTCTGAATACAACGATATCACGAACTCACGTGACTGAGGGATAACCACGTAAGTCGGGGTAGAATTTAGCACATTAATACATATACAGTAGAGCGTCATTTATCCGAACGTTTATTGTCCGAAGCGTCAAATATCCAAACCAAATACTAGATACGTTTTCGAACAGAGCAATGCTCAACACTTGTTTCGCGTGAGGCCAAAAGGGACGGGGAAACCCAAGGTGAGGGATATTTGGGGGAATTTCAGCTGTGTGATTTTGTAAGCATATGCACGGAATATTAGATCAGTTTGTTTCCAAGTGAGGGGATGTATACGTGCTCTTTTGTTGAGTTGTGAGCTGCTATGGTTTCGAATTCAAAACGGAAGCACTACGTCTTGAACATAGAGACAAAACTTGAAATATTGAACCGTCTCGCGAAGGAAGAAAGTAGAGCGTCTCTAGCACAGTTTTATAATGGTGGAAAGTCAACAATTTCTGACATAAAAAAAGCCGAGAAACCATTTTAAATTTTGCTTCAAGACTCGGAAGAAGGCTCAAAGGAAAGGAAAACCATGAGGGAAGAAAACGATGTTGTTCTTCATCGTGCACTCTTAAGGAACGGACCAAAAACGGATGAAGACGAGGACAACAACAACAACAACAGACTAAAGCAGCAAGGGTCTATCAAATGCTGAAGCATTTCTGCGTTAGAGAGAGCTATGAAGTGGTACGAACAGCCATCAGAGTGCTGTCCTACTCAACTACTGTTGCTCAAGAATCGGAGACATTTCAGCGAAAAAGCGAATGTGTACAATGGAACAGCGAAAAATAGCGATCATTTTCCACAATAAAGGTAAAATTGCGTCATTCTGCACCTGCTTTTTCTTCAAGCACGTTTCCCTCTTGTGATGATTTTCAATATTCGTACTGTGTCCGGTTTCATATACTGCATGAATCGCATTCAGTTTTCAGTTATCCGAACAATTGCGTATCCGAACGGTGTCCGGTCTCGATTCAGATAAACGACGCTCTTCTGTAAAATATTTTCAATTGGGGCCGAAGACGAAAAAAAAATAATTTAGAAAAAAAATGTTTAATAAAGTTTCAGATAACACTGGTACAAAATAATTTATTTTGAAGTAGAAGGTTTCATAAAATCTGACAAAATAGTCTGCAGACTCGATTTTTTTTTCTCTATCGGAATTTACTCGTAGCATGCTAATATTTATTTTATTCCTTGTTTTGTTTTCTTTAAAAAAATATGCTCTTCATTTGAGTCTGTATTTTACAACATTTGTAACCCATTTTCATTTAAACTGAGGCCCTCTGTAAAATTCCCCACTCCGTCATTCGATCTTCCGATTGAACTGGGTCCAAAGACTCAGGTTCTTCAATGTGTTGCACTTGCCCATGCATTTCTATGAGTTCATCATCTATCAGCTCCTGATTGTGAGGATCCAGCAGTTCTTGAACGTCATCAGGATCTATTTTTAAATTTATTTGCCTGGAAAGATGGACAACTTCTTCAAATACAATACCAATTTCATCAAGCTCCGGAATTGATTCCGCATCAGTAATGGAAAAAAGGAGAATCGATGAGATTTGAAAATCGCGTGACTCTGGATTCATGTTAGTTGGGGTAGTCGAGGTATTACTGCATTTAGAAATTCCAAAACTCTTCAAGTGAATTCTTCAGGGTCTTTCTAACGGAATTGAAATCCAGCCTGTCGCGCATGGAGATCAGAAAACGATCCAGTGAATCAACAAATAGATTTCACAAATGATAAACATTAAAATTCACTACTGTTTTATTCCTAAATAAATCTGAATAGAAACAGTAATAATTTTCTTAATTAAAAAGCTTTTTATGTGCCATGTTCTTATAACCTTTTTCATGTATTGCCATCGATTTCTAAGCTATAGTCCAAATTTCAATTCTCTGGCTCATCGGAAAGTTAGATTAAAATCAATTACAAAATTCCACCCGGACAGACATACAAGAAAGCGAGTTAATAAAGATACATGGTAACCTGGAGGTTCCTCTTACACCCCAGAGCCACAAAATTGAATACTTAGACTCAACTTGACCCGTGATATCGACAGGTTGTCTTTGTTTGTAAAATTGTGTAAGTTCCGTGGTTACAGGGCCCCTGTCGAAATCGGGGCCCACCTCTTTGGGGGGCTGATTTGAAGACTAGAACTTCTTTTTTTACATTTTCAAGCATTGCCATCCACTTCTAAGCTATGGTACGAATTTCAAGTCTCTAGCTTATTAAGAAGTTAGTTTTAAAACAATTACAAAATTCCACCCGGACAGACATACACGAAAGTGAGTTAATAGAAAAACATGATAACCTAGAAACCCCTCTTTGACCCTAGAGCCACGAAATTGTATACGTAGACGCAACTCGACCCGTGCCATTAATAGGTGGTTCGTGTAAGTTCCGGAGTTACGGGGCCCATCTCTTCGGGGGCCCGGGTTCAAGACTAGAACTTCTTTTTGCACATTTTCAAGCACTATCATCTACTTTTAAACTAGGGTCTAAATTAAGTCTCTAACTCATCGGAAATTAGTTTAAAATCAATTACAATATTCCTACAGGACAGACAAGAAAGCGAGTTAATAAAAACATGATAAAAAACAATGATAAAATGTAGTCATAAGGAATATTTTTTTAAAAAAATAAAGCCTGACAAATGTGTAATCCATGTTGATATTGTTACGTAAAAGATTACAATAACAGAGAAAACATTCAATTCAAAACACAAAATTTAAAATCTTTTTATTTTTGCTACCATGCAAAAAAATAAATTCTGTCTACTTAAATTTTCATATATTTCCCTCATCCGAAAGATTAGTCTAGGATCAAAGTATTTATATAAAGTAGTTGATTATCGAATTGGTCGCAAAGGTATTCTCTTCGAAGAACAATTCTGCAATATTTGTAAAACTCGTTTATTAGAAGTAACATAGTCTATATGCCCCGGGAAAAAACTAAACAGCTCGTGTTCTTCTTTTTCACTTTTGCACCGCTCTTCGTCACAGAAAATTAAATTAAGGAAGTTTACGAATGCAGTTTTTTAAATGTATGGAGAACATCAATCATTTTCCCTAGTCACTAAATTACAAACTGATTCCTTTCTATGCTTCTAAATATACATTTTCCACTGTAATGTTTATTTAAGAAAAGGGAATGTTATCAAAGAACTTATAAAATCACTATGATATATTTATTTGAAATTTTATCAGGTATCATTTTTCATATTCATGATATATTAGCAGCTTGCATTCACACACACACATTTTCCATATTAGAATTAATTAAAAAATACTCCACGTTAATTTCTGAGCCCACGAAACAAAAATGGAACAAAACCGACATAAACCAAAAAATACCAAGCACTTTTTTCTGGGAGTTAATACTTTAATTTGAAATGGGTATATAAAAATACCTTACTATTTTGTCCATGTTTTATCAAATAAAGAAAGTTTAAAAATCCACACCTAAAAACTTAATTTCCACTTGTTTTAGCCTTTGCTTTATCAGAGGAATGGAATAATGTCCTTGTATGAATATTATTATTTTATTTCACAAGTGTGTGTGTGTGTGTGTGTGTGTGTGTGTGTGTGTGTGTGTGTGTGTGTGTGTGTGTGTGTGTGTGTGTGTGGTGTGTGTGTGTGTGTGTGTGTGTGTGTGTGTGTGTGTGTGTGTGTGTGTGTGTGTGTGTGTGTGTGTTAATTTATATTTGTTTTGTCATGTTTTGTTCTTTTTTCTTTAAAAATTAAAAATGGGAAAGAACTGTAAGAATTTTACTCAGTAAAGTAGAATATATATATTTTTTCCCCATTTTACATTGATTTAGCATTATTTTACTTTTTACTTATCGCAGTTTTAAAATGCAAAGTGCATATTTTTGTAAAATTTTAGTGAGTTATTCGTTGGTCATCAATACAATATCAGAAGAAATCTAATTTGGGGTCATATTCAACTGACATTCAGTAAACATGTCGTCTGAAATATTTCATGAAATGTTTAAAAAATACTGACAAACTATTTTAATAAATCTTTCGTAAAAAAAAAAAAAATTTATCCCTATCATACAGTTTGATGTATTTCGGATTCTCGAAATTTACGAGTTGACATTTTAATTTCCTTTGCCACGTCCAAAACAAATTAATTCGTTCAATGAAAGTAATTTTGCTTGTCCTTCAATCTTTCGAAATACGTTTCAACTTTTTTTCTTGTACATGTGTGCAAATAACACCATTAGCCATTTGTTGCGTAAAAGCTCCCTACCTGAACAGAAAAAAATCGGAGAAAAAATTCCTATTAACGAAATGCCAAAATGGAACGGAGCAGTAGGAAAAAAAGTTATTAGGAAAATGACATCAACGCAGAAGCTTAGTTAAGATTAATTTGGAATCTTCTTGATTCAATTATCGTTCTTTCCACTGTTGCCACAATTGTCGTCTTATTCTATTTACCTTCACTCTTTTCGATGAATTAAGTTTCTCTCCGTCCCGTGGCAACTCATAAGACGAAAGAGAATGTCGAATGAAAATGGCGAAATTCGAGGGATTTATTCAATGTGTATCTGTGAATTCCAATCATAAAGCTTAAAAAAGAATTCAAGAAATTGTTCACCTATTTTGTTAAATGGAAGAAATAATTTTCTTTAAAAATTTAAAACGTATTATTTCTTTTGTTAATTTTTTAAAATAAAAAGTTGATAAATATTTTTATAATGATAATTATATTTTTGTATTTTTTCTCAGAATCTTTTATACAAAAATTTTAAGTAAAGGAATAAAGACGACCCTTTTTGATGGTACTGGCCTTTTTTTAGAAGAACAAAAAAGTAAACAAATAATATCCATAAAAGGAAAAAATTATTAATTTTACTGTTGAGTTAACTTGGAAAATGATAGTTGTCCAACGCAATGAAAAAACAAATTGTACTTGGATATATCTTGATTTAGTTTTCTCTGGCGAAAGGCAGAAAATTCATCATTTCTTCTTTCTTCTTCACGGCAAAAACTGTACAGGTGCTAAAAAACTCGTTTTACAGATAGTGTAGGATCGTCATTGATGAAGTGTTTTTCCTGAATTTTCGAAAATAAATTATTTTGGATATAAGTAAAATTCGTCTAACGCGAAAACGCTTAAGACGAAATATTGGTAAACACGAAATAATGCAACACTATATATTTTCATTGACAAACTATGTATTTTTATGATTTTTTTCTCTTAAGATATGTAAGGTAACTTTTAAAAAATGTATAAATTGTATTTTTTTCCCCTGGTATTAGTGTTAGTTGAGTCAATATGCATATAAAAATATTTTAAGAATAGTATTACAAAAAGAGAGAAAACGATTATTTAAATGCAATTTTTTGACAAAAAAATTAAGAAAAGACGACATATTTTAAGAAATCCTTTAAAAAATACTTCTTCTAATAATAATAATGCTTCAAATAATAATAATGCTTCTAATATTAATAATGCTTCTAAAATATTAACAATGCTTCTAATATTAACAATGCTTCTAATAATAATAGTATTTTGTCTATATATATATATATATATATATATATATATATATATAGGTAAGATTTCTTTACAATACTGAAATAAAAGATTCGAAAAATTCTCACTATCTTCAGTTACAATCAATCGTAATAACAACTGTTTATTTTCGTTAAATTTCTTTACTCGGACATAACAATAAGTGAATAAATCCCCTTCTATATTATATATTTCAAAAATCTTTATTCAGGCTTTGTAGAGAATTCTTATTTATAGATGAAACATTACTATTACTATTATAAAAGAATTTTTCATGAAAGGAGAATGCTTTAAAAATATACCATTCCTTTTTTCTTTTCTTTTTTTCGTTTTTTGCCAAAAAAATTGAATTTCAATAATTTTTTCTTGTATTAATATTTGTGAAACAATTTTATATGTATTTAATTTATTGACTACCCAAAATTCGCAGTTTTGATGAAAAATTTTGAAATTTTTTTTTATGCTTTTATTTTATAGCCCATACATTTAAGATTCCAAAAACATTCTATTTTTATTTCTACGATATTTAGAAGCAAAGCTATAGCATAATAAGTAAACCGGAAATGGAGTTAACAAAACCGGATACAGATCCCTACACAAAATATTTTTAAGATATTGAGTTGAAATTTTCAGAACATGTTTGATTTAGTTTTATTTGTGTTATGAATCAAAATCTAATCTCTGTGTGTATATTTATATTCTTTACTGCTTTTTTATGAAAAAAATTATCATTTTTTTAAGAAAACGTGTTTTTGCATAAAATTTGGCATATCTAAAAAAACTTTCAAATATATTACATATCTTTAAATTCCTAACACATATAATGATGTTATTCACGTACTGTATAAATATTATTTGAATGCATTTATTACAATTTGTGTAACTGCAATTTTTCATCAAAATTTCACTTAAAACGACAATTGTTATAGTCTATAAAACTCTTCAGAAAACAGCAAATGGTTAAAAAAAGTCCGAAATAGTTAAACATGAAGCTAAAGAGATCTTGACCTATAAATAGGGTGAGTTTAAAAAATGTACAATTAGTAGAAAAAATTTTATACTGTATTAAAATTTTTAAATGTATTTTTTGAAACTATGCTTTAAAATTTTTTTTCTTCATGATAAAGCTCTCACTACAGGGTTTCTTTTTAAGATATTGAATTAAAGTTTTCAGAAAATGTTTTATTTAGTTTTATCTCCAGCGTAGACTATAATATAATCTCTGTGAATATATTTATGTATTTTATTGCCTTTTTGTAAGAATATAATATTAGTTTTTTGTAAAAAATTGAGTTCTTGCATAAAAATGATATATTTCAAAAACCTTCAGAAGTATTACAAATCTTATAGCTCTAAGCACAGGCAATGCTGTTATATATCTAGAGTATAAATATTATTCGAATATATTAATTAGAACTTTCAATACAAGGTTTACCGTAACTGCAATTTTTCAATTAAATTTCACTCAAAACTCCCAAAACTTCCAAAATTATTTTTAATTTTGTGGAAATTGTACTTGAATTCCTAGTTGTATACTCCCTTTCAAAGAAAAAAGTGTTTATTTAGTTGAAAATTTATATATTTCAAAATAAGTTCTCCAAAGGTAGTCGCATACTTTAACACGAAACGAAAATCGCTTAACAAGAAAAGATTTTTTTCCCCTGAGAATGAATAAAATGCGGAAATAATGAAATGTTTGAGAAAGTTTCTGTATTATTGGACTGTTCACTGTATCATCGGAAGAATTGGGGCAGTTGATGATGATAATGTGAGTAAAGCCCCAATTGTGACAGACAAAGACATTTTGGAGTTTGTTCAAAGCTCAAAAAATGTCATTATTGATGCAGATTACGACGACGAAAATGAAATGAATAATTCAGTTCCTGTTCTCAAGTCGTCTGAGATGAGGAAGATCACGATCAAGTTTGCTCAATTATTCAGACGCACATTCCAAAGGGGAACAAATAAAGCATCGAACAATTTGTTGTCGATTGGATGCTAAAAAAGACAATGCACAAAGATAAATAGCAGATTATTTTCCAAAAACCCTAAAAATGTTTTGTTCTTTAGTAAAATTGAGAACATATTGTATTCAATTTCATTAAGTTTATATGAATGTTTTGTTTTGGTTTGTATTAAATCCATGCATATATACATATTTGTGTAAATAAAATGTACGTAAATAAACTTAATTTTGTTAATTATATGGGGGGGGGGTTGCAATATCCTTAACACGAAAAAATATTTCATTCCCCTCAGTTTTGTGTCAAACGACATTCACTGTAGAAGTTTCTATCAAAGCCTAGAGTCTATTTTCGGTATGAGCTGGAAAACAGGAAAATTCCAATAGAACTTAGTGTTTTCTTGCGCGCCACAAAGGTGCTTTCAATTTCAATTTATTCTTGATTATAATTCAGTTTTTTATAGTCCGACCCCAATTTAATGAATTCATCGATACTGATATTTTATCTGTTAATTCGGGTTTATTCGTAATATTGGGTTTAAATAAACAATTTTTTGTACTGCCTTTTATAAATTCCAAACTACTGTTTGTAAAAAAATGCAAAATAATGAAAGAATCATCAGCATTAAATGAAATTTAATGCAAAAACGACTTGTATTAGAACAAATGAAGGACGAAATTTTCAAAACAAAAAAACAATGTTAAGTGTCCGAAATCAGCATTTGGTGTACCCACCACGCGATGCAATCAGTGCGGCTATACGACGTGGTATGGAGTCAAACAGAATTTTAATGTCTGTTAGTGGAAGAAAATTCCATATTGCTTGTATGCGCAGCAAAAGCTCGTCTTTTGAAGCTGCAGGACGCAGATCACGAGCGAGACGCCGACCCACCAAATCCCACACGGGCTCCATAGACGACATATCCCGCGAATAAGCAGGCCAAGGAAGAAGTTATATGTGTTGGGCTGAACAGAAGTCTCGAATAGTCTTTGAAACATTTGGGCGTTTATTATCCTGCTGAAAGATAGCTCCAGGGATGCCTTGAAGGAAGGGAACGACTTCGGGCTGTAGCACTTTACAGATGTACCTGTTGCTATTGAGATAACCCTCGATTCGTAGCAAACTGAATCGTCCGTGATTCGAAATCACACCCCAAACCATAACTCCGGGGATTAGGCCACTATGTCGTTCGATAATGCACTCTGGAAAGCAGCGTCCACCGGCAAACGTCTAACACGAAGGCGGCCATCATGGTCCCACAAATGGAAGTGTGACTCATCTGAAAAGACTGATCAGCTTGCCAGGTTCTATGCTCATGAGCCTATTGCAGACGCAGCCGTCGATGGTTTGCCGCGAGGGGGATCCTGTATAAAGGCACCCTTGCACTTTTATACAGGCATCGTTGCACGCAATCCATGGTGCAGCAGACGTCGGAGAATTGACGAAACCGACATTAGTATACCTGTAGTAGTAGACCAACGTGCTGCCAACTGCCTGGAGGAAGATGTACGGTCATTCACCGCCATGCGGAAAAGGTGTCGATCGTCGCGTTCTGACGTCAGCTTCCGTCATCCACTGCCAGTTTTTAGAGGTGTTCGGTGCTCTTCAGTCTACTGCTTCCAAACTCGCATCACTGTGGAACTGTTCTGCTACACACGAGCTCCTATTGAGCTATAGGAAAATCCTCCTTTTCGAAGGCCAATAATCACCCCCCTCCCGATCAAACACCGTAAGTTGTTGGAATTTCTCCTTATTTCGTCGTGTAGGTATACTTAGGTTTCACTAAATGTCCGCACTAACAAATAATCATCAATTATTTTCAACGTCCCGCTACAGCCCTCTATTTATACGCTTTCAGCATCAGTTCAGAGGGCGCTGAAACTTTACTGTTTTACGTAACATTCTATAATTGATATTTACTGCAAAGCTCATTTAATTCTGATGATTCCTTCATGGGGATGCATTTTTTGCAAACAGCAGTGTATAATGAGCAACTATTCAAAACATATCTATACTTGGAATTTACACACTTCTTATTCAGTAACTGAAAGTACTTTTAATGATTCATTTTAATCGGGAGGAGAGAAAAATTTGTTAAATAGAGAATCGGTGAATCGGGATCTGACTGTAATAATATAACATCGAATATAAATATGTGTTAAGATGTGCTTTTTAAAAGTGCAAAACATTTTAGGTTTTTCTAAACAATGATTCACATTCATTTGGTGATAAGGTACTTGTTATTACGGAGTATGTGAATTCTCCAGAGATTCACTCACACAATACTTTTTTCACTTTTTAAATTTAGTTTATTTTTATTATTTTAATTTTCGCTCGATAAAAGTTACTGTTCATCTCATTTCACAAGATTCCTGGTAAAATTATAATTAAATCCCATTGAATTTAATGTTAAAGTGTAGAAATTAAGAAAATAACTGGTTTGAGATACTAAACCTAAGAAAGGTTCAAAAAACAGACAAGTACATATTCATTCTGACACTATTTATTTTAACAAACATTAATTATTCTTTTATGTTATTTTATTCTTTTGATTTTGAATCAACTTTCAGTATTTAATATTAAGAGTTTAAAACATTTAATACAAATTGTCGGAAAATATTAAAATAATAGTCGCATACATTCCCCAAAATAATATACTTATTCGGTAATTTGGAATTTTAAAATTATCTGTTTAGGTCATTATTAATAATTCTTACTCCCATTATTTTTTGATTAATTCTTTCTATTTAATAACTCCTCATGTTGTAATAACATTTTTTGTAATTATATGTACCTATTACAAAGTTACACTTAAATATGTGCTAACTTTGTTGTTTAATTAAATATTACATGAAATTTTACTCGTCATGGATTAATTTCATAAACTTCATTAATAATTACATTTTAAAATGTTTTTCAATTCTTCCTATTATATAGCTCCACACGCTATCTCTATATTTATGTATATATATATATATATATATATATATATATCTTGTTCAAATATCAATCATTAATAAAATTCTTGCTATTCATCCAATTAAGGTCAAATAATTTTTTTAAAACTTGTAGTGGATGGCACTTGATGTTAATATAGTTTTTTCAAATATTAATTCATTAATTACCGGTTAATTAAATTAAATTAATTAGCAGTTTTTGACGCCAACTTAAATTTATGTCCATTGTTGTAACAATGTAACTAATAAAACAATGACAAAAGTTGGAGATGAAAACCGGTTTTTCAGCCAAACTAGCCAAACCGGATATGCATTGTTACAACAATGCAGACAAATCTTGCTCTTTTTTCAATTCCTACAATTAGTTCGCTCTCTCCCTATATATATAATTACTTTCTATTCATCCATTCATAGTAGGAATTCATATAAAAAAACTTTATATTACTCTTGTTATTCTATCTATTTATCGTACCACTTACGTAGCAATAAACTTGTAATTATTGAATATTCTCTGTCAAATTATAAATAGTTTTTAACTAAATGAAATATTTGAAATATTTAGAATACTATAAATTTTAAAATAAATTTGTTTTATTCGTTATTTTATAAAACTTTATTATTTTTATTTGTGTGATTCGTTTTAGTGTTGTTTTCATATTCAAATTATTGTGAGTGAGAATTTATTTTAAAAATGTTTGATATTCTTCATAAATTGTTTCAACCTTATTCTACTTTTCACGAAATACTTAATTTATATTTATAATTGTACTAAATTACTTTTGGAATCTTTACGAGTTATTGCTTCATTAAAATTGTTTCAAATTTTATTTCGATTATTTTATTAAAAATCCTTCTTTTCCTAATTTTTCGATTTTAGTTTTTATATTTCTTTTAATATCTAAGTAATAAAGTCTATTTTCGACATTTTTCGATTTATAAGAAATGCATTCACTCGATCTATTCGAGTCCGCAAATTTGTTTCGTTTAGAAATGCAATGAAATTCTGTTAAAGTCCATGCATAATATGTTACTCCTTATTCGAACAGAAATAATCTTTATGTTCTAAATTAAAGAAATACCAGCAAAAAATGCTTAAAAAATCAAATTTAATAGCGTTTAAACACAGAACTTAAAGCTTCAATGATACTATAAAATGGATGCACAAAAATATCATACCATTTTCCAGAAATAATT
Organism: Trichonephila clavata; assembly: GCA_019973975.1. NCBI lineage: Eukaryota > Metazoa > Arthropoda > Arachnida > Araneae > Nephilidae > Trichonephila > Trichonephila clavata. The sequence goes on from BMAO01039451.1 coordinate 796,272, forward strand.
CAATTGTGACACTTCATTTCCCAAACAAACAGATTATTCACGCATAATTATAACACATACATTTATAAGCAGATAATTCCAAACAATCTGATAATGGACGGTTCGAAAGTCCTTAGTATTTGTTCCGCCAAGTGAAATCCCTTTATTTAAATCAATTACATGGTGCCATCTGCGTGGAAGAATTTCTGTGGAATATTATCGTTTGGTCTCGCTTTCTGCTATTTTAGATTGGAATTAGTTGCTATTTTATCCAGCTAAAAATTTTAAAATATTTTATTGGAAACAATTTATCGTTTGTCAGAAAGTTAAGACATTTTCCATTAATAGCACTGCATTTGTAAATGAGAGCTGGGATTTTTTAAATATGCTGAATATATTTTCAGTTAACATTTAATGAAATTGCATTCAAAGTTTTCATGTTTAGAAAGCTTGAACTTCTTCTGCCATTTTAATTTATTACTTTTCTGCTCGAATAAAACTCTTTAACAATATGGAATAAAATTTTGTAAAAAAGGTATTATTTCATAAAACACTGTTATTTCTGTAGAAATATGTAGGTGCATGTGTGTGGGAACTCGAGAGGAAAGAGAAAGAATCTGATTTTAAAGTAAAGAGCAAAAAGATTTTTTTTGAAGTATAACAATAATAAGAAATGTAAACAAGAAACTCAGTAATAAAATAATTCCCTTCGATCTGCTTACAAAAATAAAAGTTAAAAGAAACTCTAAAGGAAAAGTGGTACTCTTGATGGTAAACTTTTAACTTTTACTATATAATCAAAGTTTTCGATGAAATAATCTGTAATGTGTTTAAATCATTTTCAAAATATTTCTGTAAAATATTTCAAACTTTTTGATTCACCAAAAACTTGTACCATTTTTTTATCCGTTTAAACTGATTCCCGCTATTTAAAATTAAAAAATAAATAAATAACAAATTTCTGCTAACCTTTAAGCCTGAAATAAAGAAATTAGCTCGAATATTTTTAAGTTGCATTAACGCAGATAAAGTAAAAATTGGAAAGTAGCTGTGCAATTATTTTAGACTGAAATCCACTTAGAACCATTTTCTATTTGTGAAATTGCTTCATAAATATTCAAAATAATGAAACATACGTTTTTGATTTTTTTTTTTTTTTTTTACAATACAAAACATAATATTTTAAGAAACTGTGTGACTTTCAATGTAAAGAAAAATATTTTAAGAAAAATGAATGAAACAAAAACAAATGATCATTAAAAAGCTTTACATTTTTTTTAACCCAAAAAGGCACAAGTGATTGAAAAATAATTTGTTAGAACATATTTTACATTTTTAGCTATTGGTTTACTTTTATAAAAATTACTTTTCCCACATAAAAGTAGCTATTTAAGTTTCCTTTCACAATAAAAAAAATAACGAGAAGGAGAATTGTATGATAAATAAATATTCTTTTATGAAATGAAGCCTTGAACACAATTCAAATTTATTGAAGCAATAAAAATTTTAATGCTCTGCTTGCCACACGTATACCTCATACATCTCACCATTGAAAATGTTTTAAACCTTCTAAAAACAAAACTCCATAAAAATAACGACTAGGAAAATCAGCGTGTTATTTATTACGTTACTTTTATTGTCCCTGGCATAAGAACTGTACGAAAACGTAGCGACTCATTAAAACTATCCTTCTTAATTAACATCGAATAGTTATGACGAGGGAAAAAAAGAACGAAGAAAAAAAAGAACAACTCATCAACCCAAGAAGAGGATTTAACAACTCTTTTCTCGCAGTTTTAATATTCTTCCACCTCAACCCCCCAAAAAATGCAACAAAGCGCAGAGAGATTTTAACAGCAATTCATTCCTCTAAAGTTTGATTAATTAGTTGGGACGGAATTTGTGCGGAGGGGTGGGAGCAATTAGCGCCGAAGGATTAACGGCCGCCAAAGCGCGCCAATCATTCCAGAGTAAAAACCTTCTTCTCGAGGTTGAGTAATTTTGCGGAAGTTCTGTAATCGGAAATTCATTTAGAAACCTATTTTAGTCGAGTTCCCTGAGATATTTTCGCTGTCTATGATTAACTTATCGGTTGAGTTGAACGGTGAAAGGTTTTCGGTGGGAAAGAATTATTGCTTAGAAAGGGGGCTTTTCAATGTAGGGCATGATGAAAACTGGTTTTTAGTGTTGGTGAATCTTTTAAAGAAAGGTAAATCGCATCTTACTACACTGTGAGTGGTAAGATGCTCTAATTCAGTGATTTCCAAAGTGGTCTATATGGATCCCCAGGGGTCTATGACCACCTGCAAGGGGTGCACGGCAGCTAAAAAATAATTCGGGGGTCCATAAGGTGTAAAAGGGGGTTTACGATAGCCTAAACCAGATTCTGATTTTAACTTTAATAGACAATCTAATAAAGTGTAAACTATATTTACCTATTTAACACCTTTATTTACTAAATTTACTGGGGTTGATTTGCAATTACAAAGGCGACTGGATACATTTCATTAAAAAGGTCCATCATTTTGTCGTGACTGAAAGCCACCCCTTACACTACTGTCTCCCTGTCTATCTGAAAATACTGCGAGATGTGTAGGCGAACTTAAATGATCAAAAGACATAATTGCGAATCAAATAGATTTATTGATTCTAATCAACACCAATGTTAAGAAACGCACAATTCAATTGAGAAAAACAAATAACAATGGAGTGTGAAACTGGGACTCACTACTAGCGGAATAACAGAATATCAACTGAATCTAGGAAGCTAAAACGCGCACAATTACAGCTACGCCACGTACTAATATTCGCAATATCTTAAATAAAATCACTGACCTTATAATTTATATTGGCTGTTCTTTCGTGATGATTTCTGCCTCTTTACTGGTTGGGATAATGGGTGAAAAATCCACGCTCTGTAATAAGGATATTCACAATCTTCAATCCGCTTCCCTTCGCGTACCTCCAAACGTAACCGCTATCTACGATTGTCAACAACTTGTGCTGACGTCCCGATCTTTAATTCACTTGACTTCTCTCTTCTATTACTTCACTTTACTTAACTCAATAACTCGCGAAACCCGTACTTATATAATATATCTAATTTGCATAAATCACGCCCGGCTCTCGGTGAAGATTGGTTGAAATAAATAAATTATCTTACAGAAAATAGAGGAGGTTAATCAAAAGACCGTATAGATCCGTCACAATTTTAGTGTTTCTTGCCAGAATCAAGCTAAAGGAGTATAAAACTGGACATCATGAATTTTAACAGTTTCTCAATTTGTCACAATCTACCAGAAGAACGACGTTTTAACCTATTTTCAACATTTAAATGCCTTTCACTCAGGTTTTGAAACTAGGTTTGAAAATGCTTTGACCATGGTAATATCACAGTAAGAAATGAATTCATGCTGTCAGATGAAAAGAAAAAAAAAAAAAGAAAGTAATGTCTGATTACAAAAGGAACTTATTTTAATAACCCTAACGAAGTTCTTAAAGTAAAGTTTAGATACGAATGTCAGCAATTTTGGCTTTAAAACGATATACCTGTTATTTTTTCGAATTATGGAACATCTTAAGAAAGCTTTCAATTGCTTTTCCTAGAGAGTAGGAGTTTCAGCATGGTTGCCTATCTCCAAAATAAAAACAGAAAGAAAAAAAAAAGAAAGATTATATAGATCCTACTAACCAAGGAGGTTGATGGTTAAACCTGAAAATATTGATGCCAAATGTTAAAAATGTGTTATTGTGAAGCACCAGATTCATCCCACCCATTAAAAACATTTGTTTGTTGCTCTGTTATTTTATGTAACAATTATTTTATATATCAAATTAAAATTTACTTAATTAATTCGCATGTATTTCTTTTTAAATAATCTACTTAACTCCAGTTAGAATCATAAAACTTTTAAAGTAATTAGTGCTATAGCAGCTGTCAAAAAACATTTAAATTGATAAATTTGCAAAAATTCATTATTAGGTAAGTAACACAAAACCGAAAAACATGGTAAGGGGTTTATGAAACAAAAAAGTTTGGAAACCTATGCTCTAACTAATTTCTTCAAATAAATTCTGCTCAACTCATGGATTAGCGAGCCAAACTGTTTTTATGCTTTTAGTTTTAAGCCTTTTATTGCGGATGGGGCACCACCACCTACCAGACTAGGGTTAGCAGCCCCGGGATCCCGAAATCCCGGGATTAAAATAACTAATCCCGGGATTTAATTTTTGTCTGAATTATATTTTGAAAGTTAATCTGGTATTACACTTAATGTACCTTATTTACCTTTTTTGTATTGTATACGTATAATATCACTTAAGAAAAGAGTGACATTATACTAAAAGTTTTCGAGGCGGGTGTGTATTTTAAACCATGAAACTTGATAGTTGTTTTCTGTTATTTTCTTCTGTAACTTTCTCCCTATCGCGAGTGGGGTCAGAAAACGGACATTTCTCCCATCTTCAGGATGTCCGATGTCAGTTAACTTGGACAAAGGCAATTATAATTTTGGAAGATATCTAGTAGGATTTTCAGCTCCGGGATCTCGGAATTCCGAATCCCCGAGATCCCGGGTTTTTTTCCCATCCCGAAATTTCGGGATTTAAATTTTGTCTAAGTAAGATTTTAAAAACTTTTTCTCACACAAATTTTCTAAGAATTTGATTCTTCAAAAAATTATATTTTTTTTTATGAAATATGTACGAAGAATTATTTTTGTGCAATTATAAGTGAGCTATAGGTTAAAAAAACATATGCACAGCTCTCATTTCTCGTAGGGGAGAATGTTGCATAGATCTAAGTGGCTCGCTGCAATGTTTACACAATAATATAAGCAACATCTCAAGAATAGATTTTGTCACAGTTCCTTCTTCAATTAAATGCCTTTAATTAATAGCGGACCTGCTTGGAAGACTTGAGACACTTCAAATCCCATTGCATTATTAGCAGCTCATGCAACTGGATCTTCAATTTCAAATGAGGTAACACATGAAATTGATCCCATTCTGATTCAATAACTGGATCAATTTGTATAGAAAAACCATTAAGTGTAGCAGAAGAACTAAATAAATTTATCAAAGATGTCTATACATCAATGTAGTCTATTAAATTTGAGACACTGTCATCAAAAATTCAAAAAGAAATATGTCTCTCTTTTGAAAATAGAGGGAAACGTGGTAACTACCTGAAAAAGAACATACTCCTATTTAATGACGCTAATACCTACTGGTAAAGAATCCGAACGTACATTTTCTTCAGCAGGATAATGTGTTACAAAAAATAAGAAGCCGTTTCAACAATGAAACGCTGGAGGAGCTCTGTTTTTATAAGCTTATTTACAGAAACATAAAAAAATGCTTTTTTTAAAATTTCATTATGTACTATTTTTATTTGTTTTTTATGATGAATTAATTTTTTTTCATTTGTTTCATTAAAGTATTAAATCAATTTTTAATTATATTTTAAGTTTTATTATGTAATTTCAACTCTGCTAATATGTAAACATTTTTAATAAATAGCTCAATCCTAATCCCGGGATTGAAAATATGACACGGGATTGCAATCCCTATATACCAGACTTTTCAAATAAAAAGGTCTTTCTACCTTTGATAAGCTATTGTTCTTATGGATTGCGTATTTGAACTGTCCATAGAACTCTAAGAATATCAATGGGTCTCCATAAAATTTATTTAAACTTATAAACGAGATAACTCTTTAATAAGGGGCTGGATTGAAATCTGAAATTGATTGCGATTGAAAAGAAACTTGATTTTGTTGAACGGAATTTTGGGCATTTTCACTACCTAAACTTAGATCGTTTATTTTTCTTTGAAGCATACATCAATTTGTGATTAACTTTTCATAGTGTTTTTCACTAATTTTTATTTCCGTTCCAATGTCATTCACATCAATTAACAACCTGATACTCAAGGACTTTAATGTTATCAATTTTACTTTGTAATAGATTTAATAAATCATTTAATTCAGAACTATCGACTAAATCCTTACTTTCTTCTATTCTTTTCATCAATTTAGTCGTTAATGATTTAAATGCCACTCTTTTTTTTCTTAAAAAGATCTAATTACATATTGAAATTAAAATGTACTCACCCGTTTGAAGAAACCTTCGCTGAAATACTAGGTAATCCATACCAAAAAAACGAGCATTAAATATTCTTCTGCAATCGCACTAAATAACTTAACTACACTGCTGGCCATCGTAAATGCAACACCCTGAAGGAAGCACGCAAATAACATGAAATTTACAGCATGCATTAGCGGAGGTGAGATTTGAAAATGATTAGAATTTCAGCGCAGACACACATCACGCACGCCTGTGGCGCCACCTCAAAGCGCTATTTAGTGCTTGGAGATTTTGACGATTTCAAGTTCAGCAATTGTGTTTTTCTTGTGGTTTTTTCAAAAAATGATCAGTTATGTCTTGTAGAAAACAGCGATCAGCTTTTGATCAAGTGTCCGAATTCGACAAAGGAAGGACAGGGGCCTACCGAGATTGTGGATTATCTTTCAGGGAAATCAGTAGTCGTGTTGGACGAAACCAAACAACTGTTATGCGGATATGTGACCGTTGGATGCAGGAGGATACGATGGACCGACGGGGTCGAACACATCCACCTAAGGGAACCACTTCACGTGAGGACAGGCAAATTGTGCGCATGGCAGTGACGGATCGCTCAGTCACATCACGAACCATAGCATAGCACATTGAGTCTGTAACTCATCATTCAGTGTCTACGCGTACCATTCGACACCGTTTACAGCAGAGTGGTCTATCCGCCAGACGTCCAGTGCTTGGTCTACACTTGACACAGAACCACAGACGTCTCCTCCGCCAATGGTGCGATGAAAGAAGGATGTGGGAGGCAGAATGGAATGAAGTTATCTTTACTGACGAGTCACGCATCTGTCTGCAACACCACGATGGTCGGATTCGAGTCTGCAGACACCGTGGAAAGAGGATGCTGAACGTTATGCCCCGCTACACTGGTCTTGCGCCGGGAATTATGGTATGAGCGCGGTATTGGATATCACTCTCGCACTCCTCTAGTACGCATTGTCGGCACTTTAAACTGCCAGCGCTACATCTCCGAAGTGTTGGAGCCAGTTGTCCTTCCTTACCCTCAGGGCTTCGCCACAGCCATATTTCAACAGGATAATGCGCGACCACACGAGGCACGCATTGTCCAAAGGTTCTTCGTCAATCCCCAGATTGAATTGCTTTCCTGGCTGGCTTTCTCCGGGTCTTTCACCGATAGAAAACATGTGGTCCATGGTTGCTCAACGATTGACCCAGATTACACCCCCAGCTGTCACACCAGATCAACTTTGGCAACGTGTGGAAGCTGCTTGATCTGCTGTACCCCAAGAACACATCCAAAGTCTCTTTGAATCAATGCCGAAGCGTGTGGCAGCGGTGATCTCCAACAATGGCGGCTACTCTGGCTACTGATTCTTGCAGGAACCACACTTCACAGAAGTCTATAAATTTAATCATTTGATACTTGATCAACATGTTATCTACAAAATAAATTTTGTTGTGCTATCTTTTGTCTTTCTTGGTGTTGCATTTTCGGTGGCCAGCAGTGTATAAAAAAGTGCTTGCCAAATATCAAATCTCAACCTAATACTTACGAAAGGAAATTTTTTTATCAATATAAGCCCCGTAATTTTGAGAGACGATTTCCGAATTACCCGTTTGTGACGGGTGCTTACGCGTTTCACTAACCTTCTCATATATTCTATATTTTATTTATTTCAACCAATCTCCACCGGGAGCCAAAGCGTGATTTATGCAAATGAGATATTTTATATAAGTTCGGGTTTAGCGAGTTAGAGAAGGAGGAAATGAAATGAAGAGAGAGGAGAATGAAATGAAATGAGAAAGTGTTTTTCAAGTGTAAACGTAGATATTGTGAGTAGAGTCTATCGTACCGTTGTGGTAAAATTAGTTCATAAAAGAACTGCGAGAATAGCAGAAAAAGAAGTCGCCTATTAAAGGAATCCAATCAAGATATTAAGGAAGCAGCCAGACGAACCTGCCGTAACATAAGAAATCAGGTTAGTTTTATTTGTTCCAATTAAGTAGAAGTGTGTAGCTGTAATTGTACGCGTCGACCCTTCGTGGATTCAGATAGGATTCTATCGTTCATGATTATTGAATCCTTCTCATTCTCCACTGTGTTTTATTGTTCTTAAAATTGAATAGTATTTGTGTAATCTCTTAATTAAGAAAAGTCAATAAATAAGATTGATTTGTTAAAATAAGTAGTGAATTTATTATGCATTCAACACATTCAGATTTAGGTAATACCCGAAGGGGAGTTGATAATCTTAGAGGTAGCGAGAGGCTACGACACTGGCACCCAACCGAAATACCGGAATTAAGAGCAAGTGCAGGATTTAGAGTTTTGCCGGAATTATTTTTTTCGGGTAAAGAAAATGTGTCTGAGTTTATTACAAATATTGATGATAACATAGCCTACTATGAAATACCGGCAAATCTGGCGTGTGCGTATTTAAAGGGTCATTTAATTGGGAGAGCGTTAGACTGGTTCGAGGTCATTGGTATTGAGTGTGTAAATAAAGAAGCGACTGCATTCGCAACGCTTAAAAAAAAGTTGTCGGATAGTTTTCCAGTAGTACGGAATAAATCAGAGTTAGAGGCTCAGTTTTTTTCATCGAAGCAACGGAGAGGTCAGGCTCCGTCAGACTTTATTTACCAGCTATTAGAAGTCCATAAGACTTTAAATTTGAATTATGATGAGCTAAAATTGGTCGATCACATAGTAATGCGACTCGAACCCCAAATTATGGGTTATTTAGAAGTTCGAAACCCCACAACGAAAGTTCAGTTGTTAGAGTTCGTAGACCGGTATGAGGAACGTCATAGCTGCAGGGAAACATAGGGTTCGAGTAATAATTTTTCTAGACGAGGTTGGGATATGAGTAGGAATCCAGCGGAAAGAAGGAATAATAGAAATTGGAGAGATACAGGGGTCGGAAACAGACAAAATGATCAGAGAGGACTAAGCAGGGGTGCGAATAATTTTTCTCGTCATAATTATCAAAATCAAGGATTCGAGGGAGGAAATAGCAACAACCAACCAAATCAGCGAACAGACCGGTATCAGAACCGTAGGATGGTGGTTAGGAAGGGTCCTAGTGATGATTCGGCAAAGCAAAATTGGAGGTGTGTTGATTGTAACAGCGGAAGGCAGAGAAATGCCAATTTAAACTTTCTAAGAGATCGTGTTGAAGGAGATCCTCCTAATAGAATTAAACTTAATTCATTACGGTTATCACCAGTTGATCTTCCGTATGTGCTGATTCTTTTACATGATACGTTTATAAAAGCTCTCTGGGATACAGGGGCGGAGAAGTCATTTATTTCAGAAAAAACATACCGATCATATTTTTCTGTTTGTCCTATTAAGAAATCGTTAGCTGAAGTAGTTACGGCTCAAGGGTCACAATGCGGAAATTTAGGCGCAATTTAGTTACGAATTAAAATAAGGGAATTTTCGAAGTTGTGGAAATTTCATGTGATTGCTGAGATGCAATATCCATGCATCCTGGGTATTGATTTTATGTCACATGCAAAGATAAGTTTTGATTTTGTTACGAAATCGTTAATCATTCCGGACTCGCAGATTGAGAAATTGGCAATTTCGGACGAACTGGTACGGATAGATTTATTAAAGAATAAGTTAAAAGCAGGGCAAAAACAGAAGTTGGCAAATTTTTATGTAAAATGGGAACATCGCCCAGGTACGCAAAATTTAGTGGCTGATATGTTGTCTAGAAACCCGTTAGAAAGTAATGAAGAACCAAAGGTGTCTTGTGCGGTGATTAGATCGTTAGTATTATCGTCTAGAGAACAGTTGAGAGAGGAACAGAGGAATGATCCGGAGTTAGGTCATATCTTGCGGTTTTTAGAAAATCCTGACGATAGTTCCATTAATGAGTCAATCTATATAGAAATTGGTCCCGTGACTTTAAGTTAGTAGATGGGTTGTTATATTATGCAAAATATACAACCACACTAGGTGAATTAAGAGTATTTATACCCAAAACATTACGTAAAGATGTTATGCGAGAATTCCATGACTCACCGATGGCGGGCCATCTAGGCAAAAAGAAAACCTACTTAAAATTAAAAGACGCGTGTTATTTCCCGTACATGAGGAAATACATTTGTAAATATGTAGCAATCTGCGACCAATGCCAAAAATTTAATTATAAGAACGGATTACCAGCTGGTCAATTAATTCCGATAGTAACGAATTTTCCGAATGAAATCGTATCTTTAAATTTATTAGGCCCATATCCTGCAACTAGTCCGGAACACTATAAATTTATTTTAGTAATAACGGATAATTTTTCTAAATGGGTTGAAATAGTTCCCTTAAGGAAAGCTTCGGCTAAAGCAATTGCCAATGTATTTTTTGAGAATTATATTTCGCGTTATGGAGCTCCTGTAAAGTTAATTAGTGATAATGGCCCCCAAATGATATCCGAAGTTTTTGAGCAAGTATGTCGCAGGTTGAACATAAAACACGTTAAAACTGTGGTCTATCGACCACAAGCTAATCAAACGGAAAGAGTTAATCGTACTCTTCTAAAAATGATTTCGAGTTTTGTCGCGGATAATCACACAAACTGGGATCAATTTCTGCGTGAGTTAAGTTATGCTTTAAGGACAGCAGTACATGAGACAACGGGTAAAACACCAGCGGAATTATTTTTAGGTCGAAATTTAATCACTCCATTTCAAAAATTAGTAATGGTAAATGATGGATCAGACTTAGTTTGCGGAAATATAGAAAAGTTGTTTGAAGAGGCTAGGATACATACAAAGAGCCAGCACGAGAAGTGGGCGAAATATTATAATAAGAAGAAGCTTGAAGTTAATGTGAAGGTTGATGATCTAGTGTTAGTTCAAACTCACCCGTTGAGTTCGGCAAGTAAGAAAATGGTGGGTAAATTTATGCCAAAGTTTGAGGGCCCCTATAAAGTTCTGAGTGTGAAAAATAATAATTTAGTATTATTAAAGTTTGGTAGAAGAATAACTGTTAATGTGGATCAGGTGAGAATTTACCATCAAAGAAAATCAGAGGACAGTGTTGCCGAATCGGAAATTGCGAGAAGTAGTGATCATAATGCAGTAGTATCAGACAGGTTGGATGATAGGCAGCCGAGATTAATGCAATCAGAAAGTGATGGGAATTGTCGTAGAGGATCAGAATCAGGAAATTTGGAAGTTAGTAGAGATATAGTTACGAATAGACGCGATGGAGAGGAGGTGAGAAGGAAAAAACTTGTGCGGACGGAGTCTACTGTTTCTTCGAGGAGTGATGTGTATAATTTTAGGAAAAGAAAGCCACGTTGGACGGAGAGAGAGAAAAGAGGAAGGCCCGAATCTTGGGTTGAGAACATACAGAGGAAGAAGAGGCCGGAGGCCCAGGTATCCCGGGACAAGAGAAAGTTGACCTCGTCAATGCCGTCTCGTCCCTCCAGAAAGCGGTATAGAAAGGTGGAAGAGAGGAATTCTGAAGGAACAATTCCAGGACCATCCCGCAGTGAACAGAGGAAATCGGAAGGAACAATTCCAGGACCCTCCCACAGATTCAAATACAAAAGATCCCGTCCAATTCAGCAGGAACGGAACTGCCCTTTCAACCTCCGGAGCCAACGTCGAGTGGACAGCAGCCAGAATCAGAATCTCACAAATGGAAGGAACGCCTCAGCAGGAGCATATCAGCTTCAGCGGACTCAATGGAAGAGGAGACCGAAAAGGTGGGAGCGCAGAGAGGACAGTCCTAGGACAAGATCATCCAGTACAGAGGCCGTGGTTGGATACAAAACCTATGCAGATTGGATCTAAAGACTAGCCAGGTTGAATAGTTCTAATTTATTTATTTTTCCCCTGACAGACAGTTCAGAGTATTTTCCATGTGGGCTAGTCTATTTTTTTTTTTTTTTTTTTTTTTTTTTTTTTGTAAAATTAGCGTACAAAAGTCACTGCGTTTTGTGCATTTTCATATCGATTGAAAAAGCTTTTGTATTTAATTTTTTTCCAAATTGTGGAAAAACGTTTGTTGAATAGCAATTGTTTTGCTACACAAAGACGATGCTTTATATGTGAGATTACTTGTATTGTTTGTTGCAATATATTGTATGTAAAAAAATGTATATATTTTTGTGTGTAATTATTAAGATGTATAAGTAGTGTCTGGTTTCGGGGCGCGGCGTAATTAGGAACACTAACAAAAACATTAACAGCGCAGCGCGATTGATTGGGAATTTTTTGAAAATGAAACCAGATAAAGGTTATTTTGTTATGAGACTATATATATATATAATATAATGTATGCCATATTTATGTTAATAAGGAAGTTGTATAAGGTTCTGTGCATTTAATGCCATGTTTTAGAAAGAAAATTGACAAGGTTTCCTTTCAGGGCAGCAGTCCCTGAACATAGTGATGAGATGAAAGATTGATGTCGTACGAAGATATTATTGTAAAATTTTTTTATATTTATTAGCACTTAAGTAAAGTGCATGATCAGGGTTTTTTCCTTAAAAGAAGGTTTTCCCCTGATCTTCGCCCTAATGGGATGCACTGTAGGGAATGTATGTAAAAGATCAATAAATTAGAGTGAAGTACCCCTTTGAGTAGTCATTTCTGTGTGCTAGTTTAATTAAAGTTTCTAAACTTAGTGAGTTAAAATTTTCTGCAAGTTCAGTGTTTTCAGGCATTCTAGAGTTAGAGTTAAAATTTTGTGCAGGTTCAGTGTTTTTCAGGCGTTAGGTGCATTACGAGAGTTCAATCAGGTCGTTTAGAACTTGAATAAGTCACGCTTTTTTCTCGGAGGGGGGGTTGTGACGGGTGCTTACGCGTTTCACTAACCTTCTCATATATTCTATATTTTATTTATTTCAACCAATCTCCACCGGGAGCCCAAACGTGATTTATGCAAATGAGATATTTTATATAAGTGCTGGTTTAGTTAGTTAGAGAAGGGGGGAATGAAATGAAGAGAGAGGAGAATGAAATGAAATGAGAAAGTGTTTTTCAAGTGTAAACATAGATATTGTGAGTAGAGTCTATCATATAGTTGTGGATAAAATAAGTTCATAAAAGAACTGCGAGAATAGCAGAGAAAGAAGTCGCCTATTAAAGGAATCCAATCAAGATATTAAGGAAGCAGCTAGACGAACCTGCCGTAACATAAGAAATCAGGTTAGTTTTATTTGTTCCAATTAAGTATAAGTGTGTAGCTGTAATTGTATGCGTCGACCCTTCGTGGATTCAGATAGGATTCTATCGTTCATGATTATTGAATCCTTCTCATTCTCCACTGTGTTTTATTGTTCTTAAAATTGAATAGTATTTGTGTAATCTCTTAATTAAGAAAAGTCAATAAATAAGATTGATTTGTTAAAATAAGTAGTGAATTTATTATGCATTCAACACATTCAGATTTAGGTAATACCCGAAGGGGAGTTGATAATCTTAGAGGTAGCGAGAGGTTATGACACGTTTTCAGTGGACTTCAATTCGACAAAAGAAACATGCATAACAAATTTCATTACTGTAAGTCTAATAGATCGACAATGAGAAATTATATTATTTTATTTTCTATATATACTCTATAACAAAAAAAAACGACGCACCAAGAACGATTTGTCCACTAGAGGCAAAAATTAGTGGGTAGAAAGATTATGTACATTAGTGAAAATGATTAAAATGTCAGAAAGTTTGAATGGTTTATTTCAGAGTTGCATATTTACAAAGTAACGAGATGAATAAGGTGTTGACCTACCTCTAGCCTGGATGCAAGCTGCCACACGATGTGGAATAGACTGATAAAGCACCCTGGTGGTCTCCTGTGGTATTTCTTTCGAAATGTGCTCCAATTGTCGGGTCAAGTCATCAACATTTCCTGGTAGATGCAGTCAGCTTCCCATGATATCCCAGACATACTCAATTCGAGAGAGATCTGGCGATCTGGCTGGCCAAGGCAGGATTTGACAAGCTGTAAAACAGTTCATAGCAACACGTGCCGTATGTGGTCTGACGTTATCTTGCTGAAAAAATAAGGTCGGGCAAAGGGAACGGTAGCAAAACAGTTCTCTGAATGTTGTTAATGTTCCACTGTGCTCTAAGTGTGCATCTAATGACGACCAAAAGGGTCCGGCTGTCAAAAGAAATGGCACCCCAGACCATAACTTCTGGCTGAGGTCTTGTGTGGAGGGCAATAGTGAAAGCAAGATTGGCATGTTAACCTGGGCATCTCCAGACAAGTCTTCGATTATCGTCAAGACACAGTTGGAAGTGGAATTCGTTTTTTAACACTATACGTACCCAGTCAGCAGGATTCCTACCTGATCGAGCCAAGCACCACTGTAATCTGGCTTGACAGTGTGCACGCGTGAGTGGCAGGCGACGTAGCGTTCGGTACGAGCGTAAATTTCGCTCTATCAGCCGTCTGTGAATGGTCATGGTGGACACTCGTGTTTGTGTCGCACGTTTGATGGTTGATAACGATGAATCAGGCACTGTGACAGATGATCTGACTATCAATCTGTCCTTCCAATCTGCTATGGCCCTAGGTCAACCGCTACCATCATGACGCTGAAATCTGCCATTGCTCACCCATTCTTGCCAGCATCTTCTGATGGCCGCATCACTTCAACCCATAGGACGAGCGATTCTCCGATTTTCCCGACTTGCCTCTTCCAATCCAATGATACGACCTCTTTCAAACTCTGGAAGTTGCTCGTAATGAATTCGAATCCTGCGGCGATGCTTTTTTTCAGTCATTGAAAGGTATCCTAAATCGCAATGCAGCAGAAGTTTTGACCATCAGATTGAGAATCGCTTCTTATAGACACATACTGAGTGCTCAGTTCCGATGCGCTGAAGCTCCCGATATTCATACAATGGACACCAAATTTTAATCACTTGCATGTTCGGTACAAATGCCTTTGCATACGAAATTTCATTACAATTGGGCAACTCCATCTTGATGCGTCTTTTTTTTGTTTTTTTTTTTTTTTTTTTTTTTTTTTTTTTTGTTTATCATAGAGTACATGAGAAAGAAGAAGAAACAATTTTCTGTTAAAGAAATACACATATTTTGGAACACTTTTGAAATACATTTTATTATCAAATTGTTTCAGAGCATGAAATTAATATCAGAACAATTCATTTCAATTGGGCAACTCCTTCTTGATGCGTCTTTTTTTTTTTTTTTTTTTTTTTTTTTTTTTTTTTTTTTGTTAAAGAGTATATGAGAAAGAAGAAGAGACAATTTTCCGTTCAAAAAATAAAATATTTGGAACACTTTTGAAATACATTTTAATATCGCATTGTTCTAGAACATGACATTAATATCAGAACAATTTT
This sequence comes from Trichonephila clavata, assembly GCA_019973975.1. Lineage (NCBI taxonomy): Eukaryota > Metazoa > Arthropoda > Arachnida > Araneae > Nephilidae > Trichonephila > Trichonephila clavata. The sequence continues at coordinate 811,685 of BMAO01039451.1, forward strand.
CTACTTCAAAAAGTCCTCCTATATAGTTTTTGTATTACTATCTTTATAAGCAAAATATTAAATAATACAATATCAATCTTTTAATATAAAACTATGAAGATAAAAGGAAAAAAAAGAAAATGCTTGAATTTATAAATTAAAAAAATGTCTGGCAGCTGTCTAGGTGAAAAATGTCTACATAGTTTATCTCGAAGTTTGTGGATCGGGTGAAATGCGTGAGAAAAAGTTGATACAGACTGTGAAGCAACCCTTTTGTTTACTGGAGCTCTCCCTCGGTGATTTATGTTTGCGTCGCAACGTGTGTCACCAGATATGACTGATACTATCTTCCAGCGAAAGAGATTTCAGATTCAAAAGGAAAAAGGATCGCGGGCTGTAATTTATCTCTTTCAGTTAAACTTTAAAAGAAATACTGGCATAGACACATGAGAAATTGATATTTCAATCTTACATTTATGCAAAAATGATTTTGCTATTCTTCCCACCGAATACAGCAAAGAATATTAATTAGCAGAAAATTTTCACTGATATATATAATTTGCAGAATTTTCTTAAAGAAATTTAATTTCATAAATTTGCTTTTTTATTCAAAACATACGTGTAGTTTCATCTCTTTCACTTGTTATGTTTTTTCTCTGATTCCTGATTTTATTTTAGTTTATTGTAAATTCAGATATTAATTTCGAATTCAATTATGTTAAATTTTCAAAACGTTTATATTTAGGATTCTAGACATTTTTTTTCTTCACTTGTTTGCCCTCTTTGAAATATGAACATGAACATACCTCTGGGCTGTCTTGGTGTCCCGGATCAATATTAGGGGTGACCGTGTATTGTAGGCACAATGGCACCCCATAGCATCACAATAGCTGTGGGAGCGGTGTGTCGCTGTAAAGCAAAGTCAGGATTGAGGCGTTCACCACGGGGTCTCCACACACGAACACGATTGTTATCACTGCTGAGATGGAAACAGGATTCGTCGCTAAAGACGACCTGCTTAAATTCCGCTGCAGACCAGTTTCCTCGTGCACGGCACCACTACAAACCGAGGCGTTGATGGGTGGGCGTCAAGGGCAACACAGGTAATGGGCGCCACGATCCCAAATGTCTTTCAGCCAGGAGTCTTCGTATGGTTCGAGAAGACACAGGGGCCCCTAGAGAAAGTGCTACCTGTGCCTGGATGATGGCGAAGGAAGCAATTGGCTGTACGCGTGCATTTCTTACGATGTGGCTGTCTTCTCGACGACTGGTCTGTCGAGGGCGTCTTGAGCCTGGTCTTCGTGTAAATGAAATCTCTCGGATCCACTGGTACCAACAGCTCCTCACCACACAGTCAGAGCGGCCTAATTGACTAGCTACTCGCCTAGCTGACCACACAGCTTCCATCATGCCGATGATTCTCCCTCTGTCAAACTGCGACAGCTGCTCATATTGTCTTCGAAAACGGCGTAATGGCATGTCTACCTCAGCGCTTCCTTTGTAAACGATTCAGCAAACTCAAACAAGCTTTAGTTACCTGTTTTGTACTCCACGGAGAACGACGTTAAATGCCCTCTACCAGTTATAAGTAATGCGCAATCACGCTGCATTTCTAATAATTTGCATATCTTCCCGATATGTACCTTCATGTCAAGTTTCGTTACGATCCCGCTATTATTTCTGGGTGGGCTAATTTTTTGTCCATTAGTGTACATATCTATATTAATTGTAATTATTTAATAAAAAGTAACTGAAATAAAATTTTTCTTTTTTGACCTAAGAAGGAATTGACTTAAAAAGAATTGTTTTATATTACTTGTGTTATACATAATAACAAAATAGAGCATGTGTCGAACGCAATTACTTAAACGGGAACATTTGGAGAAAAACAACGAACTATCAGATTAATTGATGCCAATGAGAAAACATTTTGTGTGTGCTGGGTGAATTCTTAATATTATTTATTTCAATTCATAGCGTCATGTAATAGTATATTACTGTTAGTATAACTTTATGCGATAAAGTGTATTTGAACAAATGAACACACAAATTCCTGGAAAAACTATAGGTTGAATTAAATAGAATTGACACATAGATACAAAAATAAGAGAAAGAGAACACACATTATGTATTTTCCGTATGATTTTTTTTTATTTTACCTACGAATAAACTGAAATAAACTGTTACATACTAATAGTTACTCTTAGCAAATTTATTTTTCCGTAAGGGCTAAATAAAAATAGTTTACTAAATATTTTCATTTTTTACGTGCATCCATTTGAATGTATAAGAGGGAAGGGCAATACATATGGAATTTTGAATGGAACCAAATATTGATTAATTATATACTTTTACTAGTATTTTATTCCTTACTAAAGAAGCCTATATATTTATTAAAAAATACTTCAGGAAATTTAAAATTTAGATTCCAACTCTGGCGGGAACTATTCCATTACAAAATTATTCACTATCTCTAGTTTAGCATTGAGCTTTTTGCCGCTTTTTCAAACTATTCGCCAACCAGCAGTATCATATGATCCTCAGTCTCCAATATTGACTCGGTCCTCTAACTGATCTATTTATTGACCCATGGAAGGACGATATTTTCAATATTGAACTTTGTGATACAACGAAGGAAGGCTTCTGAATGCGACATTCGAGAAGAGACGTCATTGAATGCAAATATAAAATGTGCATAAGTTGTTATTGATTTTGAACGATCCGACAATGTGTTCTTGGAGTGTACATAGGAATAGGACCCCGGTCATACCGGTGATATTGATATGGAATTATTTTTCGTATTCTCCAAATAACAGCATGAAGTTGTCGTAGTCTCTCACTACCCCTATGATTATTAACTCCCCTTTGCACATTATCTAAATCTGGGTATGTTGGATTCATAATTAATAACTACGTAAATAATAAATCACTATTATTTATTAATCCTTATGATAGAAATACACAAATATTAATCAACTTTTAAGAACAACAAATTACAGTGGAGTGAGCTCAGAATTCAATTATGAACGACGGAACACTAACTGATACCAGGGGAATAACGCATACAATCAAACTACGCTTTTAAATCTCTAATCTATAAAAATCACAGACCTGATATCTCTTTAAGACAGGATTCTTGAATACTTGAATAATCTATAGAGCGGTTTCAATCCTTGATATCTTCAGTTACGTCCGAACCGAATTAATGAATCTTTTTCAATAATCTTCCTTCAGCTAACAAACTTCACTTAGTTAAACTAATCTCCTAGAATCACCTTCTTAATCAATCACGTAGTTAACTCCTCTATCAAAACACGTAGTCATCCTCTTCTCTTCATTTCATTTCTCCCTTTTATAACTCTTTCGAACTCGCTAAACCCGAAACTATCTTGTTTGCATAAGTCACACTTTTAGCTCTCAGCGGGAATTGGTTAAAATAAATACAATTTAAAAGAATTTGAGAGAAGGTTAGTGAAACGCGTAAGCACCCGTCACAACCCCCCTCCGAGAAAAAAGCGTGACTTATTGAAGGTCTAAACGACCTGCAAGAACTCGCTTAATTTACCTAACATCTGAAAAACACTGAACCTGCACAAAATTTTAACTACTCTAGAATGCCTAAAAATACTGAACTTGTAGAAAGTTAACTCACGAATTTTATAATGCCTGAAAATTCTGAACTTGTAGAAAGTTAACTCACGAACTTTATAATGCCTGAAAATAATGAACTTGTAGAAAGTTTTAACTCACGAACCTTAGAAACTTTAATTAAACTAGCACACAGAAATGACTATTCAAAAGGGGTACTCCACTCTAATTTATTGCTCTTGTACACATTTATAATCCCTACAGTGCATCCCATTCGGGCGAAGATCAGGGGAAAACCTTTCAAGGAAAAAACCCTGATCATGCACTTTACTTAAGTGCTAATAAATATAAAATTTTACATTAATATCTTCTCACGACATCAAAGTTTTCATCGCATCACTATGTTCAGGGACTGCTGCCCTGAAAGGAAACCTTGTCAATTTTTTCTAAAATATGACATTAAATGCACAGAACTTTTATACAACTTCCTTATTGACATAAAATATGGCATACATTATATTATATATATATAGTTTCATAACAAATTAACCTTTATCTGGTTTCATTTTCAAAAATTCCCAATCAATCGCGCTGCGCTGTTAATGTTTTTTGTTAGTATTCCTAATTACGCCGCGCCCAGAAACCAGACACTACTTATACATCTTAATAATTACACACAAAAATATATACATTTTTTACATAGAATATATTACAACAAACAGTACAAGTAATCTCACATATAAAGCCTCGTCTTTAATGTGTAGCAAAACAATTGCAATTCAACAAATGTTTTTCCACAATTTGGAAAAAAATTAAATACAAAAGTCTTTTCAACCGATATGAAAATGCACACAACTCAGTGACGCTTTTGTACGTTAATTTTACAAAAAAAAAATAGACTAGCCCACATGGAAAATACTCCGAACTGTCTGTCAGAGGAAAAATAAACAAATTAGAATCATACAACCTGGCTAGTCTTTAGATCCAATCTGCATAGGCTTTGTCTACAACCATGGCCTCTGTGCTGAATGACCTTGTCCTAGGGTTGTCCACTCTGCGCTCCAACCTTCTGGGTCTCCTCTTCCATCGAGTCCGTTGAAGTTGATATGCTCCTGCTTAGGCGTTGTTTTCCTTTGTGAGAACTGGAACGTGGCTGTTGTCCACTCGACGTCGGCTCCGAAGATTGTATGGACAGCTCCTTTCCTGATGAGATCTGTTGTACTTGAATCTGTGGGATGGTCCTGGAACTGCTCTTTCAGAACTATTTTCTTCCACCTTTCTATACCGCTTTCTGGAGGGGCGAGAGGGCATTGACGAGGAAATCTTTCTTTTCTCGCGATCTACTTGGGCCTCTGGTCTCTTCTTTTGTACGTTTTCCTTCCAGGATTCAGGCCTTCCTCTTTTCTCTCTCTCAGTGTATAAAGGTCTCCTTTTCCTGAAATTATACGCGCCACCCCCCGAAGAAACAGCAGATTCCGTCCGTCCACGTTTTTTTCTCACCTCCACTCCATCGCGTCTATTCGCAACTATATCTCTACTACCATCTACATTTCCTGATTTCGATCCTTTACGACAACCCCCATCACTCTCCGATTGCACCAATGTCGACTGCGAATCATCCGACCTGACTGACGTCACTGCACCATGATCACTACTAATGTCACTTTCCGACTCGGCAACACTGTCTTCTCTTTGATGGTAAATTCTCACCTGGTCCACATTAACCGTTATTCTTTTACCAAAATTTAATATTACTAAATTATTATTATTTTTTACACTCAGAACTTTATATGGGCCCTCAAACTTTGGCATAAATTTACCTACTATTTTTTTACATTTTGAACTTAACGGGTGAGTTTGAACTAATACTAGATCATCAACTTTCACATTATTTTCACGCCTCTTTTTATTATAATATTTCGCCCACTTCTCTTGCTGGCGCTTTGTATGAACTCTTGCCTCCTCAAACAACCTTTCTATGTTCCCACAAACTAAATCTGATCCATCAGTTACCATAACTAAATTCTGAAAAGGGGTGATTAAATTTCGACCTAAAAATAATTCCGCCGGTGTTTTACCCGTTGTCTTATGTACTGCTGTCCTAATCGCATAACCGAACTCTTACAGAAATTGATCCCAGTTAGTGTGATTATCCGCGACAAAACTCGAAATCATTTTTAAAAGAGTGCGATTAACTCTTTCTGTTTGATTAGCTTGTGGACGATATACCACAGTTTTAACGTGTTTTATGTGCAACCTGCGACATACTTGCTCCAAAACTTCGGATATCATTTGGGGGCCGTTATCGGTAATTAATTTTACAGGAGCTCCATAACGCGCAATATAATTCTCAAAAAATGCATTGGCGATTGCTTTAGCCGAAGCTTTCCTTAAGGGAACTATTTCAACCCATTTAGAAAAATTATCTGTAATTACTAAAATAAATCTATAGCGTTCTGGACTAGTTGCAGGGTATGGGCCTAACAAATCTAAAGACACGATTTCATTCGGAAAATTCGTTATTATCGGAAATAATTGACCAGCTGGTAATCCGATTTTATAATTGACTTTTTGGCATTGGTCGCAGGTTGCTACATATTTATAAATGTATTTCCTCATGTACGGGAAATAACACGCGTCTTTTAATTTTAAGTAGGTTTTCTTTTTGCCTAATTGACCTGCCATCGGCGAGTCATGAAATTCTCGCATAACATCTTTACGTAATGTTTTAGGTATAAATACCCTTAATTCACCTAGTGTGGTTGTATATTTTGCATAATATAGCAAACCGTCAACGATTTTAAAGTCATTGGACCAATTTCTGCAGATTGATTCATTAATGGAACTATCGTCCGGATTTTCTAGAAACTGCATTATATGACCTAGCTCCGGGTCACATCTCTGTTCCTCTCTCAACTGTTCTCTAGACGATAATACTAACGATCTAATCACCGCACAAGACACCTTTGGTTCTTCATTACTTTCTAACGGGTTTCTAGACAACATATCAGCCACTAAATTTTGCGTACCTGGGCGATGTTCCCATTCTACATTAAAATTTGCCAACTTAAGCGTCCACCTTATCATTCTAGACGGCAAATTTTTTCCATTCGTTAATTTGGTAAGTGCAGCATGGTCTGTTATCACATTAACCGGCAAGGATCCGAAATACGTGCGATATTTATTTAATGCCCATATGACAGCTAAACATTCACGTTCCGTCACACTATAATTCCTTTCTGCTCGGTTTAAAGTTCTCGAGGCAAACGCCATAGGCCTATTATTCTGTGTCAATACTGCTCCTACCCCCACGGAGCTCGCATCCGTATAGAGTTCAAAAGGCTGGGAAAAATCTGGTAATTGTAACACTGGAGCTTCTGTCAGTGCTTTCTTAATACGATCAAAGGCTTCCTGCGCTGATTCCGACCAACGGAACTTAGAGTTTTTTCGTTTTAAATTATATAAGGGTTCACACATGTCTGCGTAGTTTTTAATAAACTTTTGATACCAACCCGTCATTCCTAAAAATTTTGCTATTTGTTTTGCAGTTTTCGGAGGTTTCATTTCAATAATTGCTTTTACCTTCTCCTCATCTGTTTTAACTCCTTCTTTATTAATAACAAAACCCAAATAACGTAATTGTTCCCTCGCGAAATGACATTTCTCGCGATTCAACGTCAATTAAGCCTCCTGCAATAATCTGAATACTTCCTGTAAGTGTTCTACATGGCTTTCAAAAGATGGAGACGAAATAATAACGTCATCCATATAACAGTGGGCAAAACGCCCAAGGACTGGCCTGAGAATCATCTCTATGGCCCTTTGAAAATTTGGAGCTGCCCTCGAAAGGCCAAATGGCATGCGAGTAAATGCAAAAGTACCATTTTTTGTAACAAACGCCGTCTTATGCACATCTTTGGGGTCTACTGCCATCTGAAAGTATCCCCTGCGTAAATCAAGTGATGTCATAATTTCGGTGTGCCGAATATTAGTGATCAAATCATCAATTATTGGTAGCGGATATCGCGGATATCTCGTGATCGCATTTAACTTCCTATAATCTATTGCAAACCTATAAGCTTCTGGGTCATCTAACGGCAACCCGTTTTTCTTCCGACATAAAACAACTGGAGACGCGTAGGGCGATGTTGTTGGAACTATTGTTCCATCACCCAACATTTTCTGAACATGGTAGTCGATTATACCCTGTTTGACCCTGTCATAGCGATAAGGTCTCGAAAGAACAGGAGGACTATCACCCGTGTCAATTTCATGACAAAATACATGTGTCAGACCAGGCTTAAGCGAAAACAACCCATGAAATTCCTTAAACAAAATCTGCAATTCCTGTTTTTGTTTTGAATTTAACTTAGTGTTAGATAAATCTATTTGAACCGGTTCGTCCGAAATTGCCACTTTTTCCGTTCGCGAATCCGGAATGATTAACGATTTTGACAGGAAATCCAAACTAATCTTTGCATGTGACATAAAATCAATACCTAGGATGCATGGATATTGCATCTCAGCAATCACATGAAATTTCCATAACTTCGAAAATTCTCTTATTTTAATTCTCAACTCAACTGTGCCTAAATTTCTGCATTGTGACCCTTGATCTGTAACTACTTCAGCTAACGATTTTTTAATAGGACAGAAAGAAAAATATGGCCGGTATGTTTTTTCTGAAATAAATTACTTTTCCGCACCTGTATCCCAGAGCGCTTTTAGAAATGTATCATGCAAAAGAATCGGTACATACGGAAGTTCAACTGGTGATAATCGCAATGAATTAAGTTTAATTCTATTAGGAGGATTTGACAATACGATCTCTTTGAAAGTTTAAATTGGCATTTCTTTGCCTTTCGCTGTTGCAATCAACACGCCTCCAATTCTGCTTTGCCGAATCATCATTAGGACCCTTCCTAACCACCATCCTACGGTTCTGATACCGGTCTGTTCTCTGATTTGGCTGATTGTAGCGATTTCCACACTCGAATCCTTGATTTTGATAATTACGACGAGAAAAATTATTCGCACCCCTGCCTAGTCCTCTTTGATCATTTTGACTATTTCCGACCCCAGTATCTCTCCAATTTCTATTATTCCTTCTTTCCTCAGGATTCCTACTCACATCTCAAATTCGTCTAGCAAAATTATTACTCGAACCCTGGTTTTCCCTGCAGCTATGACGTTCCTCATACCGGTCTACCAACTCTATCAATTGAGCTTTCGTTGTGGGGTTTCGTACTTCTAAATAATCCATTATTTGGGGTTCTAGTCGCATTACTATGTGATCAATCAATTTTAACTCATCATAATTCAAATTCAAAATTTTATGAATTTTTAACAGCTGAAAAATAAAGTCTGACGGGGCTTGACCTCTCCGTTGTTTTGATGAAAAAAACTGAGCTTCTAGCTCTGATTTATTCCGTATTACCGGAAAACTATCTGATAATTTCTTTTTAAGTGTTGCAAATGCAGTCGCTTCTTCATTTACACACTCGAACCCAATTACCTCAAACCAGTCTAACGCTCTCCCAATTAAATGACCTTTTAAATACGCACATGATAGATTCGCCGGTATTTCATAGTAGGCTATGTTGTCGTCAATATTCGAGATAAACTCAGACACATTTTCTTTACCCGAAAAAAATAACTCCGGCAAAACTCTAAATCCTGCACCTGCTCTTAATTCCGGTATTTCGTTTGGGCGCCAGTGTCGTAGTCTCTCACTACCCCTATGATTATTAACTCCCCTTTGCACATTATCTAAATTTGGGTATGTTGGATTCATAATTAATAACTACGTAAATAATAAATCACTATTATTTATTAATCCTTATGATAGAAATACACAAATATTAATCAACTTTTAAGAGCAACAAATTACAGTGGAGTGAGCTCAGAATTCAATTATGAACGACGGAACACTAACTGATACCAGGGGAATAACGCATACAATCAAACTACGCTTTTAAATCTAATCTATAAAAATCACAGACCTGATATCTCTTTAAGACAGGATTCTTGAATACTTGAAGAATCTATAGAGCGGTTTCAATCCTTGATATCTTCAGTTACGTCCGAACCGAATTAATGAATCTTTTTCAATAATCTTCCTTCAGCTAACAAACTTCACTTAGTTAAACTAATCTCCTAGAATCACCTTCTTAATCAATCACGTAGTTAACTCCTCTATCAAAACACGTAGTCATCCTCTTCTCTTCATTTAATTTCTCCCTTTTATATCTCTTTCGAACTCGCTAAACCCTAAACTATCTTGTTTGCATAAGTCACACTTTTAGCTCTCAGCGGGGATTGGTTAAAATAAATACAATTTAAAAGAATTTGAGAGAAGGTTAGTGAAACGCGTAAGCACCCGTCACAAAGTTTCTCAAGTATTATGACATTTTAGTAATGTGATTTGTAATATATAATTGTTTTGCTGCATTAAAATAATCCATCGGGATTATTTAGGAGTATTGCACATCTTATAACTTATTATGAAATATTTCTGTAGTGCAAAAAACAGGGAGATTTGCTCTCCGGACCGACAAACTGGTAAGGTGTGTAGAGGGTACAGAGACGATTCGGAATCACTTAGGAATGCAGGGTCGCAAATACCATTATAACGAGATGTAGTACAAAAAAGCACCAAAGAAGAACAGAAACATCAATACATTAATGAAACAGAAAACGTTATTTTGAGACGTTGTACTACGACAGGTGTTTGATAATACGACCAGAAGGCCGCGGTGGCCGAGTGGTCTAGGCATCGGATCATAGCTAGCGTGTCATGAGTTCGATCCTAGTATCACTAAAGACCCGCCGTGTAGGAGAGCGATGCACGTTAAATCTGTCGAGAGCTCTAACGTCCTCCCGTTGGTGTGATGTGGTGGTTAGGAGAGGGGGGTGCCAGCTCAGGTGTCGTCCGCGTCACTTGACCATGGTTCAAAATGACGCGGACCGTCACCAAAAGCCCTCGTGTTGCTAATCAGTGCGACGTTAATATTCTCTCACTCTCAATATGACCAGAAGTCGTCTGACAAGACTGACGCTGCATGGAATACCTGACGTTCTGGAAGATTCCTCCAGATTGTCTTGCTGTAGATGGCACTGAGTGAAAGGTTTCGTGAACTGAAATCCTGTTGGAAGTCGTCATTTGTGATCCGTTTCCCGAGGTAGTGGTATGAATTTGAATTGAAACGAGGAACCACCTACATGCTGGTAGACTATGAGATGCAGATTGAGATGTGCAAACCGCTCAGTGAGGCTGGTTCTTTAAAGAGTTAACGGGTCCTTTTTGGGGGGCGAGACGCCCGTAACTTCATTTGAAGACCTCATTGCCGGAATATCTGTAGCTTCCGGGAGGATACGTTGTGACGGACCTATACGCGGCTCTACTAATCCCTTCGTGACTTTTTTAGGAAAATATTTATTCCAACCAACTTTCACAGAGTAAGGAAGCGTGATTACGTAAATGAAGTATATTGTATAAATTCTGTTTTCGCGAGTTTGGGCGTTGGCAAGTTGGAGTTGGCGAGTAGGAGTTAACATAAAGTCTGCAAGTTAATGGTTGTTTGAAGATTGAAAGAGAGTGGAATTAGTTAGAGGTCTTGGAGTTGTCTAGGAAAATGATTACAAAGCGTGGATCCAACGACATTGATCAAGCCGAGAGAGATCACCTGCAAGTTTCCAGTGTAGGATCCGATGCATAAAAAGTACAGGTATTATGAGCTTGATTAAGTAGAAGTTAGCTTATTTAGTGTGCGACGTAGTTGTTTTTTAGCGTATTTAGTTTGTCTTAGATTCAGTTGAGGGTCCGTAGTATTATCCCCGTGTTACAGAATCTCACCTCTTCGCTCTACTGATTAATCACCTACTTTAAATTGATTGTTATTGTGTCTGATTGATATTTGGAAATAATAAATTAATTAGATTGAAATCATGTCTGTGGGTCATTCAGTTTCTTCCACACACCTAGCCGGGTTTACAGGTAGATAAGGGGGTTCAGATCTAAGGAGGAACTTACCGCTATCATAACGTGACATGTCAGGAATATTACAGAATGTGAAGTGTTGGTTTCAAGCTTCTGGTCGTAATTTCGAACACCTTTTGTAGAACAACCTTTCAATAAAATGTTTTCTGTCTTATTAATGTGTTGTAGTTTTTCTCTTCTTCTTTGCACCATAGCTCACGATTACAACATTTGCGACCCTGCATTCCTACGGGATTCCGAGTTGTCTCTGTACCCCTTAAATTTGTCGGTCTGGTAGTGATTTTTGCAATATTTCAAGTCCACACGTTTATTACTTTGCAATGCTGCAAAAAATTATCCAAACTCTTTTAACTTTAATTTAGGTTTATTTTCGACTTACATCCTATATCATTGCATAATGGTACTTAGAACAAAATCAGTACTTTAAAACGAAATATTAGGTTGAGTAAAAACAAATCCATTATTTTTGCGTGAATTTCAGAACTTTATTTAAAATGTTTCTGATTACCAATTTTGTTCAAATATGCACCATTTTGTTCTATAATCTGTTGCCATTTTAAAGGTTAGTTTCATAATGCCTGTCTCAGATAAGTCTTGGTCCCTATTGGCGAAAGACTCTGGTAATCGGTTTTCACACTCTTCTCTTGATGTCAATTTCTTATCACAAAGAAAGCTTAGAAATGCAAGAAAAACACTAAATTCGGATCTGTACTGTCAACAATTGGACCGTTTTAGATAGCAATTGACCAGAAACTGAAAGAATTGACCAAAAAGGAGAGGTGTTGTGCTCCATCAGGACAACACCAGGCAACACTCATCTATAGAATCTCCCAGAAACTCCGGGAGCTTGGTTAGGAAATTTTGATTGTATTCACGATATAATCAGAACCTGGCACCAAGTGATTACCATGTTTTCTTGCATTTCAAAACGTCCTTGGTGATAATAAATTGACATCTAGAGAAGATTAAGAAAACCGATTACCAAAGTCTTTCACCAATAGGAACCAAGACTTATATGAGAGAGGCATTATGAAACTACCTTTAAAATGGCAACATGTTATAGAGCAAAATGGTGCATATTTGACCAAAATTGGTAACCCGAAAAATGCAAAATAAAGCTTTGAAGTTCACGTAAAAGTAATAGTTTTCTTTTTCCCCAACCTAATATTATATGGGAGTAAGTTTAAAACATAAGTTCAACTTCGGTTGTATAAGTTACATTGATTGTAAATTATGTTCTCCAAAACTTTGGCTTTGGAACCTGGGTGATATGCTTTGTTTGATGTTGGTCATGTAAGCCGTCGATGGATTTCCATGATGCAGAAAATCAACAGCATCCATGTAGTATGATTGCGCGGCGTGTTAAAGATCCCTAAGGTGCCTATTTGGCTTGGGTGCTCTCGGCAGAATTAAAATTCTTGGTATGATTTGGCATCATCTGTGCTCAAGTGCCTCCCAATGGGTAGAAAACAGCGTCAAAATTACATTACGATGATTGGTATTTCACCTATATGGTGCCGCACTAAAAAGTAATACTAACACCCGGCGAATGTACTAGGTCTGCAAAGGTAAATGCCAATCTGCAGCCCCATTGGAAATTTTAAAACTGTTCTCATGTTACTGAAAACACCCCCACCCCACCCAGTGTAAAGGGGCTGATGTCGAGGCTCAGTCTCACGCTGGCGTGATGTAGAAGTTGGGTGAGTAGGGTACCAGTTCTGGTGTCCTTCTCGTCACTTGACTGAGGTTCAAATTTACGAGGTCCATCACCAATAGATCTCGTATTGCTTCATAGTCCAACGTAAATAAACACACCCAAAACTTTTTTTTCAAACAAATGTTATCCTAACATGCGTTTGGATGAAATAATCACGTTACAAAGTATTAAATATGTGTGGGGCTGCGGGTAGCCTAGTGATTAGAGCATCGGACTCTAGACCGGAAGGCCTGGGTTCGATGCCGGACGCCACTAAATACTCGCCGAGTACAAACGGAGAACGTGCTCGTTAAATCATTTGGTTCAAATAGTGTCGCCATCTATCGTGTTGTGTGAGCAAAATCGTACAGTCACCTTCTTGGGGGCTCGAAGCTTAGGCTAACGACAGGCGTAAAATTCTAGCCCTTAGCCGCGATGAATTTCATGGACTTTGATCTGATGTTACTGTCGATCAGGTGGCATAAGCAACAACAACAAATATGTGTAGTGCGAAGTGAATACAATATATCAAATACTCTTGACAAGGATCAAATCTTTCAAAAATAATGCAAAAAAGTGGAAGTTTTTAAAAACACATTTTACTAAAGAAAAAGCAATACACATAAAGCAACATCGATAAAAAAAATTGATGTAGTTATTAACATTTGACTAACAGTAAAAATGTCTTAGCTTTTGAAATACAAAAGTTAAACTAAACAATTTAAATGCTAAATAAATGTTCATAAACATATTATGAACCAATGGTTGGTGAGAATCGCGCGTTGTTCTTAATCCTTTTTTTGGCTGGATTCATTGTATTTAAACCTAGTCGAAGCTCCTATTCCTCCTTTTTGAAATGGCACTGGATATCGGGGCAACAGTTGGGATAGTGGCCCTCTCCTTTTACAATCCTGCAGTTTGGATCGTCAGGTTTCAACACTTTACCACAGCTGTAAAAAAAGAAAATGATTTTTGAATTAAGAGAAAAAATACTGTCGGTCCCCAAATTTAAAGAATTCATCGCGTCCAGTGGTGCACACAAGGGGTCCTCGGTCCGGACCCCCCCCCCCTCCCTCCCCCCATAGCCCTTGATTTTTTTTCGATTGATTATAATCCTATGTGAAGCCCAGTGGCTGAGTGGTTAGTGCATCACGCTTACGCACCACAGCCCCGAGGTTCAAACCCCGGGCTGGGCAAGGTTGACTCAGTCTTTATCCATTCAGTGGGTCGATAAAATGAGTATCAAGCTTGCTTGGAAACTTAACACTGGGGATTTTTGCGTCTGGCTGACCACCTGACCAGAAAATTTGCTCCTCAGGGCCCAAGGTCGCGTATACTGAGTTGGGCACAATAGGCCTTGATCCTCATGGATTGTTGCGCTACTGAGTTAAGTTTATAATCCTATGTATATAGTACGTAAAATTTAAATAAGTATTTGTTTTTAATAATTAATTTTATTAATTAATGCTAATTATTTATTTAATAATTAATTTTTTACTGTTTTTTGTTCTCGAAAATCGACAAAATCAAAAGAATACTTTGGGTGGCGTATTAGAGCATGATACGAGAATAGTGGACTTCCAACCCTGGACCCCGTAGAAAAATTCCTGTGTGCGCTACTGATTGGGACCGAATATTTTGTTCGTTATATAGATCGGAGCTATTCGTTATATCAGGATCCAAATTTTTGCAATTACCTTTGGGAAATTCTATAATAATCACTACACCATAGGTTCCCAACCTTTTTTGAACTGGAGCCCCATTTTCAAGCGAATATTTCTTGACACCGCCCCATCCCACTCTAGAGAAATAAAAGTGTGCATAATACATGTTGAAAACAAGAGTTAAATTTTTTTTAATATTCGGTTACTAATAGAATATATTTTTTAATTTAATTTTTTTCTAAAGCTTTAATTTTTTTTACTTGCGAATCTTAAATAGCTATTACCACAAATATATTTAAATGTGTGTAAAAGAATATATATATTAGTCATAGATAGGATAGTGTTGGAATTGAAACGCTACTGTGTGAATTTCTCCTTCATTTAAAAGAGTGGAATAAAAGTTTTAGCTTGCATGTGATGAAGACAGGAAGGGGTTTTGAGGATACGAAGTAATTTATAAAAAACTATTTCTTTCAAAATAAATATAAATTGTGACAGTTTCAAGCTGTAAGGAATCACACATTAATTCCTGGTTAGCATATTTAATTATGCACACAAAAAATCCAAATTTAGAAATTACACGATGCTCAAAATACTGCGTTCGAAACCCTTTTTGATATCGAAAGAGTTCTCTTCTACTTTACATCCTGCTGCATGAGGCAATTTTTCACAGTTTCCAAACAATGTAAAGCATTAGAAAATGGAACAGTTTCGATAAGAGCTTCATTACCAATTTCTGCATCAGAATCGCTATTCATTGGCTGTGACAAATCAACAATTTCCAGAATTTCAGTAGCACCGATTGGCAGTCCATCAAATGTGACAGAATTGTTTCAGTCTTAAAATATCCCTTGCTTTGCGGAGTAGGATGAGTTAAGATAAAGAAGGAATTTCCTGTCCTATTCAAAACTCACGTGATAGGTTGCACTTATGACTCATCTACGTCAGTAAAGTCGAAAAATGGTCTCCACCCTTTCCGTCAAAATTTGTTACATACGAGAAAAATCTTTTTTTCTGTTCTGGACAAAAAGGTTATTTGAAAAAAAATCCAATTTTTTCTAATACAAGCTAATAAAAACAAGTTTTCAGCTGTTGAAATAATTCGTTAAAAATCTGGGTTTATTAATCCTTAAATAGAGGGTTTTGCCATCAATTGAATCAATAAAGGAGAAAAATTTGTTAAATCACAAAATTCTTAAAAAATCGGAATCTGACTGTAATTGACACTTTTTAATACTTTTAATGGAATAAATCTGCTTTCAAGAGTCAATTCCAAATAAAACACACTATATGCTTAAAATAAAAATAAAAATAAGGTGAATTAACATCTACGTATCATATCCAAGTTACGATTTCATAGTTCAAATGCGATCGCTATACGGAATATAAACGGAACCTCGATTTTCAATAGACTAAATTCATGTGACGTCATAGTCACATGATAATTAGTGCACAATCATGTGCTTTAAACCAATCAGTTGATGCGGTACGCCGTTGCCAACTTTTGCTTTTTGCAGAAACTTTCTTTTAAAGCAAATATTTGTCAAGAATAATAAGACACAAAGGTAAATGTAATGAATTTAAATGTACACGTATAACATAAATTTTTTTTTAAAAAGTATATTGAAAAACTTTTCAAAAAGAATCTTAATACCTGAACATCTTTACCTTATTATCATATTCGAAATGTTTCACAAATAGAACAACATATATAAGCCTAATGCTAGTTTTAAATTAAATGGGGAACACGTGATAACTTTTATCATGAGACTGTCATGAGCTTAGCCCATTTCAAGTTTTCAACTAAATTAACTAATTCTAAGACTATAAGAAGTAAAATACAGTCTCATTGCCAGATGCATAATTCCAAAATTACATAAATAATGCATAAAATTAAATATTCTATCTGCAGACGATATTTTTACAGCTCTATATTATGATTATTTTAGATGACTAATTTAATGTGAAAAGCTGGAGATAAGAATTTTTAAAAAAATTGTATTTTTTTATAAGATTTTAAAAGAAAATACATATAATGCAATTCTAATATAATCTGAGATATTTTTCTTTTATCTGAAATAAAAAATATTCTATGACATCAAAACTGATATCTTACCCTATTATAGTGTAAATAAATTAAAAGTAAAAAAAACCTTTTTAAAAACAAGCTTTTATTTAAATGCGCTAAAAAGAATAAAATAAACTTTTTCTGTAAAACTTTTTTTACTATCAACTGATAACGTCATTACACAATTTATATGATATAAAAGCTTGTCGTGAGATTAAAGTACTCTTGTTTACTTAGTTTGAAATTTTTACAAATTAAAATCAATCAGATCAATTTACTTGTTTATCTGCAGATGTAAATCTCGCGACAAGCTTTTATATCATATAAATTGTGTAATGACGTTATCAGTTGATAGTAAAAAAAAGTTTTACAGAAAAAGTTTATTTTATTCTTTTTAGCGCATTTAAATAAAAGCTTGTTTTTAAAAAGGTTTTTTTACTTTTAATTTATTTTTCACTTTTTAGTTATCACTGGACATGTTTCTCAGTCTATTCATCTCATTCAATGCGTCATTGTTGCTAGGTGTTTTCCGGTTATTTTCGAACAGTGTAGCTAAATGAATTCTCGCAAAAAGGGTACTAGACGAAAAACACAAATTTTTCTTAAATCCGTAATTTTTAAGCAATTTTTTCAATCTTCGTACAGATCTTGGGTAATATTGTCGTACACACGAAAAAAAGTTTTATGAGATATTCTTCATAAATGACGAAGTTATTAAATGTTAAATTAAAATTTTGAGTATTTTTTGAAAAACCGTAAAAAAAAGTTTTCTGAATTTAATTTTTTAAATAAACTGATTCTAAAAAAGCAAAGCATGAGCTGTTTTAGTCCGGAATGTCGATTCATTTAAACCAAAAAAATTCATGCGCAACGATTTAGACATTATTTTCATAAAAACGCATCGATTTTGACTTATTTAAAAAGAATCGTAAGAAATACAAATATTATTATTTTGTGAAAAACATTATACCGTATCGGGATGAAATAAATGATCTTTCCGAGTCTTTGATTATTTTTTGTCTGAGTTTCATAGATTAAAGTTCGATAAATTTTTAAAGAATGTCTTTAATGCTCCATCTCAGTTTAACGAGGCAGTGTTGAGAAAAGTATACAATGTACCAATCTACTTGAAAAAAAGCTCAATTTTTTTTTTTTTTTAATTTAAATCCAAGAAAATAGATAGAAATTTGTAAAAAAATTACATACGTTGTAGAAAATGGGATTATTTTTACGTTGTAGAAATGTAATTACTTTTTGGACAAAGTTAATTAATACAGTCAATAGTGCAACGTTATGAAATTCCAGTTTGGCTGAAAACCGATTTCCGACGCCAACTTTTGTCATTGTTGTAACAATAACATTATTACAACAATGCAGTCATATCGCAGTTGGCGCCCAAAACTAGTTTAACGTTTTTAATTAATATCTTTTTAATTAATTGCAATATCGGAATATAAATGGTCAAAACATGCATTGTCATCCAAACTAAACGTGTATACAAAATTTCAGCTCAATGGGTGGAAGATATCAGCTTCAAAATTGAGTTGCAAGATTCCACCCGAACAAATTACATACATACATACATACAGTGTAAGTTGAATAAGAGCTTGTAATAAAAATGAAAATTATTTTAAATGCTTTTTCAAATCTAGCCATTTTTCTAATGAATGTTTGCAAATTAGTATTATTTGCTATTTGTTAATGATAAAAGACTTCCATATAGAAGCCATTTGTAATTCCTGTCATTCATATGAAGTTTTCGTTTATTTTTGGGAATTTGCATAATTGCATTTATATGAATCTCTTAAAATAGGGCTTTTAAAAAAAAACGTTTTTATGTCTTGATACATTTATTTTTCTTCCTATTTTAAAAAAAATTTATATAGAAATTATTCAAAACAAATCAAAATTTTCGAATTTTTTCCATTTTTAAAAGGATGTTGTAAAAAAAATCGAAAGAAAGCAAAAATAAGACAGAAAACTTCGTTATTTATTTATTCTCATTTCTTTTTCTCGAATGCATTTTATAACTTTCCCAAAAAATAGATTTGAGGAGAGAAACTTAAGAACTCCGTGGGATTAGTATTATGCTCACGAAATTCAAAATGGCCGTCAGACGGGAGTCTTTACATTTGGTATTCTAAAGAGCAAAGAGAGAATTTTATCTTTAAAATAATTATACATTTTTTTTTAAGATGTCAGTTGTGCTGATTCGAATTTATTGTTATTTTATGTGCTTTGTTATTTTTCTACAAATGTTTAACACTTACAATAAATCTAAGCTAACCAAACCATCACCAACTAGTGTCGTTTTATTTTAGTTTTATAATAGTAAAAAGTTGTTGCGCATTTTGAATAATTCATGACGCTATCGAAATATAGAATTTTACTTACCCCACGACGTGACGGAATCCCGTGCTGCATTCAATACGCTCACAGGTTTTATCGTTGTATCCAGTCTCACCAACTGGGATCCTTTCCGAACCTTCAGACTCGCAGTACCCTTAAAAAAGAAAATTATATTTAAGATCAATTTTAAAAAAGTTCGGCTCGGTGGCTTCGTAAGTCAAAGATTGCGGGTTCGGTCCCGGCTGGAGTTCATATATTTTCTGGATACGAAAATCGTAGGCACGCATGCCATATGATTATGTGGCCTGTAAAAGATCCTTTGTGTGTCAATTTGTGGGGATCTGGTTCTCTCGGCAAAATTTAATCAGGGCAATATTTATCATCCGACGAGTGTTTGAATTGAATAAAATTCAACTGTCGCAATTTGGTGACAGAAGTCGCCCCTAGAGGGTGCCACCAATGAAATAGCTTTTAATTTTGGGGAGGCCGTACCTGAAAAGACTTAGAGTAGAGCATCATTTATTATTCGGAGCGTCACATATCCGAACCAGTTTTTTTTTTTTTTTTTTTTACTTTTTATGAATATGTTTTCGAACAGTGCAATGCTCAACAGTTGTTTCACGTGAGGCCAAAAGTGACGGGAAAACGCAAGGTGAGGGATAGTTGGGGAATTTCAGCTGTGTGATTTGGTAAACATCTGCGCGGAATATTACGTCAGTTTGTTTCCAAGTGAGGAGGTGGATACGTGCTTTTTTTTTTTTTTGAGTTGTGAATGGCTTCGAATTCAAAACGGAAGCGCAACGTCTTGAACACATAGAGATAAAACTTGAAATATTGAACAATTTCGAGAAGGGTGAAAGCGGAGTGATGCAGAAGAATGTGGATTTCAAATGCTAAATGATGACGAGATTGTGTCTTCCGTGCAAGAAGAATCCGACTCTGTCAACGATGAAACGAATGAAGACAAGGACAGCAACGGAAGTAGCAAGGGTCCGTCGAATTCTGATGCGTTTTTTGCGTTAAAGACAGCTATGGAATGATACGAACAACAGAGTGCTGTCCTACCCAACTACTGCTGCTCAAGAGAATCAGAGACCTTGCAGCGAAAAACGAAGGTGTACAGCGAAAAATAAGTGATTATTTTCCACAATCAAGGTAAAATTACGACATTTTGCACCTATTTTGTTTTTTCATCAAGCACGTTTCCCGCATGAGATGATTTTCAATATTCGTATAGTGTCCGGTCGCATTTGGTTTTCGGTTATCCGAACAATCGCGTATCCGAACAGTGTCCGGTCCCAATTGATTCGGATAAATGACGCTCTACTGTACTTGCTAATATGCATCCCATTGGGTCTGGACGAAAAATTTATTTTGTATTTTAGAAGGATTCGTGAAAATATAACTATTATTTAAAGCGCAGTGTAATTACACATAAGTACTAGTATAAGTTGTTCTTAGTATTCCACAATCTAGTGATCCTGGTCTCGAACTCGTGACTGGCATTTTCGAGTCACGAATTAGAGTCCTGATCCCGCTAGATAGAGGTTCTGATGCACGTTAAAAACCTATCGTAGCTCATAGTTCTCCATTTGGCATGGTATAGAGACTCGGAGAAGTAGGTGCCAACTCAGGTGTCATCCTCGTCACTCGACAATGGTTTAAAACTACGAAAAAATCTCGAGTTACTTTAAAATGCGACATTAATAAAACTTACAAAATATTCCACTTACAAAAGGTTTTGCAATTAGTCATGACACAATTGAAACGTTGAAAATTTCGAGGTTTCAAACTTTACCTAAGTTGTTGTAATAATTTAAACCCTTAGGGTCTCAAAAATAATTATAAAATAAATTATTTCCAAGTCGAAACTTTTCAAAAATATATAATACTATTGCATTTTAGTTAATATTGTAACATTTAAATAAGATTTCTTTACAGTGTGCTTGTTAAAATATATTGTAAATTAGTAATTTAAAAATGTGTCACGAGGTGTTTTCGATCGTTTTAGAGAATAGTTTGTGTTTGATCTATAACTAAACTAAAGACGCAGAAACTTACATTGTTGCACAAAGATATGCTGTTGATATTTTATTAAATATTTCAAAAACTATAAAATTAATTTACCAAATCATTTCTGTAAGATGATTAAAAATGGTAGATAAATGTTAAAATTTTAAATGACCTAGAAAACCTCAAAATTCATGAATATCAAATATTTCAAAAGATTTTGGAATGTATAAAATACTAAATCTATTTTCCTTCCTTCCTCTGGGGTTCGACAGCCCAGGGGCCTTCTCAAGAAACCTTTTCCATGCCAGCCTTCTTCCAGCTAGTGTTCAATTCTTAGTTCTCAAAAATCTTTTTACTCGAATTAATATCAAATACAGAGTGTCTACAAATTCTTTAGGCAATTTCGTAACTGCCGAAATATTAAATGAAAAGAATTCATTTAAAATCAGACTAGTAGTGATATATCCTAAGTTAAATCATAGAGGGCGTTAGGTGTCATAACTGATGCTATCTTTCAGCGAGCGGTCATCATTCTTTGATCGGCTTTACGGTAATGGAGTCGTAAAACGGTGCTAAAAAAAGTTGGCAGTTAATAGAGACTGCCGATAGAAGTGAAAACTTAGAACTTTAAGTATTAAAATGTGAAATTTCATAATGTTTGAATTAAAACTATCAACATCAATCTGGTTTTCACATCTATCGACACTCCGAGTAACAACTAAATGCATGTTTATATGGTTTTTTATTATTCAAATATATTACGGGCTGTGCAAGATCATGACAAAATATAAATACAATTCAATTGAAATAACAATTAATATACAATCATATTATTGATGGATAGTATTTGTAATTACTTAAATTTCAATGTACTTGATTTTTAACATTATTTCAATTGTTTGCAACATTGTCATCATTCATTTCAACAATACTTAGACATTTTGTACTTGCAATTATTTCATTTTGTTCTAAAAAAGATTATATTTTTAGGAAAATTTTAAACGCTGATTTAGGACCGGGACATTTTTGTCCCAACAGTCCTGACCACTGGGACATATGTGTCCCAGTATTCTTCAGTGAGTAATTCTGCACAAAAAAAAACGATGATTTTCTCGTCATAAAAATTTAATTATTAATTGTATGGTTTGAAACAACACTGCACAATGGGACATTACACATCGTGTACATTCCTTCTTTTGTTGTGCACATTTACAGCACCACCGTCGTGTTTTTGTTGCCACTGGCAAATGGTCACCAACATTGAGTGAGCTGTGTGATGTTTAGATGGACGTCCTCTACGGCGTTGATACTGTGCGTTGAGCTTTCCAGACGCCATCAAGGCTTCTGCAAGAGGTACAATGAAATCAAGAAGTGGGGTTTTTCGATGTTAGAGTCCGCAATTCATGAGTTGACCACTACGCTCATGAATAGGCGAAAAAAATACTTTTTCCAAAACTTGCAAGATTCTCAATCTAATTCATAGATATTTGCCATTTGGTCTGCAAATTTAGTCTGCCATTTGGTTTGCACCAAAGTCTGTGGTGTTATGGTCTTGCATTCCATTCTATCACCCAGCTTGGGATCCCAAACCTGACTTTGCAGGTGGGACCTAATATTCTTCGTTACTTCACTGAATAAACATTTAAATGTGTATGCAGAGAATAAGGTCTAATCAATATTCCAATATCCTATATTCAACAATAATTTTTCAGGCATTTTCAGTAACTATTTTTCTGTGTTCTTGATCGAATTAAACAGGATAATTTTTGCTTATAATATCCCTTCAATGTTCCTTACAAAATAATCTTCGGTGCTAATTTTTTGAAGCCCACTTCAAACCAAAAAGCATTGAATATTCAAGTGTGCTTTAATAAAATAAATTTCACAATTCAAACACATTTTTGCGAACATTTCAATGAATGCATTATTTTTCAAAAAATTACTATATATGTAGAGAGTGCAACTTTTTACTATAATTTTTTTCAAATGCTGTGACGGATTCTATCCACGGTCCTTCAACTAATTCTTTTGTGGACATTATTCTTCCCCAAGAGGGAAGAATAATTTGAGTTTAAAACTGCCTTCCGTAGAGATGACTTGATTTTATGCTCATGTAAATTCTATATAAACCCTGGCAAGTGGTGTGTTAGTTAATCGTGAGTAGCTAATCGTTTATCGTTAGCAGTGAGTCAATCGTCCTTAAGTTATCATTCTAGCTAGAACTGATCCTCGGAGAAGTGGAATTAATAGAGAAGTTGTGTTGAAGAGGACTGTAGAAGTTTAGGAACTGACAAGCGGATCAAGAGAAAAGTGTACACTTGATAATCTTGTAAGCTTAGATTAGGAAACTAATTAGGATTGCTCCCACGGTTATTAAACTAGAATTAATCATAAGTTGATCAGTCATAAGTAAGAAGTAATTATTTTTATAACAATGTCTGCTTCTATAAGGACCCTATCCGTACTTGCAACCTCCGGGTTGCGAAAATGCTAGGTTTTGTTATTGGTTGAACTGTATTTCAAGAGCATAGCTTTAACAACTTTGAGAGAGAAAAAGTTATAATAAGAGGGAGAGGGAGAAATAAACAGAAATTGAGAGAGAAAAAAAGTGACAGGAAAAGGAGATAAATAAAAAGGGAGAGATACGGAGATAGAGAGGAAGGGAGAGAAATGTAAAGAGATAGAGAGGAAGGGAGAGAAAGGTAAAGAGAAAGAGAGGAAGGGACAGAAAGGTAGAGAAAAAGAGAGGGTGGGAAAGAGAGAGAGAAAGTGAATATTAACGCCCCACTGTTCAGCTACAGGACGGCTTTTGGGGACGGTCCGCGTAATTTTGAACCATGGTCAAGTGACGAGGATGACACCTGAACTGGCACCCCCCTCTCCTAACTACCACACCACACCAACGGGAGGACGTTTGAGCTCTCGACAGATTTAACGTGCATCGCTCCCCTACAGGGTGGGTCTTCAGTGGTACTGGGATCGAACTCATGACATTCTAGCCACGATCCGATGCCTAGACCACTCGGCTACAGTGGCTACTAGAGAGAGGGGGGAAGTGACAGAAAGATAGAAAGAGAGAGAGGAAGGGAGAGAAAGAAAAAGAGAGAAAGAAGGGAGAGAGAGAGAAAGAAAGAGCCCAAGGAAAAAATTGAGAGAAAGAAAGGGAGTTAAATGAGGGGAAGAGATAGAAAATGGTAAAGGGAGTTAAATGAGGGGGAAAGAGAGGGGAAGAGATAGAAAATGGTAAAGGGAGAAAAAGAGGGAAAGAGAAAGGGAGATAGAGAAAAAAGAAGAGGAAGATAGAGTCGCAATAAGAAACAATTTTGAGTGAAAAAATGACTAACTAAAAGATGAAAGTGTATTTCTACTTATTTGATATCACACACAAAAAAATGGAATGATTAAATTATACTCTGTGTCACACACACACACACATCAACAGAATAGAATAATAGTTTCGAACAAATTGTGGTACTTTTTCGTTTCGCTGGCGCAAGCGATAAAGTCGCCAAAAATGATACAACCGACGCCAAACGGAACATTCCCGCTGGTAACCTAACACCCCACTTGCAAAACAAGTTGAGATCTTTTCTTGTCAGTAATGTCTCTTTTAAAATATATCAAAAATGGATGAAAAACTAATGAGAACTAATATTTATTAATATTTTTATATGTATTTTGAGTGTTGTTGCCAATTACGCCAACTTGGCAAGATTTGCGCCGGTGAAATAAAAAAAAGTTTTTAATTTTTAGTATTTTTAGAAAACTGTCCTAGAAATAAGATCAAGTAAAGATAAAAAAAAAGATAAGTAGACGATAAAACTGTTAAATAATTATAAAAACAAGATTAGCATCCAAAAAATAAATTTCTTTATGTAAAGGACAAGCATTAAATTGTCTAGCAATAATGCACACATAAATAAAAAAATTTAATTTGAAAGACGTTACATTAAATTAAGTTTTAATTTTTTTACATATTAAAAAGTTAAAAGTACTTTTAAAATGTAGATCAGAATTTTGAAACAGATATTTATGTTTATAAAAAATTTTTAAGCATTTTTCTAAGAAATTTATAAAAATTAACTCACGTGCGATTTGTTGAAAAAGAATTTAATATATTCATATTCACTGACATTATTTAGTAATTATTATTTAAACTATACTTGTCGCTTGCATTTACTTAACTTTAACTTACTTTAATATAAATATTCGTATTTTTTAATAAGAATTACTTTCTATTTCGTCCTTTGAGAAAATTTTTATTTTGAAGTCATGGAATAATATTGAATAGAGTAAAAGTAAGAAAATAACTATTGCAGTTATTATGCTTAAATTAAAAATTATTTTAAAAACTGAATTTTTAAGAGCTTTTGAAAAAGGATTTGGAATTTGAATAAATAGTCTATTTGGAAGAGCTATTTGATCATTTGAACGATGAAAAACTTTTCAAAAATGAATAACAAACATTAAATCAGTTTTAGAAAAGTTAAGCGATGGAGTTTTTTTCACAAAACTCCGTAAAAAGTTTAAAATAAATAATCTATATATTACAGCTTTAATCTTCCCAAATACCACACACATTAATATTTTACATTTTGCTGATTAGTTATTTTTATTTATTTCCAAAAATAAAAGTGAAGAGGTAAGGAAAATATTTTTTGGATTTCGCCAATAATTAAATCTTATACATTCAATTAAAATTTAATTAACTTATTGAAAAAGATGCTAACAAAAACACGATAAATTCATACATTTTTCTAATAATTCATTTTTCTTTCTTTATTCTCTGAATATTTTAACTTTTTAAATAATTTTTTCGATATTTCTTTTAAAATTCGTATAAAAATTTGCAGAGCACTAAATAATTAATCACTGGAAACAATTTCATAACTTTTAGAATTTTGTAGCGAATAAATTTTAAAACAAAGATTTCAAATTCAATCTAAATCTGCTTCTTTAAAATATTAATTTATATTGCTCATAGGGAAATAGGGGGAAAATGAAAAAGTTTTGACAATACACAAGGCATTGGCATTTTCCATACCAACAAAAATACTTTATTTATAAAGAATTCTACATATACACACGCGCGCACAAAATTTGAGATTCATTAATCGTCTGATAAGAACTACAACTTTAACTCATTGGAATTCTAAATTATCATAAGAATTATTATGTATCTTTACTTTGCAAATGCAATTATACATTCTTTCAAAATTAAAATTTAATCAAAATATTTCTAAAGTTAATAGATTCATTTCTTTATAACACGAAATTCAAAACATTTCCACTGTTTAATAATTTATATAGCTCACAGTTAAATAATTTTTTATTTCAAGATTCTTGAAAATGTAACCAAAATTTCCATTGCTAGTAATAACGTTTTTTTTTTTTGTTTTTTTTTTCATAAAGAACATTGACTTATTTCATACAATTAAAAAGACAAACGAATTTTGTAAAATTACTTATTCTAATGCAAACAAATAAAAAGGAAGAAAAAATACTACCTACCATTTTCCGTATTTAAATATTCGGAAAAAGTATATGCATTTAAACCAGGTAAACCCAGAACAAATAAAAGAATGCAAGAAACAGCTAGAAGACGATACATGTCGGAGCCGTATCGAAGTAGGAGTGGTTCAGGTTTTCCAACGGTCTCAGCCCGTCAATTTCGAGTGGCTAAATACGATACGGCCACTTGTTGACAGAGTCTCTGATAAATTTTTAAAAGGATGTGATAATGTTCGTTTCCCCTGAGGAAGGAAGTGTTGGTGAAACATTTTTAAACTTAAATACTTTTTTTTTCGACTCCGTGATCATGAAATTGTTTCCCCTCTCGCATCTTCAAGGACAAAGTCGGAGTGAGAAATTAAGAAAAATAAGTTAGAGCGAGAGGAATTTTGGAGCGCGTGATTCGAATCAGAATGAATCTGTATGAATTTATTGTTACAACGTGAGTAAAATTAAAGTTTGTGTATAGCGTACTTGCATATGTGTGTGTGCAATTGTTCATCTGTCTTCCAAATTATGTAATCTCCAGAAACTAGTTGCGTGAAAAGATTTAAAAAAGATAAATTCTGATATCATTTTCCAGCAACAGATCTTTTTTCCATTTTTAACCTTTTCAAAATTTAGGGAAACATCCTCCCCCCCCCATTTTAAAAGGGATAACTGTCGCATTTAATTCTAACCGTATCTTCATTTTTTATGGCGAATGTCAAAAGAGAATGTTAGAGACACAATTACGTAAACGGAAACGTTTAAAAAAATGAAATATCAAATCAGTTGACGCCAGTGAAAAAACACATTCACGGGTGTTCTATTCTTATTACTTATTTTAGTTAATTGGGTAGCAATATGTTATTGTGTTTTCACCCATGTTTTAAGTTATTCCAAGACTGTAATTTCGCGCAATCATAAGCTTATTGGAACCAATGAAAGCAAAAGCGTGATAAAACTGCAAATGGATCCATATTAACTTGACACATTGATAAAAAACAAAAAAATTTACGTCAATTCCGACTTTGAATGGATGAATAGAAAGTATTTTATTAACGATTGAAAATTTCAACAAGATTATATATATACAGTCAACTCTTGCTAATTTAAACCTTCGATAATACGAACCTCTCGATAGTTCGAAGTATATGCTCATTCCCTAGAAAAACTCTTGATATTTCGAGCTAAAACAATACGTTTGGGTACACTCAATAATTCCAAGTAAAATTCGTGACTGACCAGACTACAGCACTCGATAATACCAAGTTATCTTATAAAACTGTCGACAATTCGAATACTTACTAGCATATACAGCCTTGTAGCAAACAGGTTGGAGGTTTTAAGTTTTGAGTTGTTGTCTCTTCGTGTCTCCCCTGTAACGTAGTCTCATTAATGACCATCTTCCTCTTAGTGTTTTTCGGTTCATCAGGCGAAAAGACACTTTTATTGCTTTCCTTCTTCAAGTGGACAATAGACCACCCGCATCAATTGTCAGCCGTCCATATCTTTCGTTTAACACATGTCCTTGCTATACATTCCACTATTGTGAAGACGAGATGTATAGAATTGTGTATGAATGTATTCATTTAATACAGGACTTTTAACTTTTGTATAATATTTATACTGCAAATAATATGTACTTTTTAAAAATTACCTTAAAATTTTATACATATGTATAATTGTTGTTTTATTACATAGTTTCACAAATGTAAAGGTGTTAGAAAAAAATTCTCTTCGAGTATTTGGGGAGTTTTTTCTACCCTCTTGATAATTCAAACTCTTGATTATACCAAGTTTTTCATGGGTCCCTCCAACTGCGAATTATTGAGTTGGAGGGACCGACGTATATGTCGACTCTCGATAATTTGAAGCTGAAGGGACCACTAAAAAACTTCGAATTATCAAAAGTTCCAATTACCAAGAGAGTAAGAAAAAACTCCTGATTTTTTTTTCTAACACATTTAAATTTTAAACTATGTAATAAAACATCAATTGCACCTATGTATAAAAAATACTCTTAAAAAGTACATATTAAACAGTATAAATATTATACAGAAGTTCAAAGTCATGTATTAAAAGAATATATTTATGTAGTAATTCTCGAACAGGACTCTTTCACGTCCCACCAAATCTCTTCAATTCCTCACTTGAAATAAAATTGCGCACGGTTCCCTCACTTGTAACACCTGGTTCCCTCAGATACTGTCTTCGACACTATTGGTTCTTCAAGGCAGGGTCCAGTCCGGCCCATGCCTTATTAGGTTTCTCATTCTATATGTCTCACAGATGAACCGTAAATCGTTATGCCAGTCCGACGCAAAAAGCATAATCTTCGCCTGAGGAATCGAGAAAAACAAAGAAGGGATAACAGCCAAATGGTCAACAAATCATCAAAGTGGCTACGTTACTGGGGAGACATGCAGAGAATATACAACACAAAACAAGCGAGCTCCAATCTGTTTGCTACAGGACTCTAAATAGTAAGTGTTCCAACTGTCGAGTGTTTTATAAGATAACTTCGAATTATCGCGTGTTGTAGTCTGGGCAGCCACAGATTTTACTTCGAAATATTGAGTCTACCAAAACGTATTGTTTTAGTTCGAAATATCAAGAGTTTTGCTAGGCACTGAACATATCATTCGAATTAGGGAGAGGTTCGTATTATCGAAAGTTTGAATTAACGAGAGTCGAGACTGTATATATATAGGAAGAGAATGAACTAATAGTAGGAATTAAAAAAAGAGCATGCTTTGTCCGCATTGTTGCAACAATGCCCACCCAGTTTGGCTGAAAAACTGGTTTTCGACGCCAACTTTTGTCATTGTTTTAAGAAATAAGATCTTACAAATAAATGGAGTACTTTAAACGAGAGCTATGTCGAAAACCGAATTATGTTCAATGTATTAACCGGTAATTAATGAATTAATATTTGAAAATGTTTAACATCAGTGTCCTCCACTTACAAGTTTTAAAAATGTATTTAGAACTGGCTTGTGTGATGTGAATGAAAAGTGCTCGTCTACGGCATAGCCAAGCGCTATTTGTGCAATTAAGAGTAGAGTGTGTTATTTCATGATAGTAATGCAGGAATACTGACTGTCTGCGGCAATCCCAATGGTGCGCTGCCTGAACTGGCATGCCTGCAACTCCAACTGTAAATGCTAACAGAGTGACTTAGAAATTAATAAACGCAAGTCCACAAAAGCGGTGTCGTGATTTGTGTCATGAGCAATGATGTTAGAGACTCTTGTCCACTTACGTATTAGAGCATCAATCTAAACAGAAAGTATTTATTAACGATTGAAAGTGTTGAAACAACATATATACTTATACTCTGTCCATAATAAGGATAACTTAGTAATCACATAAATTGAACTTTAAAATAAAATTTCCGTAGAATCATCACACATCATCAAGAAGATATACTAAATTACGAAACCACCAGATGGCGGATAGTACGTCACAATGACGAGAGTGCAGAGAGGGGCTATATGGAATTGGTGGCAAAAAGTAAAATTTTTCACAAGCGCTTTAAAAGCCTTTCAGTGCATAACGCATAATTATGGCTCAAAGGGAGCTATTTGGATGATTTTTACGTGGTAGAATTATCGGACCACTGGGAATGTTGACGTACCCGTTGAAATCGAGACTGGCTGAATTCGCAGAGGTCAATCGTCTCAGGCTGTTACAATGATCAAGATGATGGTAATGTGGTAGGTGTTACAGCATGGTTCACCCCACCCCATCCGGTGAGGCTGGGTATTTGAGTACTAGTTCTCGTCGTGCTCTTCAGGCGCATACGTAGACAGTTTCTGGCAAGGCAGACCGCGTACAGACAGCAGGGCACAGTGGTCTTATGCTCGTAGACTCAAGGCGAGATGAGTTTGACTGACACTCCAGCTGTCGCCTGCGATTAACCTGAGTAGAGAACATAGCATTGTGGACACTGCAAGTGGTCTTGTGTGATGTTTTCCACGAAGTCCAGGTTAGTGTTGCAGTCTGAATCTCCATGACTTTCATATGAGAGCGCCAGGTCTCCGTTACCACCAGAGAACACCATTGGAAAGACACCTACAGCTGGTGCGGATGGCTTGTTTATGGAGGAATATTCTGGTTCCAGAACTGACCTGGTATGCTTAGAGTGTAATGCGATGACAGGCCACATCTGTCGATGTCATTCTGGAACAAACGGTACGTTTGTTTCGGGGCACCATGGGTGCTGAATTTCTGTTATGGGATGCAATGCCTGGTCCCCACCTGCAAACAGAATTTAGACGATACTCAATCGGAGGATATCACCGTATGATTGGCCAGCATACTCACGAGACTTGAATAACCGCATGTGTGATATGCTGATGGCGTCGAATTGCCGTCACCTCCCACCTGTCTGGAACTTCGGAGGACATTGCTTGATGAGTGGTGCAATATTCCCCAAGCTCAGATTGATAATTTGATACTCAGCATGCGTAGGCATTGCAAGGCCTGTATTGCATCGTCCGGGAGACATACTCCGTATTAACCATCATACTAACCATGTTATACTGTTTTTGTAAATAGGTTCTTTTTTGAAATTTGCTCCAGGGAGTAAAAATCGCAATTTTTATTAATTGTGTCAAACATATAGCATCTTTTTTGCTCTTTACCTTTTGTTTAATAAATAGACTTTACAAATAAGTCAAATTTGTTTTGCTTCTGTCTCTTTCTTTGCCTGAACTTCATTATCCTTATATTCTGGACATGAGTGTATATATATGTATACTAGCTGTTACCCGCCCACTTCGCTGGATATTTCATGATGCTTTATAAATTTTTACTGCTTATATATATGTATAAATTATTGATATCTAAGTCCTAGCATTAAGAATTCGATTGTATTGAAAAATATACTTATACCTGTAACTGTCGCATGTTGATAAAAAAAAGGGCAGAACTCATCTAATTTGTATTTTCTAAAAATCTCTAAAATTGAAGTATAGAATGATGTTTGCTCCTTCGTAACCCAAAAACCAAGTGGATTCCCGCAAAACCAATTTTCGCGGTGGATCTCTACTCCGTAAATTGAACATGCAAGCCAAATTTCAAGTCTAAATCAAACAGAAAAAAAAACAAAAGTTTTACTATCAATATCCCCGTAATCCCGTTGAGAGCCGTTTTCCAAAATAACCGCTCTTAGCGGATTTCAATTCAACAAAAGAAAAATGCAAACCAAATTTCATTATTATAGTCCTTGTAGCTCGAAAAAAGGATTTTTTTATGTCAATACGTCCCAGTAACCCCTGCACCCCTCCGCAGAACTTGATTTACTTAAAATACATTCTTAGTGCATCCCTATTCAACAAAAGAAACATGCTTAAAAAATTTCAAGTATATGGGTCTAACAATTAAAAACAGGAATTTTTTTTTGTAACTCCTCTTGACCCCTCGCAACCATCCTTGGGGGTCAATTTTCGTTTTACTCTTTGTTAGAGGAATTATATTCCATGAAAGGAACATGCCTACCAATTTTCAAGCAGGATGATCAAATAGTTTAAAAATGGAAATATTTATCGATTACGCCTCTTAATCTCCCGAAATTAAACTTGGTAGTTGATATTCGCGAAACCCATTTTGTAGCGGTTCTCTACGAAAGGAATCTGCTTATCAAATTTCAAGACTGTACGTCTAATAGTTTAAAAATGGGGATAGTTATCTATAACGCCACTTGAGCCCCCGTAACGCCACTTTGGTGTCTGTTTTCACAAAACCCATTTTGTAGGGGAATTGCACTCTATGAAAGGAATCTGCTTAGCAAATTTTGTGCGTCCAATAAATTAAAAATGCAAAAAAAATTATCAATAACGCCCCTTTAACCCCCGCAACGCCCCCTAGGGGTCTATTTTCACAAAACACATTTTGTAGTGTATCTCTATCCTATGAGAGGAATCTGCTCACCAAATTTCAAGACTGTGCGTCTAATAGTTTAAAAATAGAAATAATTACTTATATCTGCCCTTAACCCCCCGCAACACCCCTTAGAGGTCAATTTTCCCCAAACCCGTTTTGTAACGGATATGTACTCCATGAAAGAAACATTCCTACTAATTTTCAAGCAGGTAGGTCAAGTAGTTTAAAAACGAAAATATTTATCTATTACGCCACTTAATCCCCCGCAACGCCACTTAGAGGTCTATTTTCACAAAACCTTCTTATAGCTTATCTCTACTCTATGAAAGAAATCTATTTATCAAATATAAAGACTGTGCGTCTAATAGTTTAAAAATGGAAATAATTATCTGTAACGCCCCTTAAGTCCCGCAACGCCACTTGGGGGCAATTTTCACGAAACCCATTTTGTAGCGTATCTCTACCCAATGAGAGGAATCTGCTTACTAAGTTTCAAGACTGTACGTCTAATAGTTAAAAAATCGGAATTTATAACGCCCCTTAAGCCCCCCACCCCCGCAATACCCCTTGGGGGTCAATTTTTTAAAAACTCATTTTGTAGAGGATATTTACTCCATGAAAGAAACTTACCTACCAATTTTCAAGCAGGTAGGTGAAGTAGTTTAAAAACGGATAAATTTATCTATTACGCCCCTTAATCCTCCGCAACGCCCCTTAGAAGTCTGTTTTCACAAAACCCGTTTTGTAACTGATCATTATTCTACGAAAGGAATCTATTTATCAAATTTAAAGACAGTGCGTCAAATAGTTTAAAAATGAAAATAATTATCTATAACGCCCCCTAAGCCCCTGCAACGCTACTTGGGGGACTATTTTCACCAAACTCATTTTGTAGCGGATCTCTACTGTATGAAAGGAATCTGTTAACCCAATTTCAAAATTGTACATTGAGTAGTTTAAACATGGAAACAATTATTTATAACGCCCCTTGCGTTTCGTATTTCGGAAAATCCTTTCTTGGCTGATGTCTACTCTCTGAAAGGAACATGTCTACCAAATTTCAAGTATGTAGGTTGAATAGTTCCAGAGATATCGTGATTAGTCAGTCAGTCAGTCGCTTTTCTCCTTTATATATATATATATATATATATATATATATATATATTATATATATATATATATATACGAGGGCTGTTCAAAAAGTATCGAGACTGAATTTATTATGCAAAAACATACATACATAAACAGGTTTTGAGTCAATCTCCTTCGAAATATGCTCCATTGGCAGTAACACACTTGGCCCAACGATGTTTCCAGTCCTCGAAACATTTCTGGAACTCAGACTTTGGGATGGCCTGAAGCTGCTGTGTCGAATTCTGTTTTATGGTTTCAATGTCCTGAAACCGGTGTCCTTTTAAGGTGTTCTTGATCTTGGGAAAGAGGAAAAAATCAGGAGATGTTGCCAGTCGTTGGAATTGCTTATCCTCAGTGAGGAGACGCGGCACAAACTTTGCAGACACTCGGCGCATGTTCAAGTCCTTTCTCAAAATTTCATCACATGATCCTACGGAAATGTGACACTCCTGTGCAATTTCTCGGACTGTTAAACGACTATCAGAGTGCACCACAGCCTTCACTTGTGCAATCTTGTCCTCAATGCGAGAGGTGGATGGGCGTCCAGAACGGGGATCACTGTTCACTGATTGACGACCCTCCTTGAATCGTCGGAACCACTCGAAAACCCGAGCACAACTCATCTCCAAATGCTGTTTTCATCATCTCGTAGGTTTCGGTACCCGTTTTACCGAGCTTAAAGCAAAACTTGATACAGATTCGCTGATCAGTGTTTTCACACTTTTTCTTTTTTCGACGAACGCACGCAAACACTCCACGTGAAAGAAGTCAGTGTGACTGAACGGCGCGCTGTACAGACCTGCCGAATTTTGTGAGACAAGGTGAAATATGCACGCGCATGATGCACACAGTCCCTCCGCTAGGGGTTTTCTGGAATAAATAGAATAAATTCAGTATCGATACTTTCTGAACAGCCTTCGTATATATATATATATATATATATAGCAAGAGAGTGAGCTAATAGAGTAGGAAATGAAAAAGCTTGATTTCTTATGATTTTTATTTCTTTTACGTGTAAACAAGATAAACAAACTGTTACATATTAATATTTACCTTTGTCAACCTTATGGTCTTGTAAGGATTAACAGGATAAGAGGTATTGGTTAAGTTCGATATATTAACGTATATTTTTAAATCACTGTACCAATAAAAATTTCGTCACTTATTACATAATCATAAAATAAAATTTTCAGACACAGGATTGATAATCCTAGTCAAATACATTTATCCCTCTCTTAAGTAAGTTCAAAAAAGTACAGAGTACACGCCAAATCTGAAAATGTATTTTTTTTTTTTCAATAACGCTTTTCCTATGGTGAAAATTTTATTTCATTTTTTATTCCTTTTCAATATAAAAAACTCCTGGTAATTCTTAAGATAACCGACAACTTTTTTTTTTAAAAAAAAGGAGAAATGGGGATTTTTTTGCCATTTCAGATTTGTTTAGTGCATTTTAAGAAAAATGTGCTAAAATTAAGAAGAGAAAAAGAAATTATTATTACTAAAATGGGAAAAAATAGGTAAAAATTGACAAAAAATAGCATAAACGCGACCCATTCTGTATCAAAGGCTTATGAACAAATTTTCAATTTTTTTTCAATGTAATGTGTTGCTATATTATTCAATTTTGAAATGGCCTTCAGGATAAGAGATATTTTCTTTTTTACAAAAACTAGAGCACTTTAGCTCGGTTACTATGAAAATGCTTAAAAAGACAGTGATTATATTCACATAAGGAACTGTAAATTTTGTAATAAAAAAGGTGATTGATAAATCTGAAGGTTAAAACAAGTCTACTATTATACAGAACTTACAGAAAAAATTTCACAGTTAATTATCTTCAAAACGTTTTTAGCAATCGCTGACCCCCGTTTGATTATTTTCAAAAAATCCCATTTCGAGTAAAACGCGTTTTAAAGTATGACACCTTGCTTAAAGTAATGGCACATACACACACACATCTGCTTTCACTAAAACACTTATAGTTTTTGTTCTAGTGAACGGAAAATGATAAACTTGATATTTTTATAAAGCTAATAAGATGACCCATAAAATAAAATCATAAAAAAATTTGGCAATTTTTGGCAAAATTCACGGTTTTAGGGTAGTTGGATACCTTAATACTTGACAAAATATTTATGCTCACTGTAGCCTAGTGGGTATGATAAAAGGCTCGTGGAGTGCATGTGATGAATTCGAACGGTGCGGAAAACAAGCTTCCTACTAAAAAAGTGATCTTAAAAATTAATTTTAGATAATAAACTAAATGAATTTATTTTGATAAATCAATCTCAATCTCAAAAATAAATATAAAAAAAGAATGGCTTATAAAAAAAAGTTAAATAAAAGATACTCGAGAGGAAATTTTACTTTAAATAAAAATATGCATAAATATCCATATTTATGTGCATACATATTTTAATGAAATTCTAAAAATCTTTCATTACTAAAAGGTTTTTATAAAAAATGCACTTTTCAAATAATCAAAGCAATAATGATTTTACTAATAAATTTTTTTTAACATTTAATGGCTAGTTACAATGTGATTATTGCTATTTAGTTATATGCATTTCACTTTTTAAGACTTGTTTTTAAGCTGTCGCAGCAAAGCCTATTAACCAGCTTATTATGAGAAAATCGTCGTAACACAAATACTTATTGAAAGCTGTCGTAACCGAGTAAATACATATATTGGTTAATCAGCGTCCTAAGAACTTTAATCTCGTAACCTTAAGCAGAAATTAATGTTTAATCGTAACCAGAGAAAATAGGATCCCTTGGCACAACAAATAAATCTTGATTTTTTTTTTTAATCAATAAATGATTAAAAATGGTGCAGGCTTAATTTCATTTTTCCCCTTTTAAAAATATTTGGTACTTACATATTATCGCAACAATCGCCAACGTTTAAGATAACTCGCCAAGGTGGAAACTCCAATTTCACGTGTGTGTCGTATACACTGAATTATCAATCACATGCTTCGTTTCATATAATGTCGGCAATAGGTGGCGATAATACGTAAGTATCCTTATTTTCCTGTACTAATCTTAATGTTATTAATGATCATTAAAGACGAGAGCACACACATGAGTTATATTCTCAAAAATCATAGTGAAAAACAAAATAAAAATTCATCTACATCAAATGGAACGCATACAAGCATTGCCATTTTGCCAATATAAATTTAGAATAAAAACGATTGTTAAATATATACAGATTTCACTACCGAACTCTTAAAAATTTTCAGATTTTTCGAATAATATTTTTAGCTAAGATTATCTTCAATTTTTATTGCATGGTTAATAACTAAAATTAAAGCTCGATAATAAATAAAATTTGACTGGTTCTTTCTTCTTTTCTATGTTTCTTTGACATTTTGAAGCATGGCTGCATACTAGCAAAGAACCATAGTCAAAGTTCCACATCAAGTGTATTTTTGAAATTTTAACAAATAACATCGGAAAATAACTACGTCAAAAACCACAATAGAGAAGAAAACATTTACTAAAGGCATCTTTGGGGAAAATACCAAAAATATTTTTATTCTGCTCAAAATTTAATTAGAAGAACGCGCCATTTTAAAGAAAGAAATAAACTATTATTAAACCTATATTATTCGAAAAATAAATTAAATATAATAGACTTCTGTAAATAGTATAGAAATGTAAGCACTGGAAATATTAAATATTTTTTCATACTCCTGGGAAAGTAGTTTTTTTATATATAATTGTAATTATTCTTATCTCTTATCTTTTATATATCTAGCTAGAGATCATTCTATTTATCTTCGTAAAATTCATACACAATCTTTTTTCTTCGAATTGTAAAAAGTGATTTCATCGAATTCATTATGTGTGTCGCCCACATAATTTATTCCATAGATGTGGGAATCATTACTCCATATACCCATGAGCATATACCATGAGCTGAGTACTTAAATGCCAAAATAAAGGTGATAAAAGTAAATTCCAGAGGGAATGTATGTATATTAAGTTTAGATCATAAAGCAATTTTTAACTTAAAAAATTTAAATCAAGCATATTAAATCTACTACTCGCCTTAAATTTAAATTTTAGTATAAGTACATTAATTCACGAATTAAAAACATTTAAATAATGTAAAAAATTATTTTTGTTTTCAATATCGTTTAGAGTAGTAAAATTGTCACTTATAATATAAATAAATCATAAATGTCATTACGAAGCCATTTACAGGGTGGTGTAAAACCACCTAATTAGCCCTCTTGTGTAGGCTAAGAACTGAAAACGATCCAAAAAAATAAAACCACAAACGATATTCTTTCGTTTAGTAATTCTTTCCAGGAAAATATACCTTTAGGAGCATTACTTCGTGTACTTTTTCCCCATCGCTCTCTCTCGCTTTCTTTCCCTACTTTTCTATTTTCATTTGAATTCGACTGTACGTGCGAACTCCTGGGTTGTAACTAAACTTATTCAGTCATCACGACAGATGGCACCCCTGAAGCAATTCTCCGGAAAAATAAAATTGTGACTTTAAATTATTCGATTTTTTTTCTTTTGAAGGAGATAAAATGATGCGTTGATTGAGTGCTCGAGGGAGTTTATTAACTTCGCACTATATAGCGACATTGGCAATGAACTTGTAATTATGAACCTCGACCTAGTAACGAGGGCGACATCTGAGCTAGCTCTTTCCACCCCAAACTACCACACTGCACCAATGGGAAAACCTTGAACCACAACAGATTTTGTGGATCGGTCCCTCAAAAGGACGGGTCTTCAACGGCACTTTGGCTCGAACTCATGACATACCGGCCACGAATCTGACCATGACCACTAAGCTGAGTGTGGGAATATTAACGTCACACTGTTCAGCTACACGAGGGCTTTTGGTAACGGACCTCTCAATTTTGAACCATGGTTAAGTGACGAGGATGACCACCTCTCCTAACTACCACACCACACCAATGGGAGGACGTTTGAGCTCTCGACAGATTTAACGTGCATCACTCCCCTATATGGTGGGTCTTTAGTGGTATTGGGCTCGAACTCATGACATACCAGCCACGATCCGATACCTTGACCACTAGGCTACCGCGGCCTTATGACCACTAGTCTACCACCTCCACAATCATAAAAAGAGTGATTGAGTGAGAATATTAACGTCACCCATTCAATTTCTCAAGGCTTTTGGCAACGGACCTCGTAATTTTCTGCCATGGTCAAGTGCCGTGGACGACACCTAAGCTGGCATCGCCTCTCCTAACTTCCACACCACACCAATGAGAGGACGTTTAAGCCTTGATATATTTATCGTGCATCGGCCCCCTCTGCACGACAAATCTTAAGCGGAACAAGGCTAGAACTCATGAAATGCTGGTAATGAGTCCGTCACCTTGACCACTAGGCTACAGAGGCCACATCGTAAAAAAGAAGGTTAATCCCTCCAAATTTAAAAGAAAATATATCAAACATATTTGGGGGGGGGGACAACGTAACAAAAAAAATTTTAAATGCTATTAAGTGTTACGAATTATTTTCATTTAATTTTCTATTGTCGTTTCTTGATCGTAAGTTTGCATAAAAGGAAGATAATATATCAAGTAATAAAAAAAATATTTTTAAAAAGTATATATTCTAACTCTTTTATTGATTTGATATGATTTTTATGTACGCCGCAATATGAAGCACCGCGAGGACGAAGGGCGACGAAATTCGAAATTTTGGACCGCAGTAGAGTGACGAGGACGACACCTGAACTGGCACCTCCCTCTCGAACTCATGACAACCCCACCACACCAGCAGAAGTGGTGGGGTTGAGCCATGGCACATTTCACGCGCATCAGCCCTACGAATTTAACTTGTATTAGAATGGTACTTCAATCGATCGTAATAAATTACAGTTTAAAAAACTAAAAAACACGCTTTTGTAGTGAATCAAACTAAAAAGTAAAAAACAATTCTTAATATAAGAATAAAACGATTAACGAGAAAATTAATGTCATTGTGGTAAAAGCCTTTTGTAATACATTTTAACACTAACTCTGCATTTCGGAATAGAACTAGTAAAAAATTATAACAGATGACATCGAGCACCCCATGCTTTTACCACAATGACATTAATTTTCTCGTTAATCATTTTATTCTTATATTAAGAATTGTTTTTTGTTTTTTAATTCGATTAACTATAAAAGCATATTTAATTTTTTTAAACTATAATTTATTTTTCATTATTTTTTGTTCGATCTACAATAAAAACGGGGTTTAGTTTTTTAAACTATCATTTATTTATTTCCATTTTCAGAAAAACTGGGCAATTGTTAAAACAATGGTAAGAAATTGCTGACCCGTCCTCCCCTTTGTCACAAAAAGAACACTTTATTTGTATTGACCATGATCGTCTTTTCGCGATTTAGGGTTGTAACAATCTTTTAGTCACCAAATCTGTAAATGGGAAATCGTTAATCCTGATAAGGACAATGGAACCAAATTATTAGTTTATTGCGTTGTTATCGGTCCTTGACAAGTGTGCAAAATTTTGAATTTATCTGACCTTTTAAAGTGGAATAAAATCGAGTTCCAAGATTCCGTTACATACAAGTGTAGCTAATAAAAGCGTGTTTAAAAAACCATACATTTTATTTAATATAAAAGAGGAACGTCAAAAAGTAAAAGTAAAAAAGTAAATCTCACCAGTTTTCTCTTTGATTTTTCTAAAATAAACATACACTATATTTAAAATGTAAACATTCCCCTCTAAATCAGAAATGCTGAATTGCAAAGCCTCTACAAAAATTAAATCTGTCGCGACGAGTCTTAATGTCCCGATGCCAGTTTCAATGAAAATAAAATTAAAACAAATACACTTTCATCACAAATACAAATCATACTTTTCAGACATATTCTTTAGGATAAGTCAAAGGAAAAAACGAAAAACAGGAAAATCGAATAATAAAAATGGCTGAAAAGTTCAAAATATCCTCTACGGACGAAATCCAAGTGCGAAATAAAAATTAAAATAAACATGAAATTGTTAATTTGTGAAAATCGTCTGCTCTTGTAGAATATATCCGCAATTTTTTTTAACTAACCAATAACAATTTATTAAAATGAACACGTGACCTTATCTGCATAAGACCATAAAACAAAGGTTACCAAACTAAACAGTGTACCAGAATGAATTCATTATCTCATCATGACATTTAGATAAAAATCGCCAAACCCCTATACTGTTTTAGTAGTAACTATAAAAATTATTTAAAAAGGATAATGAGCTATTTAATCGATTGTTGGATAACTCCGACCTTTGAGAACCTCTTGACGTCCTTTCGGCATTGAATTAACAAGTCTAGGGGTTTCTTCTCAGCGCCTATCTTTTCCCATTCGTCCTTAAGAACACTCTTCAGTATATCCTTGCTATATTGCGTTGACGAATCCTACGCTCCAGCAAATCCCATAAGTGTTCTATAAGACTCAGATCAGGTGACTGCGGGGCATGTGCAATTGATTTTGGACATTATACAAGAGCCAAAGCTTCACAATCTCTGTGTTATGATTTGGATCGTTGTCGTGTTGGAAACGAAACGATGAACCTAGGCCGAATTCGGTGATACTTTCTTTAAATTTTTTTAGGACATCAATGTAATCATATTTGTTCGTAATTGATTCGATATACTCCAACTTGTCAACACCATTTCTTCCCATGCACCCCCCCCCACACACACACACACCATGACTCCATTGCCGCCATGCTTTACTGTTGGTACTAAATGCTCTTTTTGAAGCACTGTGCAAAGTCATAATTTTAATTTGATATCATGGGGCGACGCGCCAAGCAGCGGTAGTTGTCAATTTACATAGAATCCAAGTTCGCAGCCAGCGGTAACAAATCGTCAAGAAAAAATTTGTAAATAACTGTTTTGAAATATATTTCAAATAAAGAATACAGGAATAGATTATACAAATAACCAATATCAATCAATAATGAATATCAATTTAATATAAAATTATAATAATAATAGTATTTAATATATTATTATTATCATATAGTATATAATTTAATAGCAATTATGATATATATTAATCATGAAAATTTTATTTCATAATAGTTATAAACAAATAACATTTGTAATATTTATAAAATAGTAAAATAAAAAATATATAAATCGATAGTATGGAAAACATTTTTTGGAACTAGTTTGTTATCCTGGGTCTACGCGCCAAACGCTGCTTTGCGCGATAAAGAATCACGCCAAGCAGCACTTGTCTTTGGAATGGAATCCAAGATGGCGGCGTAGCGGTATGCGATCGTCAGAAAAATAATTTTAAAGAACTTTTGAAATACAGTAAAATCTTATTTAGAATGAAGAATGTAGGAATAGATTGAGAATAACCAAGAAAAAAAAGTGAATATCAATATAATCTAAAAATTATTTACTGATAGTAATATTATGCAGTATATAATAAATAATCTTATAATTTTGTAGTAATTATTATGTATACTATTAATATAATATTATATAGTAATAATTATTATATATTTATATAAAATGATATAACAATAAT
The DNA here is from genome assembly GCA_019973975.1 of Trichonephila clavata. Classification (NCBI taxonomy): domain Eukaryota; kingdom Metazoa; phylum Arthropoda; class Arachnida; order Araneae; family Nephilidae; genus Trichonephila; species Trichonephila clavata. The sequence continues at coordinate 854,104 of BMAO01039451.1, forward strand.
TATTTTATATAAGAATAATCATATAATATAATTTAATAGTAATTATTAAAAAAAAGTAAACACATCGTATTATAATAAGAAGCGTACATAACAATACTCATTTAACATAATAATAAATAAATAACAAAAAAGTAATTATGAATAAACATAATAAATAAATAACATAATAATACTTATAAAGAAATAACAATTATAAATAACAATTTTTATAATTATAAGAAATATAATTAAAAAACAATTACAAATAACGAACATAAAATGATTATCACAAAAATAATAATTGTATTTTTATATTTTTTTTTTAAAAAAATTACATAATGTATATTAAAAATCATAATGAATATCAAATAAAAAGTACTGCAAACGTGCAATGTTCCAAAAAATGCAAGTTCCTTCAACGAATTTCACCGAACAAGGAACGTTAAAAAAACATTTTTAAAAAGTAAAATAAAGTGAAAATGGACGATATATATTAATAGCAATAATTAAAAGTACAACACTTATTCTTTAAAAAATAAAACATCCTAGTATTCACTTAATATATTAGAAATATCCATATTCGAAAGTAGCACAAAATAAAACAGAAGACTGTTTTATTTTGAAAGATGGAGCAAATGCAATTAAAATGGTTAAATTGTTAAGGAAATCAAATTAAAATCGTTTGAAATTAATAGGGTTACCACGAGAAAAAGCCAAAAATTATTTCTGGTATACGTTATTCTCATGGCAACCACATTGCCAGATGTTCAAAATATCAAGGTAGCCATATTGTAATATTATCGCCCATCTTGGCGTACATAAACAACAACTAAGAGCGTATACCCCGGAATCAAACTAGCACCCATTTTTTTCATTATAATTATTATATATTATGAATAAAATAATTACATTTACATTAAAATTAATAATGAATATGAATTAATAAGTGCTGATAACTTGCAATATTCCAAAAAAATGCGAGTTTCTTCAATATATTTCATCAAACAAGGAACGTTGAAACACGCATTATTAAAAAGTAAAATAAAATGGAAATAGGTGATTTATAGCAATAATTAAAAAAACAGCACTCATTATTTTTAAAAAGTATCGTTGTACTCACTAATGATATTAGAAATATCCATGTTCGAAAAAAATAGCACAAAGTACAACACAGAAGACTGATAAAGAAATCGATTTAAAATCATCTGAAATTAATAGGGTTACCGCGGAAAAATGACCAATAAAAATTAACTCTAAAAAACGTTATCTCCATGGCAACCACATTACCTAGAATAAAAATATCAAGGTAACCATATTGTAATGTTATCGTCCATCTTGGCGAACATAAACAACAACTTGGCGCGTAGTCCCATGATATCAAATTAGCACCTTTTTAAACTTTTCGTTAATGTGTGTTGCTATATATTTCAGTTCTAGTCAAACACGAATTTTTTTTTCTTTCAGAATATTATAATTCATTTTTCGCTGATTGTGAGTTTGATGAACTACCTGAACGTGGTTTCGATGTGTATACTTTAGTAGATTTAAAATTATTAATAACACAACACTGGATAAATGAATATTGCCGTTCAATAGATCTGGCTATATCCCGGCGACTTTTTCCATCTTTCCACATTTCAACAATGATTTTACGTTCACTGATTCTAATTTATTTCCTTTTATTTTTCCATGTCCTTGAATTGCTTCGTTTCTCACAAAAATGTAAAAACTATTAGTTCGCAACTTTCTTAAGCTGTTTTACTTGATAACTGAATGCAAAAACTGTTCACCTATAACACCTGTTGATAAAAACTCCAGGAATCTAGAATATTCAATTAGTGAACGCACACTTCTTCTGTCTACTATTTGTGTGCTTTTTTTTTTGCAACAAAAAACTCCCGTTATCTTACGAGGTAACATCCTAGGAGAGCCCACACCCTTGGCGACAAACCGAAAAAAGCACCAACCCACAACGAGATGGCCGCAAATGAATATAGCAGGACAAGTTGGATGCGTAATGAAAATATATGTAAACAGTACAGAAATTAATCAAATTTATTTAAGATAAAAAATTTAAAAACAGCACTTGCTTTCTTACTGCTGATCTTTTCCAAGTAAAGAGTACAGCGTAACAGCATACCACAAATTCTTTCTTATACTTCTGCAAACATCAGGCGCATTACACCTTTTTTTCGACATCTCCATTCAAATCCATCCAAAACAGCACTCTTTTGTTAGTATAATCCGATTCGCTCATTACATTTAGGACATTCATAATCGAAGCAATCAATCCTACACCATTCAATCAATTCTTTCTTACCTTTCGCATTCGACAAAGCAAAAAATTATTTGGTATACTCACTCACATACACACACACAGCCGTATGGTGCACAATGAAGAAATTCGAAATGCCCGCCTACATAAATTACAGTTTAAAAAAACTAAAAAATATCCTTTTATAGTTAATCGAACTAAATTGTAACTTAATCTTTTAGTCGCCAAATCTGGTATCTGGAATTAATCGCCAGATGTGGAATGGGGTCTGAAAATAGCAAATCCTTAGTCTTGATGATCCTGATCAGAACAATGGAACAAAATCATTAAATTATTGTATTGTCATCGGTCCTGGACAAATGAGCAAAATTTCGAATTAATCTGACCTTTTAAAGTGGGTAAAAATGGAGTTCAAAGATTCCGTTACATACTACAAGTGAAGCTTATAAAAGGGTGTTAAAAATGGCAAAATACGAAAATTCCAGAAATAGTTAGGTTTACCATATCTAATGTAACAAAGTAGAGTTACCAAGATGGCGCAATTATCACCAACCAAAATAATTCGTGCCAAGGGTGTGGGCTCTGCTAGGATCCAACCCTTTTGTTAGAAAAAAATATATTTCTATTAAATTTTATCTTTTCTGTATGACTTCATATGGGTGAACGCAGACTTTTCTAGCAAGTGTACATCGACTGTATTTGAATTACTGCTATCGATCCGTAAAAATTTAAAATTAAAAGGTCAAGTTCATTTTCCCCCTGCACCAGTACAAAATATTGAAAACTACGACACAAAACCTCATTACCACAGCATTCGGACAGTCCAATTTCATAGAACAATTCCATTTTTAGCTCACAAATCCGTCTCCGGTCTTGGGAAAGCGTTCCTATTAAAATGGGATTTGAAGAAATAATTGCAATCTCTCGGATTTCGATGTCTGACCTTCATTTCTACTTCAAGGAGCCCTGAAAATGGAAACCGTATGGATATTAATGATTGAAATTCGAAGAATAGATTCTCCTAGAGGGGATTAAGCCTAACCTATTATATTTGGATCGGGTAATTGGATGCTTTCTTCGATAAGGGATGGCTTTTATTGATTCCTGTGAATAATTAATTGCGCAGAATTTTAATTCATTTCATGTATGTAGTGATTTGATGCGCGATCTTAGACGATTAATAAGTTTCAGATCTAAGTAAGCTTAATCCCTTGCATTTGTATTCGCTAATGATTATGGTTTGTATGCTGCTTTTAAGGTAATCAACTCTCGACTATATATTACAATATATTGGGAACGCCACCGATCAAAACAGTTTGCTTTTTCGTTCAAAATAACAAAGTTCACTATAAAGTATTACGAGCACAAATGCGAGTGATTACAGACACATTTAACTGTTTGAAGAAGCTGGCTTATGCTGTCTGAATTATAGTTTCATCTACCTGTCCCTGCGAGTCATTATTTTCATAGAAGAATAACATTAAAAACCAGTTTAGAAATCACTTAGCAGATGATTCAAATTCAGCATGCATTCTGTTGAAAGTTGGGGACTAGTTTGTTAACCTGGGTCTACGCGCCAAACGCTGCTTGGCGCGATAAAGAATCACGCCAAGCAACGCATGTCTTTGGAATGGAATCCAAGATGGGCGGCATAGCGGTAAGCGATCGTCAGGAAAATAATTTTAAAGAACTTTTGAAATGCAGTAAAATCTATTACGAATGAAGAACGTAGAAAGAGATTGAGAATAACCAAGATTAATAAAAAAGTGAATTTCAATATAATCTAAAAAAATATTTACTGATAGTAATATTATACACAATATATAATAAATAATCTTATAGTTTTATAGTAATTATTATATATACTATTAATATAGTAATAATCATTTTATATTCATATAGTATGATTTAACAATAATTGTTTTATATAAAAATAATAATCTAATAATGCAAATTAATAGTAATTATAAAAAAAAGAGTAACCGCATCGTATTGTAATAAGAAGCGTACATAAGAATAGTCATTTAACATAATAATTATAAATAAATAGCAAAAAAATAATTATGAATAAACAACATCATAATAAATAAATAACATAATAATACTTATAAATAATTTATATTATAAATAACATTTAAGAATTATAAGAAATATAGTTAGAAAACAATTACAAATAACGAATATTATACGATTGTCGCAAAAATAATAATTGTATTTTTGTATTATATTATATATATAAAAAAAATTCCATAATGTATATTAAAAATCATAATGAATATCGAATAAAAAGTACTGCAAACGTACAATGTTCCAAAAATGGCAATATATATTTAAGGCAATAATTAAAAGTGCAACACTCATTCTTTAAAAAATAAAATATCCTAGTACTCTCATTTAATATATTAGAAATATCCATATTCGAAAATAGCACAAAATAAAACAGAAGACTGTTTTATTTCGCAAGATAGAACAAATGTAATGAAAATGGTTAAATTGTTAAGGAAATCGAATTAAAATCATCTGAAATTAATAGGGTTACCACGAGAAAAAGCCAATAAAAATTATTTCTAATATACGTTATCCTCATGGCAACCACATTGCCAGATGTTAAAAATATCAAGGTAACCGTATTGTACTGTTATCGCCCATCTTGGCGGACATAAACAATAACTAAGAGCGTAGACGCAGGATATCAAACTCGCGCCTAACATCTTATAATCCTAATATATGTATATAAGTTATTTGCCATCGAATCCGCAACAACATAAGTCACTCTAATGTTACTTTAATATTTGAATTATATGTATAACTAAATCTTTTACTACTAAACAGTGCTAAGAGTTTCTTTTTTCGCTGTATATAAGGTTATTTGAGTTGTATTTAGTTTTGTTATTTCCCAATAATGGTAAATCAAAATTATTTGACGTCACGTCCGTACTTCATTAAACATTTCTTTAGATAAAATGGCACATTGATCCATAAAGGTTCGCTATGACTGGTATATTTGTTCTATTTAGTCGTTATGAAATTTTGATAAATATTGATGCAATAATAATAATGGTGCTTATGTATTATACCGTCGATCAATTCCTCAAATGAAAACACGTTTCCGAATACCGCAAAATGCAGCCAACAGTGGAATTTTGCTCCCAAGCGTTATACAAACACAATCAGTTCGAGCTTGATTTGGTATCGTTTTTTAGAATGGCAATATTTTTTCATTTAATGAAATGGGTCGACTGTATAATACGTAAACAGAGTAGCGTAACAAAGAATATTATCACCCCTCCCCCTGCAAAGTCAAGTTTTCCCCTTAGTACCTTATAAATTGGTAAAATACGTACTTAGCATCATTCAGGATTTGGGCCTCCTAGAACCCTGCCCCCCCCCCAGTAGTGTAACGGAGAATATTAGGGCCAGGATTTGGGCCCCAAGCCCAAATACGTACTTGGGCGTCAATCAAGCTTTGGGCCCCCTAGAGTCCCTAGCCACCCCCACACACGCAATGCGAGGGTTGCGGGTGTGTACGTTACGCCACTGCTGCCCCTCCCCCCCTCCACGATGCGGGAGTTGCAATGGTGTACGTCACGTCACTGCACGTAAATATTATAAAAATAATATCAGAAAAAAATGTGATCCTGTTCACCAAATAGCAAAGATGCATTTGAGTCATTAATCACTTAAATGTTTCTTTTTTCTGTAATATTATATCAAAAAATAAGCACATTTTTTATTAAAAAAAATTGTGATGAATTCAGTTATATAAAGCCAAATTAGGAGTCAGAAATGTTAGAAATATTGAATTTAAAGAGTTATGCTAATTTTTTTCATTGAAAACACATTTTTCCTTAAGGTTCGCTTTTTTCCGAAGAAATAAGCGAACTCAAAAGAACACTTTACAAAAATGTATATTAGATTTAAAAAGATAGTATTGTACTTACAGTTCATTATTCTCTTAAAATTCTGTTTTTTGTGTGGTAAATTTTAAAACAGGGAGACGAGCATAGTCCAATATCGCAATCGGGACGAAAATATCCGTGTTACTCTTACTCCCGTTTTCCCAAATCTTTTCTTTTCGAACAACACACAAAACATTGCCTTGTGGGTCTCAATTTTTTGTTTGTAGGAGGAATCACTTCTAAAAAGTTTTTTTCTGCCAATCTCAAGAGACTGGGAAAAAGCCTGGTTGTCCGTCCTTTTTTCGCATTTATTGCCCCGTGTCTTTCAATAAGGCGATCTATTATATCAAGTCTGAAATTCAAATGAGATAATTTTCCTCCCTGTTTCTGATATAGAACGTAGGTATTCCACAAAGATGTATCTAAAATATGGAAGAATATCTTTTTGTACTATTTCTTGCCTCTTTTTTGTTATTGGGTAATTTGTGAGATGCTGATTGATTCTATCTACACCACATGAGAAGTCCGGTAACAAACTTTCATTACTTCCAGAACCATTTGCAAAAAATTCAGACTCACTATCTGAATCAATATCAGAATTATTTTCTGTTATGAGCCTCTCATAATCACTCATTTGTCTTCTATTTAAGCTCCAAGTTTAAAAGAAATAGTGTTCGTAGTTGTAGGTACACCGTTCTAGTAAAAAGAAAATTCCCGCCTTATCTAGTCTAAAAGAATGCGGTAAAATGAAACCACACACAGTTTAGACATTTTTTTTTGTAGTCCTAACTTTACTTGAGTATTAGAGACATCTATTAGAAACATTGTACACTATACGAGCAAAAAATACAAGCAAATCAGAGGATTAGAGTAAAACATTTTTCGGGCAAATTAGGAAAGGGCCGTTTCAAGTGCCTGAGCGGTGTTCGGGCAAAACAGGAAAGTGGTTAATAACCACTCATAGAGAAACAAAGTGGGATGTGAGCTCAGTTGCAGACCTCGTCACTTGTCGGAGGTTTAAAATTATGACGCCTGCGTGTCACTAATAGCCCTCGTGCTGTGCTTCAAAGTGTAACGTTAATAAAAATAATTAAATCATGCGCAGAAACAAATGCATCTTAAATCTGCAAGGATTCAAAACCCTTATGTTGAAGTAGCTTGGATGTGAAGAATAGTGTTCCAGCTCCGGTGTCGACCTTGTCATCGGATCAAGATTTAAAATTATGAAATGTCACTTGATAGATGCAATTAGGTGTTTTTCACTGAATTCAAAGGTGACATTCAAAACTTTGTATTAGATTTTTTTAAAAGAATTCATCTGCTATTAGCGACAAATCTCGCAATTTCGAACCACGTTTAAGTGACGCCGACGACACCTGAGTTGGCACCCATTGTCCAAACTTCTGTAACCATGACAACATGGCTGAATCCTGACAGATTTAACGTGCTTCAGTTCCAGTGTACTGTGAGTCTTAAGCGGCACTAAGATTCGAATTCAAGGCTCGACAATAGCAACACCGACCATGAATTCGCGACCACGACCACTCGGCTAATGCAGCAGCTAAAAAATAGAACGCAGTGAGCCTTACCAACACAAAAAGTAGCCGAAGAGAATTTCATTTAGAATGTTTTCGACAAGGCAAGACGCTGTAACGTTTTCACTTTGCAAATGCAAAATAGTCTCCTTTATGATGTTTGTATCACACCACACCATTCATATCCACAAGTGCACTCCCAAAATATTGCGGGTCCTTTTCATCTGACATCACACAGATGATGGCCGTGAAAAATCCAATGGCTGGATCCCACCTGCGAGGTGTAAGAGAGTGCCGGAATGCTTGTGTTCTGCGACGCAGGGCTCTTTATTAAGGGCAGCGATGTTGAGTTCGCTGCTAATGCCGTGGATTTCTCCCGATGAAGGTGGCTTTAAAATGAGCTGAGAAATGCTGGGGTGCAGGTGCTGGTAAGGCTGTTGGAATACCGAAGCTTCTAGCAATGTCTCTATGTGTCAGTGTTGGTATCTTTGTCTTTTTTTCGCGATTCTAAAGTCTCAAGGTAGAATACGTCCCGCCCACGAAAGTGACACTTGATATAGAGTTACTTCTGTTTGGACGTATTCGGGAAAACCATTCTACTTCTGGTCCAAGGGTCTGTGGTGTACTTTGAAACCAGTGGTTGGCGTGGGAACTGCGCCGGGTGTCCACCTGGGATACTTTCAGACGCGAAACTGCTTGACCTTTGAGACGTCACTCGTTCCCAACGGTAAATGGGTCCTTTGGTGAAGACCGCAGCAAGAGAAACCACCCCACCCCAAGACAATGGAGAAGGGATTCGCTTTGAAACACTGGAAAGAACAGTTGTGTCTGTCTCCTTCTCTAATAACACATTCTGTAGAATGGACATAGTCAATAATTTGAATAGCTTGTAACCAACTGTACTTATTGTAATTAATAGATGTGGGCGAAATGAATCATTTAATTTCTTAACTCTCACGCGTGGCCATGGTAGCTTAGTGGTCAAGGTAATGGACTCGTAACCGGCGGTCGTGAGTTCGAGCCAAGAATCACTGAAGACCCACCGTTCAGGAGGGCCGATAACGTTGGATAAGTCAAGACTCAAATTTTCTTCCGTTGGTGGGGAAGTTAGGAGAGAGCGTGCCAGTTTAGGTGTCGTCCTCGTCACTTGATCATGGTTCAAAATGACGAGGTCCGTCCCCAAAAGCCCTCGAGTAGCTGAACAGTGCGACGCTGATGTTCACTCACTTAACTCTCACGCAACCCATCAATTTTCCCAAACGTCACAACGCTAAATGATCATTCACGCATGGCAGTAAATATCGAACGCGGGAAAGATGTAGCCAATCACACTCCTTAATTCCACTTTCAAGGGCCTCTGATTGGTAGAACCTTCAGCACTCCCTAATTACTGCTTTGGTGTGAATGAGCCCCAATTGTTTAAGTAATTTTACAGAGTAATTCAACGTTGCGTGAGTGAGTGGTGAGTAAATATTAACGTCACACTATTTAGCTGCTCGAGGGCTTTAGGTAACCATTGTCAAGTGACGAAGACGACACCTGAGCTGGCACCACCTTCTCCTAGCTTCCACACCACACCAATCAACGTTGCGTGAAAAGTCATTGGAGATAGACCTCAGAACTTGCATTTGTTGATTTGATTCCAATTTTCATTGCCCTCTGACGCAACAGGACGGCTACGGATAACCTCGAAATTTTTAACCTCAGTCAAGCGACAAAGATGACATCTGAGTTGACACCACCTCTCAAAACTTCCATACCACACCAACGGGAATCACCAAAGTCACTTTAAGTTACCAAAGATTTAACATGTTTGGTCCAGTGGTATGTTACGTGCTTACCGGATCAAAAGTACAGGGTTCTGTCCTCCAGATGTGCGCCACTTCATTGGTGACCCTGGCTGAATTTAGAAAAAGGCAACCTTCTGATCTGCCATGGTGCCATCTACCCGCAAAAAGAGCAACGAAAAAAACTCGCCACACTCACTTGGTGCAACAAAAAAAAACTTGTCAGACTCCTTCAATTAGCGGCAACAACTGCTCATGCAACACGCTCGCCATAACAACTATATCGTTCGTTCGCCTATCTACAGACTCACTGGTGGGGGAGTGTAGCGGTATCATCTATATAAGCCACTAAAAACCTCCGTACTAAGACGATCATTTTGATCTAGTGGTTAGGTTACTCGGCTTCAGATCCGAAGGTCGCAGATTCTGTCCTCCAGATAAGTGCGCCACTTCACATGCATCAGCCTCTCTACATGGAAGGTCTTCAGTAGTAATAGGATTCGAACCCGAGACTAAACAACGATGGACACGAGTTCATGACCATGACCCCTAGGCTACCGTGGCTCCAACATTTCACTAAAGGACGGAACTTGAATCCTGTTATCATTGAATCCTGTCAACGTTTCTTGAAAACTTTGTAAACAACTCGAATGGAATGTGAACTGATCCCTAATTAATGCATTTGATAGCGCCTAATGAAATCAAATCACGAACTTGTAACCAGGGACGTCTTAAGACTCTTTGAGGCCCTTGGCCCTTACGCAAAAATACACCCTGGGCGCCTATAAAAATGTAGGCCCCACCTATGACCCTTAAAAGTAGACAATGCATAGCACACGTTGTGCATGACTTATAATGGCTCAATTGACTGCCACTTTTAGACGGAATGAGTAATGACCTAGGCTTAGGCCTTGGCCTGTATATGAGCAACGGTCATCACATGGTGCAATTGACATATCACCCGAAATTCCTAGTTTTTCGGAGAATAAAGCCAAAAATAACACTTGACCGTTGAAATTACTCGAATCGTGATCTTATTAAGGCTGAGTCAAGAACGAGACGAGGCCCCCATTGTGGCCGAGACCCTGGGCCAGGATCCAGTTGGCCCAGGCCTTAAAGCGTGCCTGCTTGTGACCCAACAGCTACAGAGGCTACCATGAGGCTACCAGGGTACCTTAGAATTTGAAGATGATCGAAATGCCAAATAAGTTCGAAAATGGCCTGTCAGAAATTTTAATATTCAAAAATTCAAAAGTAAAAAAAAGGTAACAAAATTTACACAATAAAACTGAAAGCATTTTTTTCTTTCATTTCGAATGAATTTTATTGCTTTGTGTTGGACAATAAAAAAACTAAAAAAATGATTTTAAAAAAAAGGAAAATCTCACACAAATCAGATATTGATGCAGCGCTACTATTACTTCATTAATTTTACATATTATGACTTACGCAGGTTCGATTAATTTAACTTATGTCTGCATCATATTAGTGGTTAGTACTTTAAAACTCAATTAAAAAACAATGAGATTAAATGAATAATTCAATTTAATTAGATCAAATTCGTTTATTAATTTTTTAACATTACTAGGTTAAAATAAATACACTATTAAATTCTATAAATAAAATTACTACAACATTCCACTTATCTGAAACGGAGGCATGGAGCTGGGTGGTACTTGGACGGCCTAGATTTAACGCTCTTAATCTGAAATCATGGTAATCTGTCTTCTGCTAATCTGTAAAATCTCTCTCTAAAATCTCTGTAAATCTCTGTCAATCTGCCGAGAAATGTCCCGGTTCCTCCTTTTAAGTGGGGGCAAATTACCCCCTTTTTCATCCGTACGCCCTTTGGTCCCGCCTAGCCATTGGTCAGGAACCAAGCGCAGAGTCACAAATTTCGCGACGACTCTTCCAAATTATGAGTTCATTCAACTTTGTTGACCGGCCGTTGTGACCCCCCCCCCCCAACTAAGGAATGCGACAACATCCTGTCAACAAGAAACAAGGGGAATACACACAGATTGCATGTGTCTTAGGGACCATCTTCAAACCCGATCAGCATCTAAGCCTTCCAGCCTCCAAGCCACCCATCAATATCTTGAATAAATAAAGATCTGTTGCTCACGGAAAATGCCAATTTTAACACAAAAAGAAAGCTTAAACAAGTTGATTTTAATGTGTTCAGTGGCCACGGTAGCCTTAGTGGTCATGGTCACGAACTCGTGGCCGGTGGTTCAAGTTCTGGTGCCACTGAAGGCCTGCCATGCAGAGAGGCTGATTGCATGTTAAATATATCGTGGCTCAAAGTCCTCTCGTTGGCGTGGAAATTTAGAGAGTGACTATGGTGTCGTCCTCGTCACTTGACCATTGTTCAAAATTTCGAAGTCCGTTGAGGAAGGGTTTTAGTATGAATAATCTCTTCCTTGTTTACAGTTTCATTTTTTTTTTTTTCAACAGAAGGATAAATTAAGGTGAAAGGGTTTCATCTGGAGATGATGACATCATTGGTTATTGTTTTTGAAGCACTTGCACTTTGGCGATGTCAATTTCTTTGCCGACCGGAATCGATAGCCAAGCAACATAATTTAGCGATTGGTGTTCCGGCAATTTACAAATTGTAATTTTGCAATAAAATAAAAGAATATTAATGTGACTTTTTTAAAAAATATATTAATAAAGCTATCAATAATGCATAAAAATAGTATTTTTTTTTTTTTTAAGTTAAAGAAAAGAAAGGATTTTTTTATTTTGTTACATGAAAGTAGATGCAAATCCGAAAATGCCGCCAAAATACTCAGTCGAATGAAACACGTGGGTATTTGTTGAGCGTACTATTATGTGATTATGACGTGAGTGAATCGAGTCCATAGCCCTTGTGTCGCTTTTTAGTGCCACGTAAATTAAAATCAGCGGCAAAACGCATCAAAAAACTTGAAATGTATGTATATTTGAGATCGGACTAAAAAAACGCGTCTCTCCCACTCTCGTTGGAATACATCAAGTGCATCGGAAAGAGCGAAAAACAACGAAGGTAACGCATCTAAAAAACGCGTCTCTCCCACTCTCGTTGGAATACAACCAAGTGCATCGGAAAGTGCGAAAAACAACGAAGGTAATATTTCTTACAAGAACTGAAAACCCACACACAATATATATATATATATATATATATATATATATATATATATATATATATATATAAATCCAGAGTAGACAAAAAGATCTTCAGAAATCGGAGGATGCACTGGACTGCATTCAAATGGATGCACTAGTCAATATAAGAGGAGGAAAATAGAGAATTCAGGAATTCAAAATGATTCAATTTCAATTCATTGATGAGATACTCATTACTTGTATCAGGGACGTTTTATGGCATGGGCCAACTGGGCCTCTCTCTCGGTGGGGGCCTCGTTTCGTTATCGATTCTGCCTTAATAAGATCATGATCCGGATAATTTGGATGGTCAAATATTATCCCTTATACATTTTCCGAAAAACACAGGGAATTTCAAACTGCATGTCAACTGACAAAAAGTGGTTAGACTGTATTATTTTGTAATGACCGTTGTCCATGTCTAGGCCTAAAGGAGTGGATCGAGACAGCGCTATATGCACTCAGATAGTTTTCTTTAATGCAATGCAAGCGCCATCTTTAATTCAAAATATTATTTATTTTTGTGAATATAAACTCATGATTATTTTTCAAACCTCAGTTTAATCTGCAATTACTTTAGTTAATGAAAAATAATTTATTGTATTATAAAATAAATATGACTGAAAAGCCAAACATATTGGATTTTGTAACTTTCATTAAAATATCTACACTTTTGCTATGCGTGAAGAAAAATTAAAGCATAAAATATTAGAAAAATAACCTTAATTTTTATATAACATGTAAATTAATTCAACTAGATTTAAATTCTATTCTTCTTTCAAAAGAATTAAGTAATATGTCAACTTATCAAGTAGTGTTTTAAAAGTACCTTCTAAGAATAACTTTCTCAATATAATATAATGTATATTATTAATATTATATTAGTACAACATTTAAGCTATTTTTTTCAACACACACATTACAATATATTGAAATCAAATATAATCACCAGGATATCATAATTGCATATTTATGCCAATTGTCGTAACAAATGCTATCAATATTTTGTAAAATTATATGTCGAATTTTAAAAAATTATTTTCAGTCGTGAAAATAGTATTTTAATGTAGAAATGCATTGGAAAATGACATATTAAAAATTACGGGCATTATAAGTTTTTGTTTTATGCAAAATGAGCAGATTAAATCTCTGTTATGCACATTCATTTCAGTCTCCATTTAAGAAAACCATAAGTATAAAAAAGTTGATTACAGAAAATTAAAAAACAAATTAACTAACTAAAATAACAAGAAAGATAATAAAACAATTAATGAAATAAAGCAAAAGAAATGAAAAGTAAAAATTATTCAAAATGTAAATAAAATGCAATAAGAACTTCAGCAAAAATCATTCCACTAATACAGCAATACAAAAATAGTATAGGACTATTCAATTATTTTAGTTTCCATATTGCATAACAGATGACGCTAGCATTGTATTAAAAAAACTATCCGGGTGCATATAGCGCTGTCTCGATCCACTCCTAGGCCTAAGCCTAATACCACAAAGAATTAACTCATTTAGTCGAAATACGGCCATCGGTCGAGCTGGTTTATACCTGGGTTTTTGAGATTGTAAGACGTGCACCTTTGTTTCATTTGACAATGCCTATGTACTGTCTACATTTAAAGATCTCAGGTAAGGTCTACTTTTAAATAGGGGCCCAAGGCCTCGAAATATTTCTCTGGGACCAGGGCAGTGCTGGTTTATCCATTGGGCGCCCAAGGGCCCGGATAAGCTGGCTTTAACCAGGTTTTCTAGTAATAAATTTTGATTCGCCAGTGCGAAGGGGGTCCGCAGATGTTCTGCGCCCAGGACCCGAAATGAGCTTAAATCGGCACTGGTCCAGGCCCTCAAACAGTCTTGAGACGTCCCTGATTTGAAGTATGAGAAGGAATTGTATTAATATTACATGTAATATTTTTACATGAAAAATCAATACATAAAAACATTTTGGCGGGTTACAATAATTTTTTTTCTCTTAGTAAACGTATTTAACTATTTCTGTCGTATGTTACTACAACTTTCACTTATCTTCCAATTGATTCCAAAAGGAGAACGGTATACGCGATAGGTCATTACTACTTCAAACAAAACATTCTTACCTGCCTTGTTACAAAAGGAAACGGTGGTGAATGGATGTACTGCTCTTTTTGAAAAGAAGTGATCCCCCCCCCCCAAATGAAGATAAAATATTTTATGTCTGAACTATAATTATGTTTAAACATGCGTGTATATATACAGAGGTTTTAGTTGCATTACACGAGAATTTAGCGCGCTTCACAAGAAGGCGTGGCCGCGGTAGCCTAGTGGTCAAGGTATCGGATCATGGCTGGCACATCACGAGTTCAAGCCCAGTACCTCCAAAGACCCGCCGTGTAGGGGAGCGATGCTCGTTAAATCTGTCGAGAGCTCAAACGTCCTCCCGTTGGTGCGGTGTGGTTGCTAGGAGAGGAGGGTAACAGCTCAGGTGTCGTCCTCGTCACTTGACCATGGTTCAAAATGACGAGGTCCGTCCCCAAAAGTCCTCGTGTAGCTGAACAGTGCGACGTTAATATTCACTCACTTTTCCTAAGAAGGCAAGATGTCTAGAAAGTAACATCCATGGTCAGGAACTCGTAACTGTAGCTGTCCAGTCCTGGACAAATGAAAACCTGCCATGTAGAGGCACGAATGCACGTCAAATCTGCCGAAACACATGAACGGTGAATTTTGGAGAACGGAGTGCCATCTAATGGTGTCGTTTTTGTCACCATTAGCCCTCGAGCAGCCTCAAAGCGTAAATTTAATTTTAAAAAAAGTGAAAAAACAACAGTAGGAGTATTCACATGGAATTTTTCAAATGGGTTCACTAACTGCAACTGTGGGCCAATTTTGATGCAACAAAAACAGAAGAGTTTCTGATTCTGTATCAGAATGCATTTCAGAACCGCTACTGTTATTGACAGAAACAGTGCAATTTTTTAATTGTCGAAATTTTAGTTTAACTTTAAAGCATGAAGATGAAATAAAAATTTAACTCGCTTTTTTAGGAAGTCGTCTGCATTTTGATTCGATTAAGCAGGTCAACGAACTGCTACTATTTATAAGAGATACACACATTTCATAAAAATAGTCCCGCTCCCGTAATTTTAAATTTGTTCTTATTAGAAAAGTATCTATCGTTTGGTGCAAGCAACCTTTTGAAAGGCATTCTATAAAAATAATTTGTGACGGATCTATCAACGTCCTTTCCTTGATCCTCTTGGGAAGTCTTTGGTCTATCAATTCGAGTTTATTCACAACCAACCCTCTGAAGAAGAAACCTTGATTATTCAAATTAGGTCGACTACATATAGTCTAGGTTTTCAAGCTAGGGAGAGAGTAAGTGAGGAGATGGGATAAATCGCTACTTCAGGTATTATACCATTTTATAGCGCATTTTAAATATTTGATAGGTGAAAGAATTAAAGTGACGATTGGTCACTAAAAGTTTAATTTAGTGCCCAGATAATCAGGATAGTAGATTTGATCCTGAAATAAGAGGGTCGATATTTAGAGTCTTCTCATAATTGGCGCATCTCGTTATGTTGTTGTTGTTTCTAATCCCTCAGAGATCTAGCGGCAGCAAGATCAGATCCATGATACCGTGAAATCTAGCGAAGCACCAGTAGAGGACTTTCATAAACATCCGCCAGAGCGAACCCCAAGCAATCCAGGATGTGATCGGGGGATGCCGGCTTCAGATTGCATTTTTTGCACAATGAAAAGACTTTGCGTCCTGAGTCAAATGTCATGTTTTTTAGATGTCCACTTATGAGTCTTGAGATGGCCGTTTGATCATTTCTGTCACCTCCAAATTCTAACGCTTCACCCGAGGTCTTCCTGCTGAACCAAGGATGGGCGGGAGGGGGGAGCCAGTCTTGTCTGACTGCTTTTTTCTTTATAGAGAAAATTTCTTTATATGTTAACTTGTAGCCCTGGTTGAGAGGCTCAGAACAACTTCTTTTAGCCAAAATGTCTGCAGCATCGTTCCCTTGGATGTTAACATGGGGGGGGGGGAATCCACTGAAAGTGGACTTCCCTTCCCTTGGCTAGATTTCTAAGATGGGTTATAATTTGTATGCCCACGAAGTCGCATATATTGCTCCAGTCCTGTAGATAATGAATTGAGCTCCGACTGTCAGTAAGGACCCAAATGTCATTAGAATTCGTGCCGTCAAGGATGGTCTTTAATCCTTCATTTATGGCAATTAATTCGCTTCTGAATACCGAGCAGTTTTCCGGGTTGCGTCTAGAAAGCTTCTACTGAAAAACTTTTTATAAAGACACCACTCCCAGCGTTGTAGAATCGTTATCGTCGTATGATGTCGCATCTCGTTATTAATCCACATATTGCTTAGACTGAGAACATCTCTTCTCGTTTAAATTACTTGGATTGTGTTGTTAAATTGTGAGATCAATAAAGAGAGTGAGTTTTAGATATGGCTAGTCTTCCCTCCCTTCCTCCCACATCTCTAGGTGGGAATGAGAGAACATTTCATTCCTTACAAATTACCCTCAAACATGTAAGAGACTCACGTTTGAGGACCTCGTAATTTTGAACCACAGTCAAGTGACGAAGATAACGTGTGTGTGTGCATGAGAGAGGGGGGTAAGTATCTGACAGAACTACCACACCACTCCAACAGGAGGACTTGAGCCGCGACAGATATAAAGTGCATCAGCTCCTCTACACGGAGGGTCTTCATTGGCACTAGAGCTTGAACTCATGACACGCTGACCACGAATCCATGACCACCAGGTTATCGTGGCAACATAGTGAGAATGGAAAATTCGTTGTTAAATATTGTACATATACTTTCTGTCGCCCGTCCGGTATAGTGGTTAGCGACGCTGACTGCTGTGCCGTAGGACCTGGGTTCGAATCCCGGAGAAGAAATGGATGTTTGTTAATGTAAAGTGCCTTTGAAGCAATGGGCAGTCGAACCGCAAGTCCTCTCGTGAGGTTAGTGGATGGGGAAGAGAGGGAGAAGGCCCCTGACCCACCCCCAGGGTGTTATCCCTCAAAACTGGGATTGAACTGAGCTAAATCGTACTGTCACCTGTAAGGTGCTCAAGGCTATGGCCAACGACTGGCGTACATCTAGCCATATGCCATGAATTTCGTGTGACTGGATCTGACGCAGTAGAGATCAGGTGGCATAAGAAACAACAATAACATTTTTATAATCAAATTGAATGTTTCACACATATTAAGATATTTTTCAATTAACAAAATATTTTAGCTTTTATTTTATAAGATACCTATAAACACATGTTATGGGTAATATGGACAACAAGGAACAAAATTTGTTTCAAAATGGACGATACAAACAACAATAATGTACAATAAATCTAATAAATCAGAGAATATGAAAGAATTCTGAAGAATAAAACAAAACTACACAAACAAGATAAAGAATTGTCCCACTACCCCCCCCCCCTTCCCAATTCTTCAGTCTTAAATTTTAACACAGTATTACATAAGACAAACTTGTTTATTAACATTGCACAAGGAAATTTATACGGTTAAAAGAAAACTTCAAAATCTAAACTTTTAGATGAAGAAGCTACTGCAACTCCAACTTTATTTTCTTCGTCATTTTGTACCTATGGGAGGAACTCTTAATATAATAAACAGAAAAAGATTTTTAAAATATCAATGTATAACAAAAGTAATACTACTATTTTGAACATCTAAAGCAAAAAGCACAATAAACATAATTTTTGTGAAATTTTTAAAACATTCACCATATTTCAGTAAAAGTCTTTAGTAAAATGCTATCATCAAACTTCTAAACATGTAAAATATGTACAAAAAATTCTTTTGGAATCTAAAATATTTGTAAAAACATTTGACATAATACTGTATCTGTAAAATGCTTGATCTTGACTTGGAAAAAATCACTGTCTTAAAACATAGACATCATGTATGATAATCAAATAATAAAAACCATTTTTAACCAAGAAAATAAACCGGTAATTGTCCAGAAAAAACCCCAAAAAAATAAAGTATTCCTGACATTAAATAATATGATATACACACAACCAATCTTAAATTCTACTAATAGAAAAAATATATCACACACACAGTTTCAAGCAAAATATGAATTTTGAAAATATTGCACAGAGACTACAACATATTTATACTCTAAACTCAATAAATCTATTCTTATTAGATGTTTAATACAGTCTCAGAAGAAATTAAGTACTTTTTTACAGCTCTTAAAAGTTCATTCCATTTAACGATATGGAAATAACAAAGCCTTTACATACAAAATTCATCCTTTTGCCTTTTAATTATTCTTATTCATTATTTCAAGTTTCTATACAACAGTTCCTGAAATAAGAATGACTGAAAGAGAGTATCATTAATAATAAGCATATGTGAAAAATACATAAAAAAAAACTAAGTTATTTAAACTATTCATTAGCTGTGTCAAAATCTTGAAAGAATTTTCTTTTCATTCAACTTAATCAAAATTTTTAAAAAATTATATTTCATTCAAAAATTTTGCATGAATTTTTCTTCCATGAATTAATATTTAAATTAGAACAGTTCTTATCCAAAATTGTAAGAACTGAAAGCAAAAAGAAGTCTATATAATTAAAGTTATACACCATAAAGTAGTATATTATGGAATAAGAATACTTGTCTCTGAAGAGCCAGCTGCGTTAGAAATAAAAGAAAACAATAATAAATATAATTATGCAAATATTATGAATAAAACAAATATTTTTGCTTATAATTTTTGATGCATTTAAAATATTTTTTTTTTATTAAATTTTTTTTTAAAAAAATTGGATTCAGAAATTAATGAGTTTGCAAACAACTATAATGCTCATATCATCCAATTTGTAAAAGGACAAATTTGGAATGCAAAAATTATAATAAAAACTATGTTATCATACACGAATACAAATATTTTAAAGTTCTATTACTTAAGTATGTCAGAAATTTTTAAAAAAAGGAAACGTTCAAAACATTAGATATGTAATAAAAAGCAAAATGGCACTAATAAGAAATCTTTAAAATATTCTTAATTTATTACAAAAGTGAATAGTCCACAATAAAAATGATGTGCAACAATAATTTTTAAGAGTTGCATATATTCTGAAACTTTCAGAGTACGATTTTGATCACAATATTAATCGATGTGTCTGTCCTCAGAAGTTTAAATAAATTTTAATATTTCAGAAAAGTGTAATGAAGCTCATATTGCTTAAAAGAGTTATTTACAAAAGTATCAATATTAACTTAAAATCCCCCAAGGCAAAAATGAAAAATATTGCTCAACTTTGAAAATAATTAACTGATATACTACAGGAAAATTTTTGTTTAAAAGAAAAAATTCACATTTTGTCCTAAATATTAATTAAAAGTATTGAAAATTATAAATGTGGTATGTTTTAACAGTCACTTTTCAGATTTTCGCAAAAACATTTATTTCCCAAAATGCTAGAACTCAAATATAAAAATGAAACTAATGAGTTTACATGTACATAAAGATTATAATTATAGTTAACAGAAATTATATGTGCAAATAAACAAGTATATTGAAAAAATTTACCATTTTTTAAATCATATATCCAATTCTTTTTAATTTAAATTTTTAAAAATAGTATGCAGTCAACCCTAGTTTAAAATAATGCTTCTAATGTTGTTTTTCCATATTCACAGCAATAAAATTTAAATCTTGCTATATTATAAACATTTCCAATGGTAAAATTAAATAAGACCATTTTTAAAAGAAAAAATCAATAAAATATAAGTCAAAATCATTTGCTATTATTCTCTGAGAACTTCACACCACATAAATATAAAATTTAAATACATTGTTACAAATGTAAAACATTTACATGTGTATGTCAGTGAATGCATTGTAATGACAGTATTTTGCTGCAATCAAAATTAAGAGATCTAAGTAATTAATTTCTATATAATAAAAATATACAACACCCAATAAACTATTCAAATAAAGTAAAATTTGTTATGATTTTTCCGACTAGCATTTTTTAAAAATAAAACTGGCACGACAATTGACTAGAATACTTCTTTTACAACAAAATTAACAAAATTTTAAAATAATCATAGGTTAATTTAAAACATTTCATGAAATATTTTAATTTAAATCTTTCTATAAAATAGAACACAAACAGAATTATGATTCAACGTTTTTTAAAAATTCCTGCTTACAATAACAAAGAGGTAATAAGGTAATAATAAATTAACAAGAATTTTATTTAATTAATTTTTAATGTAATACTGAAAACAAAGAATATTAAACTAACATTGTGAGTGTATAGTTTCATTTTTATTCATATATTATTATGAATTAAATTATAACTGTATGCCAGAAACTGTATGTATCTATGTAATTGTATGTATGTAATCAATGTGTGTGTGTGATACTGATAAAGAAAAAATATTTAAATGGGAAAAAAATATTAATAATCAAATTTTATCATATAAATTATTTTAATAATGTATTTATAAGATGTTCCACAAAATAGTAATGAAACTATAAACAAATTAAACTTTAATGTAATAAATAATCAAAACTAACATTTTTTTCCTTTCAAATTTAGAAATTAAGAACATGAAATTTTTCCTTTATTAAAATTTTTCATATTACTAACTATAAAACACAAAAAAAGTTTTCAAAGAAATATTTTAATAATTCTGATTATTAAAATAATTATCTACAATAGATGTATAACTTATTATAATTGTAAAAAAATAAATTTATTGCAAAATACTAAAAAATTAAATTATTTTTTTTAAGAAAAATAAAAATTAAAATACAACCAGTTATAAATTTGATTCTAATCAATTTATAGATAACATTGAAACAAATTGTAAACAATTCAAGGAAGAGCTGATTCTAAAATCATTTTATAACACATTACTTGAACGTAATTGTCAATTTATTATATATACCATCAGCTTATCAATATCTGAAAACTTGTGGGTGAGTAGCCAATTATTTGCATACATATTTTCATTTAAATGCAAAAATACTCATTCTAATAGGTAATAAACTCGAAAATGGACAAGAGTGCAATTTTTTTTATTTCAATACATAATCATTTTTCTTTTTCTCTTTGAAAGCATTATTGATTCCAGGAGAAAGTTATACACAAACTTACTTTGATTTTAAAAAAAACAAAAGGCATTACTTTTTGTAATTGTTTTTTAACAAAGGAATACATTATGTGTGTGTGTGTATTATGTAATTTCCTACTGTAACAAATGGCAAAAAGACACAATAGTGCGCACTCTATTAACCACGTGAACACTTAGCCAGTCCATCTGCCAGCTAGTTGGTGAAAGCAGATGCAAATATCCACGCACGCAAATATCTTGTTATTGTTGACTGTTTCATATATTGTAACTGTGCTCAATTTTGAATGCAAGAGAGTTGGGATAAAAAAATGGCGAATAAAGGTTGATCTGAGCCAACCGCCCTTTTCTTTGAGTGCAGGCTATTAATATACAAGACAAATGTTAGAGAAAAAAAATAGTATTACATTTCTAGATATGTTGAATTTTAAGTAAAAATATTTTCAAAAAAATATATACAAAAAGCTGTTTTAAGTAACCAAAAAACACATTTTACTGTAATAGGTATCTAGAGGACTTTTTTGAAAACTGATAAGCAAATTAATTTCTTGTATTACATTTAAATACATGCATTTAAAAAACCAAATATTTTTTAATATTAACAGCTTTATTTTATTTTCAACATAACAAATTCCATTAAAAAAATGAGCCAATGCATTTAAATGTCAAAATCAGGATTAATTTCCTCCATAATTCTTTGAGAACGAATATAGATAAGTGAATTTCTTTGAACTCAAAACAATTATAATAAATATTGCCTTCCATTTTTTTCACATAAAAAGTGAAAAAAATTAAAGCAAACCATTTCATTTTAGCTCTCTATAACAGATAGGAAAGCAAAATGGCAATTAGAACTATGTTTTGAATACAAAGCAAAACATACATAATAAAAATGATAATGTGCATAACACAAACATAATAAAAATATAAAATTATACCTATTTTAATCACTTTCAACAACAAAAAAAATATTTGGTAATAAATTCATTTACATTGCTTTCTTCTTTCGTTCAAGAAATTGCCCATATATTCTTCATCATGATAAAAACCACTTCTACAACTTATTTACAACAAACTAGTTTTAAAATTTAGCAGTCCCAGAAAAAACAACATTTTCATACACACCACTAAATACAAACTTGTTTTACATTCAAAAGAGTTTTTTTAAAAAATCTAAGCAGCTGAGATATTTTCTTTTCTCTATTTATTTTGTTTTTAAAAACAAAAAAATTCCAATAGTTTTTTACTTTTAAAAAAAATACAAATTTCAACCAAGTAATTAGATATAAAAATTGAGTTTAAGCATTCTGCTCAGCCACTAAGAATAAACCTCTAGAGCAGAGGTCTCCAACACAAGTTCTGCAGAACCCTGGGTTTCCAGGAACTTTGACAGGTTTCCACAAATGATCCTTACTTGCTAAATCAAAGAATCCACATTTTAATAAAATTTTAATTTTAGTAAAGGATTGAATTCTTAAAGGCAGTTGGTTTGTAAAAATTAATATTTTACAGAAAAAAATAAAATTTTAAATTTTACAAAAGTAACAAGCTTCAAACATGAATGGATAAATCAAAAGACTTGCCAATGAGGGAGATGGAAAAACTTATCAACACATATAAACAGATTTGACATTAGAGTCTAAGTTTAAGCAGGAACTGCTCCTACATTTTAAGTTGCAAATTTTCAGAATACACAGAAGTTTCTCAAACAGTTATAAACATTTTAATGCCATTCTGGACAATGTATTTAAATTAAAAATACTTCTGAATGTAGGGTTAAAAAATATATATATAAAAGCAAACTAATACAGAATATGGAATGCGACTGCAGATACTTCAATAGACGTAGACTTTGATGTGATTTGTGCAAAAAAATTGCAAGCACAAAGCCCAGTTGTTAAACATAATGTGATGGTAAATGATACCTAGAGCATGAATAAATGAGTAAATTACATTAATATACAGTCTCGACTCTCATTAATTCAAACCTCTCACTAATTCGAAGTATATGCTCAGCCCCTAGAGAAACTCTTGATGTTTCGAACTAAAACAATACGTTTTGGTTCACTCAATATTTCAAAGTAAAATCTGTGGCTGGCCAACACGCAATAATTCGAAATGATCTAATAAAACTATCGACGACTCAAACACCCACTATCATGTAGAGTCCTGTAGCAAACAGGCTGGAGCTTACATGTTTGGTGCTGTATTGTCTCTGCTCGTCTCCCCTGTAAAATAGCCCCTTTGATCACCATTGGAGTTGACTCTGATAACTCTGACTGAAGCTAAAGTGTCACTAAACAAACTACGCAACCTTTTCCTCCAAAATCATGTTGATACGATGTTTTTCAAGCTTCATTTATTCTAGAAAAAATTTTTGAAAAATTTAGATTGAATGCCATAAAACAAAAAAATACAGCAGATTTTTTTTTGGTCAAAAATAAATTAATTATGTGCAGTACGTATTCTTTTAATAGTTGTTTTAATACATAAATGTATACTTTTAATACAGGACTTTTAATACTGGACTTTTAACTTCTGTATAATATTTATACTGTATAATATGAACTTTTTAAAAATACTTTAAAATAATTTATACAAATGCATAATTGTTGTTTTATTACATAGTTTTAAATTTAAATGTGTTAGAAAAAATTTCTCTTTGTGTATTTTTGAAGATTTTACCTGCCCTCTTGATAATTCAAAGTTTTTCATTGATCCCTTCAACTTCGAATTATTGAGAGTCGAATGTATTAATTATATTAAACAACTTTAATAAAAAAATACTGTATTGCACAGTATGTTGATCTAATTTAAAAATTATTTCAAGATATATTCTTCTAAGGCTTGAATGGAGTCCCTCAGAAACCCTTTATAGTTTGAAGGGTTCCATGATTCAACAAAGTTTGAAGACCACTGCTCTAGAGCTTCACTTTTTGCATAGATGCAAAGAAATGGTCAAAAAAGAACTCAACTACACAAAAATGAATCTTACTTAAACATATATATAAATAATTCAATACATAAAACTCTTGTATAAATATATAACTATTTTTTTTACTTAATATACATTAACAAAATTATACAACAGTACTTTCATCAATAAGTTTCTCCCTATCTTCAGCTTTCTCAGTTGATGCAGTTTCAAGGCGTCCCTTATTTACAACAGGATTTTGTGAATACAAATATGTTGCATATAAAACAATTGCAATAGAGATCACAGTGTATCTGTCTATTGGAATACCAAATACAATCCAACACATAGTGGCAGTGAATATTAAATCTAAAGCACCAGCAAAAGTTTTTAAAATAGAATTCAGGTTCTTCAAAAAGACAGATGTAACTATTCCACAAGCTGAACCATTTATCATTACAGCAATGACAAGAGGTTTGAATACTGATTCTAAGGATTCTGTAGAAAATGCTGTGGTTGCCTCGCCATTTAGTAATAAAACTATAAAATTACAAACAATGGAATCTAAATACATAAAAACATTTTGTAACATTAGATGCACATCAGCTCCTACATCCTTTAATAAATATTCATTGTAGACACCCGCAAAGCAAGAACAAAATACCTACAAAGAAATAGAAATGTCAGCATTGAAGAATTTTAATTATATATTTTTCTAAGCTTAGTTTAAAAAAAATAATACATAAAAAAATAAATACTTTATAACCCCATTTTTTAAATCATATTTTGTCACAAAATTTCATTCTAATTGTTATCATAAAACTGTTGATACATGATTTTATTATTACTATCTTATAGAAAAATATGAGTAAATACAGAATTATCTGGCTTTCTTTGATCCAAGCACACAACAGCCATTTTTATTAAATTCTAGAAGCTTAGTAACAAATATGATGTAGACCAGGGGTGGCCAACCATTTTGGAAAGAGTGCCACTTTCAAATGAAAAATAATTAAGCATGCCACTTCCAACTTTCTGAACAAAAGAAAAGGTTAAAAAAATGTTACTTATAGGGTTATTATGTAATTTTTATGCAAAAAAAAACACATTTGTAATGCAAGTCTAAGTATAGTTAGAAATTTTTTTTAAAAAAACAAATGAGACCAAAGCACAAACTTAAATTTTAATTGTTAATCAATCCAGATAATTTTGAACGATATTTTGATTTTGTGGGTTATGTTCATATAATAGAAAACATTTATTCACAAAAAGTATGTTGGTTTAAATCTACAACAATATCTGACAGACAAATTGCGTGAATTTGAAAAATTGCTTGTTAGTACAAATTTCCAAATTCAATATAATTCCTTATATTTGCATTTCAGTGTAGTATGGAGCTGTATACAATAATTTCGATTTGGATTTTAGGTTGGTAACAATTAACATTTTGCAGAGAAATAGAAAAAGAGCTTGTGGAAAGATCTAGATATTTTGAAAATTATCACACCTAGCATTGAAAAAATCCTGCAAAAATATTTTTAAATCTATCACAGCTCGGTGCACTATTAACTTCGGTAGATATTGGCCTGATGGTTATTCATGTAAAACATGTTCATTTTTTTCCCGTCACAATCAAGACAAAGGTGTGTCTGCAAAAGAAGGAACTTGGTCAACTAGGGTAGGAAAAAAAATACAATCTTTTCTAGATAATCTTGAATTTAAATTATTTTTATGTTCCATAATATCAGGAAGAAAAACTAAATCTCATAGCCTTCTTTCTAGAATAGCAAGTACTCACTGGGCAGTCCAGAGTTTTTTCCAGTTATTTTAAGATACGCTCCCTCAAATTTCAAAATCTTGGAGTGAAAAAAGCATTGGAAAGCCAACTTTCACAGCACAATGCGGGTGAATTCTCTACACGATAAATTTACACTGTTACTCATTTAAATTTATTTAAAATAAATTTTGAGGGATTTTTTTTTTGGTCTAAAATAACCACATTTTAATAAAATTGTAAAAAAAAATGTTTTTATTACATTTTCAAATTAAAAATTTTTTTATTAAATCTTCGTGTGCCATTGCCACAACTCCACCGTGCCACATTGTGGCATGCGTGCCGTGGGTTACCCACCACTGATGTAGACAATTAGTTTTCTATGAAAAATTACAATACACAAAATTACTACAATATAATTGCATGCATCATTATATGCACGAAATAGTAATTTTGGTTTCCCCCCTTTCAGCTTTAACCCCTTTGGGCCAACCATCATGTATATGCGCCAACATCAAACACTCCCAGTTTCTGAATGTCACATATACATGCCAGCGCATTTCTCCTTCCAAGGGCAATCGCACATCCCTGTGCCGCTGGCATGGAACATTTTAAAGCTTAGTTTTTTGGCAATAGATGGCATTACATGTTCATAAGATTTGAGATATTTGTAGATCTGACCTTCTACATGAAATGAGAGAAATATTACTCACATGCACATGGATTTTGATTTTGATTTATAAACATTAGGGGAATAGAATGCTTCCGAATGGAATGTCTTATGGCAGCTCTTGAAATGAACATGGGGTTTTTGTTTATAGTGATGATGAGAGTTTTATTTTCACTAGAGCACTTGGTTTGGGTTTGCAGTATAGTTTTTAATGTATAATTAATTAGATCTGGTAGACAATTTTACAAGGTTGAAGCATTAAAATTGTTTAACTGAACTTGGAATAGCAAAATTATGCAAAATTGATTCTGGATTAAAATCTGAGAGTAATGATAATGACAAATAATATATTATGATTGTTCTGTTAATTGCAAACTTAATGATAATGATATTCCAGACATCTGTATGCCAATAAGTGACAGAAAATGCCTCTCTACAGCCATCAACAATAGAAAATTTAGTTTTCGTTTGTTCACATTCCAGCAAAAAAAAAAAAAAAACTCCAAAATAGCAAATCATTTATTACAAGTGCAAGAATT
Source organism: Trichonephila clavata (assembly GCA_019973975.1). NCBI lineage: Eukaryota > Metazoa > Arthropoda > Arachnida > Araneae > Nephilidae > Trichonephila > Trichonephila clavata. The sequence continues at coordinate 881,774 of BMAO01039451.1, forward strand.
GTGATATAAGACTGTGTAGATTCCTGTTTTAAAATTTTTCAGACTAAAAGTAATTTTAAGAAACATATTTAGTTTTCAAATGTATAATGTAAAGAGTCATTAAATGATAAATAAATACTGACAACAAAATGCTTAAAAAAATTGTACTTAAACAGAAAGTAACTGAAGTAAATAAAGTATATTAATACCAAATACATAACGCATATGCCCCCCCTCCCCATTCATATTATATACATAACCATATTGAACAATGTGTTTATATTTCGGTATTTTTATGGATTTAGGTTTAACTATAATAAACCCTCCGGCCTGTGAGTGATGCTCACGAAAGAAACCTCCAACACTAGTGGAGTGCACATGTTTGTGTCCTTCGTAATAACACCACTTTATCAATATGAAGTTATGCTGTAATGTACATTAATTAAAACACAATAGAATCATGATTAGTCATCAGCATAAAAGAAGAAATCATTTTCAAAATAAATGTAAAGCAAAGTAGTGATACAAATTGTTCAAATACAAGTACTTCATTTCAAATTTTGCAAAACATTTTAATGAATAATTCCTACAGAATAAGAGGGATTGTATTCATTGTTTAAACCATTTAAAATTTGAAACATTTTGAAATAAATATTATGTACTTATGTATTGACACCCATGCTATTGAGTTATCACCAAAGTTTAGATGCATACCAAAGATTACCTGCCAAAGATTTTATGAGTTGTACCAACATTTTCTGGCATAAATAAAAAAATAATTGAAATATTGTCAAATAATATGTAAGTAACAAATACCCTTTAGTGCAAAAACACATCTACCCTTTGTTATAAAATATGTTATTCAGTTCCCCACAGCCAAAAAGCATCAATTTTAAATGCAAACAGTTTCAGTTATTAAGAATTAATTTACACCATAAACTAAATTAGCGTACTCAAAATTTATTAAGATTTTGCAAACCTGAATAATTTTCACTTGGGAAATTATCATATGCAAATTGTAAAGCTAAGAAAAGCACACATGAAACAACATTATAACTAATATCTTTCCTTTATTAAGATGATGGCTGAGGAACTTCATTTCATCCTATTTTCACACTCCAGTTTTCAGTTGTGATATCCAAAACTACAAAATGTAGTATATTACTTTAATTGGGTTAATTAAAATTAACATATATGCTTTAAAATTTATCATACTTTCTTTTGCACTTCCACTCATGCACATGATATACTGACATTCAACTTAAAAGTTGTTTTTATATTTGACATGGTCTTAGCTATGAACACTACTGTGGAATTTCAAAATTCCGCCCCCCCCTCCCCTCATCTCTCTTTTAATCCAACAAACAAAAAATCTCTTAAGTTCAAGAGAGGCTATTATTAAAAATCTAGATACGTTTTGGGAATTGGTTACAAAATAATAAAGAACATACCTACTTCCTTCACAAAGGGATAAAAAAATATAGAAAAAGATATTTAAACCAAATTTATCCTACTTCAGTCAAAGAATAAAGAAAAATAAACAATACTGTTGGAATTAGCATATTTTTCTTTATTTTTTTATTTTTGAATGTCTAATTTGTATGGCAACGGTAAAACTCAGATTGCTCCCACTATTTATACTAGTGCATCTGGCACCACAATTTGTAGTGAATGAATTGCAGAATATTAAAGAGATGAGCTGCAGAAGACCTGTTGTTCTTTTTGTCTTGGGTCACTATCAAATTTGTACAAGAAAGGAAATACATATAAAAGCATATATATTAATAATAAAAGTAACCAGTAACAGAAATTGTATGAAATGAGGTAAATTATATGAAATAAGTAATCAAAATCAGAAATTATAGGAAAAATTAATTCAGTATGTGAAATAGAAACACAGGGAACATTTTCAACAGTAAGTGAGTGAAAAATATTTATGTTGCACTATTAGCAAAATATTTCCAACAGAAGACAAGTCTTATTCTCAAAAGGAGCATCTTAATGATACTTTATATAGTTTCAAAACTTCATGATGTTTTTGAAACTTTTTTTTTAAAATTATGAACTAAAGTATACATACTACTGTAAAAATTCAGAAAAAGAAATGATTTTGATAAAATATAATATATTGCAAGCATTTTGATGACTAGTTTTGATGAAATCTACCTAAATTGAAACAAAAACATTCTGAATATGTTTTTAAGACTTGGTACTTTACTTAAAAAGCATATCTTATATTTTTTTAGTAATATAATCATCATCATAATTTAATTTGTGTTTCATACCTCAAATTGAAGTCCCTTTTTTCATAACCAAGTTCCTTACAAACAATAGAATTGCAAGTTAGAACAGTATAAGGTTTGTTACATTTCAACTTCAACAAAGATTTAATCCTAAACAAAGCCTAAACTTTTGAAAGAAGAGTTTTTGCTTCAATGAATTTATAAATCAAGAAATAATTTTATATAATAAATTTATATCAAAATTTAATGGTATTCCCGTCAAATTGTTTCCTCAAAATTTTATTTACTAAAGATGTTTTACTGTATAAATAATATTTTAAAAGAAATTATTTTAACTGGTTTATGGATCAAGAATATTAAAATACTGAATGAAGCAATATATAATTGACATATAACATGAACTTTTAACACAAAAAGTTATTGAAATTTCTAGTGTGCATCATATGTATAGTATAAAAATTATAACTTTAAAAATAAAGAAAAGATGAATATTTAAAAACAAGATATCTACATATGCATTTGGCCAGTTTTTATTAAAAAAATTTCACTTTCTATCATTCATATATTCCACTATTATTTTGATTTGCCTTGAATGGTTTATTGATGCACACATATAAAGGCTGAACTAATGGTGCTGTTGATATACCTAGGATAACTGCCATCTCTATGTTGCACTCAGTAATTTCTTCATATTATTTGTTAGGGATGGGATCCAAACATGTTCCAAACTATTTCTGGATTCTTTAAAACAACAGAACACTTTTGCCAGACATTTCCTATCCACAATTTTACACTGTGTTTGTTCATTCATCCTTCTCACACACATGAATGAAAACCCCTTTCAGGAAATTAGATTTCAGCATCAATTTTCTTTTAAAATATTCATGTGTTTTAATGATGTACTATCCACTAAGCAAAAGAACACTGCGGAGAAGAGAGATATTCCTTGACCTGTTGCTTTCATGTGAAATGTTTTTGTCAAAAATAAGTGCCTTGCTTGCATACACACCACACATTTCAGTTTCTTCCTCAAAAAAGGGTGCATGTTATACTGCGAATAATACTTATAAATTATATATATAAAAATGTAGTCTGAAAGTATAGGTGTGTGTTATATGCCAGAACATAAGGGATAAAAAATAATTTTACCATCAAATAATCTTGAAATGCAATTTTTGAGTATAAATCATTCATAATGACAGTAATTATAAAGGGATAAAATAACAGTTACCTGCAATAATATGAGAAGAAAATAAAAGTACAAGTGTGGAGATGTACCAGAAAGTTTTGTTGTACCATCCTGTGGAACATAGGGTGTAGTGTGCAGTTGTTTCACTATACAGCCTAAAGTCAGAAGAATCAAAGAAAACCACTGTTTTTTACTTAGCTGCTTCTTGAATAGCACCTAGATTCAAATAATGCAGCATTAAAAATTATTCAGCTGAAGAAAAATATGACTAAATCTTACATGTAAACTACTTAAGGCAGCGATTCTTAAACTTTGTACCATCGTGACCCCTCTTTATGTATCAGCCTGACATCATGGACCCCAAAGATTCCCTGACTCCTAAAGTGCTTTAAAGGCTCCTCATAACTTTAAGATTGCTTCTGCTACTTACCTTTGCAAGGTTTTTTTTTACTACTTTTTGAAAATCTTTTGCAGTAATGGCTATGTAGTTGCAAACAATAAAAAACTGAATAATCTGGATCAAAATACATGTTCTAGTGTAGTGATTTCCAAAATGGTCTATATGCACCCCCAGGGGTCTATGATGACCTGCAAGGGGTCCAAGACAGCCAGAAAATAATTTGGGGGTCCATGATGTGTAAAAGGGAGGCTATGACAGTTCTCATAAAACCAGATCATTATTTTAATTTTAAAGGAAAATGGAACCAACCAAATGGAAACCAGATTTTACCTATTTAACATATTTACTTACTAAATTTAATGAAGCTAATTTGCAGTTATGGACAGCATAAATTTTTTTTAAAACAAGGACCATCATTTCAGCTTTTCTTGCCCGAATTAAGTTAAAGAAGTATAATAAAGGACGTAGTGAGAATTTTCCTAGTTTCTCAACTGGTCACTGGCGATCTGCCACGAAAATGGCGTTTTAACCTATGTTCCCCATTTAAATTCCCTATATTCAGATTTTGAAACTAAATTTGAGAATGCATTTACTTGATAATTATCACAGAAGGCAATGAATTCCTATGGTCACATAGAAAAAAAATGTCATATTACAAGAGGAACTGATTGGAATAGGAACACAGATCTTAAAGTAAAGTTTAGAAACTGATGTCAGCAATTTTGGCTTTAGAGACATACCTGTTATTTATCTCGAATTATAGAGCATTGGAGAAAGTTTTTAATTGCTTTTTTGAGTGAGATAGAGTTTCAGTGTGGTTGTCAGCTGGACATTACTAACTGAGGAAATTTTGGGTTAAACCTGACATGATTGATGACAAATGTTGAAAATTTGTTATTGAAGCACCAGATTTATCCCTATCATTATAAACATTTGTTTTTTAATCAGTTATTTTATGTATCACTTAAATTTTAAATTAACAAGTGTTTCTTAAGTTTCACTGTTCCTCGACTTTACTACACTTAGAAATTTAAATATTTTAAATTAAGTAGCTCTGTACCAACTGTCATAAACACATTAAAGTTAATAAATTTGCAAAAATTCAATATTACGTAAGCAGGGCAAACCAAGCAGGTGTAACCAAACCGAAAAATATAGCAAGGGGTCTATGAGACAAAAAAGTTTGGGAACCTCTGTTCTAGTAGAATTGTTTCATTGAGGGCAATTTAGTGACCTAGAGTAGGATGGCACATCTTTCAATTTTGCCACAAGGCCTTTCAGAGTACGTAAAAGTAGGTACTCTTAACATTAAATGAGATATATTTGCAAACCCCTTAGAAATGCACTGGGGACCCCATCAGGGGTCTGCGGACCGCAGTTTAAGAACTGCTGATTTAAGGCATTAAAAAAATTAATCATTTTCCAAACTATTTTTTTCTAAAGAAACATGTGTGCTATGTAATCTTTTGATATTTTTTGTTGAATTGTGCCTATTTTTGAAGTGAATACTTCTTTAGCGGCGTTGGGCACTTTTTGGTAGGGGAAAATCCTATGGGTTTGCATCAACGACAAGCTCTGACTGGCGCACGCGCAGTGTGCTGTTCACCTTAGACACTTTTTGGATGAGTGAAATCTCGTGCGTTCGCATCAACATGCTTATTGCAGTATATCTGTAGCTATACAGCTGACGTATAGTGCTGTGTATATTTTATAAGTGAAGTTGAATGGATTTAGAGAAAAGTTCCATGTGTATATACTGTGCATTGCTCGTTGCGATTCCGAGAATGGGCAATACATATTTATGTGGTTGCCGTTTATATTTCGCCTGGAAAATTTATGAGACAGATACAACAATTTTTATTCGAAAATTTGATGATTTATACAAAAGAAGGTTCTGAAATACTGGAAAAAAGAATTGGCAAAAAATATGATAATGTACAGGTGATTTTAAGTGGAGGCTTCAATATTAACATTGCAGATGCTAAAAATCTACCACTAATTGAATTTCTAACTGAACCACTTAATTAAAATATGTCCAATGATCGAAAACTCAGTACTACAAAATATAAAACGACAATCGATGCGGTTTTTAAGCAACAGATAAATGTGAATCAAACATTTTCTTTTCTTACTTTAGTTACCATAAGCCTATAGTATCTTTTTTAGAACAAAATGAAATAATTGAAAGTACAAAAAGTCTAAGTATTGTTGAAATGAATGATGACAATGATGCAAACAATTAAAATAATATTAAAAATCAAGTACATTTAAATTTAAGTAAATACAAATACTATCCATAAATAATATGATTGTATATTAATTGTTATTTCAATTAAATTGTATTTATATTTTGTCATGGTCTTCTTGCACAGCCCGTAATATATTTGAATAATAAAAAACCATATAAACATGCATTTAGTTGTTGCTCGGAGTGTCAATAGATGTGAAAACCAGATTGATGTTGATCATTTTAATTCAAACATTATGAAATTTCAAATTTTAATACTAAAAGTTCTAAGTTTTCACTTCTATCGGCAGTCTCTATGACTGCCAATTTTTTTTTTTTTTTTTTTTTTAATTTTTCTTTAGTATAAGGATCAGAAACATCTCATATAAAGAATTATGGATATGCTCAACATTATTCCTTTATTTAAAAAAAAAAAAAGAATTACATTAGAGACTGAATCAAATCTTTATAAATTTAATATTAATTTCTAAATTGCCGAAAATTGACTAGATTATTAATACCTTACTTGCAGAGAATAAATGCTTAAGTACTAAATAAATTCAAGGTGGAAATGAAGAAATCTTAATTTAATTAAATAAGAATAGTTTTATGTGCATACAAACAAACAGATCAATTTCACTTTTTTAAAAAAAAACTTTAAAAAAATTTCAAGAAAAAAAGATATTAATTTAGAAACTTTTCACAGATGGGAGCACAAAAATATAAAACAACCAGTATTAAAAACTAAATGGAGAAAAAAATATTTTTAAAAAATTCACTAAAAATCGAAAATTTAATTTTTTTTTAGAATTTAAAAATGCACAAAATCATGTATAGTATATTTTCTTCAGATATTTAGAAAACTATATATTTATAAAATAAAATTTGAAGATAAAATTTATAAAATACAAATCTGAATATAAAAATTATAAAATAAAAATATATTACCTGGAACACAACACCAGTAATCACAACCCTGATTTGCATCAATAAATAATAGGTTGTTGGGTCAAATATGGACAGATTGACGAAAGTGAGGTTATTGTACAAACTGTACATGAAAGCAGGAACAAAATACAGCATAAGAACTAAAGGAAAAATAAGTCATTGATACAAATTTTCTTATCCAAGATTATGAACGTTTTTCTAATCAATAATTGCAGAAATGGATAAGTATTATAGTTGGTATGATTAGAGTAATTAAAGATATTTTCTTGTTTAAATTAATTTGATATAGAACATAAAAACTTGCTAAAAAAATTCCAAAAATTATTTTAATGTTTCAGATTTTAAACATAATTTTTAAAAATAATAAAAATGTATAATAAGAATAAAATAATACTTGAAATCCATTAAAAGTAGAAATGTAAGTACCTTTTGAATGAAAGACAATTGATGAGAGAAGTTTCATGAATGAAAACCTGCAAGAGAAAATATTGTTATGAATTTTGTATAAAATAATGTAAATAATTTGTACTTGGATGTGCAATGCCTTTATATTACTCTATGCTATATTTATTTCATGATAAAATTGTAATATTCACAAGCAACGCCGTCCCTTACGTTATAATGGCGATTCAATGGGAACTTGGCGAATATTGGCGATAGAGCCAAGTTGGCATCATTTTTGGCGACCATGTTGGCGAGTTCGGGACCCTCTGGATTCTTCTAGAAATTAATAGAGAAATCCACTAATTTCACGATCTGGTGGCGCGAGCGCATCTTTCCAGAATATTCGGCCTCCTCTATAAATAGAGGGAGACTCGCCGCAACAGTCAGTCTGATTTCAACCAGCAAGTAGTGAGCATTGTTTTGATTAGCGATCAGCTCGGCTGTGCTTGTGAATAGTCAATTACATACGTGCATTTTAGACACTGCTTATTGTGTCTGAGTGCTGTTGAAGGTGTGAAATCCTTCTGTTATTTATTCTGTGAATTTTGCTACTGAATCCTGTATTTCAAGGATTGATCTTCGACAATAAATACTCATCGCTCTTAAAGAATTGCCTTGTTATTTACGAATGATTTTGCATAAAATCCTCGAACCCCGATCTACGTAACAATTTGGTGTCAGAAGTCGGGATTTTATGCCAAAAACAAGAGCGATGGATGAGCAGCTGAAGGCTCTGTTGGAGGGCATAAATGCCTTGAAAAGTGGCCAAGAAGAGACTAGAGAGAGAATGGAGAAAGGCCAACAAGAAATGCAGAAAAGTCAAGAAGAGACTAGAGAGAGATTGGAGAAAGGCCTGGAAGATATGCAGAAAAGCCAAGAAGAGACAAAACAAGAAATGCAGAAAGGTCTGGAAGATATGCAGAGAAGCCAAGAAGAAACTAGAAAAGGCCAGCAAGAATGCAGAAAGGTCTGGAAGATACTAAGCAAGAAATGCAGAAAGGTCTGGAAAACGTACAGAAGTGTCAAGAAGATCTGAAAAATTCTTTAGAACAGAAAATCAACAGTGTGGAAGACAGAATTGCTGGAAAAATGAAAGAAGAAATAGCAGTAGTTGAAGAGAAAATGGAAAAGAAAGTAGAAGAGAAAATAGAAACGATCATAGAGAAGTTTCCGGAAATTTTAGCCTAATGTCACAAAGAATGGAAGATCTGGAAAAGAAACTTCAAACTTGTGAAAACAAGAATAATGAAATCAAGTTTGTGCCTGCTTCTCCAGTGTCAGTAAAGCTGTCCACCTATGATGGAAAAACTAACTGGGAGGTGTATAAGACTCAATTTTCTATTATTTCTGATGCCAACGGATGGACTGAAGGGGTCAAGGCGTGTCAACTAGCAGCATCCCTTAGAGGAGAAGTGGCAGAAATACTGCAGACTCTTCCTGACACAGAGCGGCTAAATTTGTACTCCCTCTATAATGCTCTGGATCTTCGGTTCGGCCAGAAATACTCCAAAGACTACGCACGACTGCAGATGAAAACAGAAAACCGGAGAAAATTTGCAGGAGTATGCCTCGGAAATAGAAAGGCTCGCCAACTTGGCTTTCTTCGACCAGCCAGCAAATGTGCGAGAAATAGTTTCCCTGCAACATTTCGTGGATGGATTGAAGGATGGAGAAATTCAGAAGGCTATAAGAATGGCAGATGTTCAGGACCTAAAATCTGCACTATTAGAGGCCGCCACTCAAGCCAGTTGCAGAGACCGCCATTACATTCGGGGAGCTAGAGTGACTGAAGATGCACCCTCTGAATCTCCATGGATAAACGACATGGAAAAACTGAGAGAAGAAAAGCAAACTTTAATGGCTAAACGTCAGAACCAAGAGAAACGCAACTTCAAGTGCTGGGGATGCGGAAGAGCGGGACATCTGAGAAATAACTGTCCCCGAGCAAGAAAAGAAGAGAGTCCCTTCTCTTCTTCGAAGCAGGAAAACTAGGATATGGCCATCTCGCGGGGCGGAGGTCGCCAGATAATGAAAAGCCCCATCACAAGATTCTCCAAATTACTGCAGTGAATGGCGGTGAAAATGGACTTTATGTGATTGGACAAATTAATAATATCTCGTGCCGTATGGTTGTCGATACTGGAGCCAATGTGTCAATAATCAGGAAAAGATTTGGCTCGAAACTCCAAAGTTAAAATTATCTGGACGCCACCTGCGTTTCCTTGCAAACAGTGACTGGTGAAAAGATTTGTGTACATGGGAAAGCTAATATCACTCTAAGGTTTGGAAATATCGATTATCGCCATACGGCATATGTAGCAGATATTACAGATCCCTGTATCCTAGGACTGGATTTTCTGAAGAACAATAACTTCAAACTGGACTTTGAAAATAGCAATATGCATTCAAAATTTGAAGACATCACTCTTTTTGGCTTACAAACTCAGTTTGAATCCAACCAGAAAATTATAGCAAAATCCGACATCTCATTATCACCAAGAACTGAATGCATAATACCTGGTTTAGTAGAAGAAATAGGAAATTCCGATTCGGCCTAATTGATTATCCTGACCCAGACAGTGCAAAGGCAGGAGTACTGATAGCTTCGTCGGTAGTAGACCTCTCGAAGTCAGTCATCCCAGTAAGAGTGGCTAACATTAGTGATAAGACCAGAACTATCCAGGAAGGAGAGGTGCTCCTGTCACATGTGTAGACCGAAAGTGCAATAGCCCAGACCTTTCTTCAGAGGATCTAGTCAGGGATTTACTACGAAACACGGACTTAGACGAGAAACAGATGTGATGCAGGAGAGCTGATTTCAGAATTCCAAAGCCTATTTTCAAGAACATCTGAGGACTTTGGAAGAACTAGACTAACTCAGCACCGAATTGATACGGGAGAGCATCCTCCTATTAAGCAGCACCCCCGACGACTGCCGTTTGCTAAACAGGAAGAAGTCCAAACACTCATTAAAGACATGCAAGATAATGATGTCATTGAGCCGTCGTCAAGTCCCTGGGCATCTCCCATTGTCTTGGTCAAGAAGAAAGATGGCTCTACCAGATTTTGTGTGGACTATCGTCGGCTGAATGACGTGACCAAGAAGGACAGCTACCCTCTTCCAAGAATAGATGACACGCTTGACACACTCGCCGGCAATACCTGGTTTTCTACACTAGATCTCAAGAGCGGGTATTGGCAGGTAGAAATTCAACCTGAAGATAAAGAAAAGACTGCCTTCACCACGGGACAAGGACTCTGGCAATTTCAGGTTATGCCCTTCGGCTTGTGTAATGCACCTGCAACGTTCGAGCGCCTTATGGAAACAGTCCTCGGAGGACTTTCGTACGAGGCCTGCCTGGTTTATCTTGATGACATCATAATCGTGGGGCGTTCTTTCGAAGAACATCGTAACAATATCAGGCGTGTGCTACAAAAGCTGAAAGAAGCTAACCTCAAGTTAAGTCCATCCAAGTGCCACCTGTTCCGGGGTGAAGTCACCTATCTCGGGCGTATTATTTCGGCGAAAGGTGTAAGAACAGACCCGGATAAAATCTCGGCCGTGAAAAACTGGAAAAGCCCGATGGATGTTCACCAGCTCCGTAGTTTCTTGGGCTTATGTACGTATTACCGGAAATTCGTGAAAGATTTCTCAACAATCGCCAGACCACTCCATAAGCTGACCGAAGCAAACAGAAATTCATCTGGACGAACGAGTGTAATAACGCCTTTAACAAGCTCAAGGACGCACTAATATCTGCTCCAATCCTGGCATATCCTGAAACTGGGAAACAGTTTATTCTGGATACAGATACAAGCTGTGAGAGCATCGGAGCTGTATTGTCTCAAGAAATAGATGGTCAGGAGCGTGTCATCGCCTATTTTAGTAAGTGTCTGTCCAGACCAGAAAGAAACTACTGTGTAACTAGGATGGAACTGCTTGCTATCGTAAAAGCCGTGGAGCACTTCCATCCTTACCTCTACGGTCGACGATTCCTACTTCGAACAGATCATGCATCATTGACCTGGCTACTGAATTTTAAAAATCAAGAAGGCCAAATAGCCAGGTGGATACAAAGACTGCAGGAGTATGACATA
>BMAO01039452.1:0-42568 GCA_019973975.1 Trichonephila clavata
AATTTGTTTCGAATGCATAACATACTGCCATGGAAATTCACCTTCCTTTATCAAAGTTCCTGGTATGTGTGTGATTCCTTTATATAAACGTCACTACAATTCCCTTATTCGAAAAAAAAAAAATATCTTCCAGATCTTACTAATGTCAAACATGTTTCAGTTCTCTTTCTACTGCATTGTGTTACAGTGGCTATTTGAGTGTAGATCTATTTTCCCCCTGACTCTCCTCTCAGATATAAGATTTATCTTCAAGTTTCTATTCATGACATGTCGAAAACAATATTGCTTTAGTAAAAAAAATAATAAATTTAAACAATAAAAGAAAACTATTTTGATGCTTGAGTAAAAAAAAAGTCATCATTTTTTAATAATAAATAATTTTTAGGAATCTAAAATAATGAAATAATTTCAGGTTTTCATTAATCAATCAATCGCTACTTACAGTAGCTTAAAAATGTCTCTCTAGAACGTACTGATTGGAAGGAAATCCAAACTCTCTTTAAATAACCGGATATTTATTTACAAAACCTATCTTCGCCCATCTTAACGTATACATGCCCCATTTGGGGATCTGCCAGTAACACACAATTAAATGATATTCAAAGACTTCATAATAAAACAGGTACATCCCAAGATCTGTTCTCCACGAAGAACTTTGTGTTGAACCCATCCACACCCTAATAGCGAATGTTTCCTCGACTTTCCATTCTGCAACTTTCCATTCTGCAATCATGACAACCCAACGATTAGCTCTCAATCTAACTTCATGAACCAGCCTCACCTCATGTACCGTTTGCCTCATAGCGCAACGAAGATACTACCTGATTTCTAAGAATTCCACCCCCCCCCCCATGCTGTTAAACGTAACGAAAACCCCCTTTTCGGATTGAAGAACGAAACGCAAAAGCTGTTTTCCGTTTACGGAAACTATGTTCCCCCGCCCCCCCCCCCCCACTTCATGACCGCCGCAGCTAGTTTTAGCTTAGGCGAACCTATCATTCTCACTTTATTTACTCCCTTTCTTAGGTATACTGTGTAACTGAAGTAGAAGGTCTAGCTACCGCTAGGCTGGCACTGAGGACAAATATTTATTCCAGGCTCTAGAACGTATTTTTATCCAAAATAATAGGCGATATACCTTTTATTAACAAATAATTAATTTAATAAGGAAATAATAGAAATATTCATTTGATTTTAAAAAATATATTAATTTAAATCCACATTATCTGTAAATAATAATAAAAAAATTCTACAGATAGCTCTTGAAACGTTTGGATGTTTGATTAAACATTTGTAACTGCTAAGAAAAACACTATGTAAAAAACCTAGTTATAAGTACACATTCACTGAAAAAAATCATTCAAAAAAGAAAATAATACTATCTGATAAAAACATTTAATTTTTTTAGTTTTTTCCCGGAAACGAAACTGTAGCATTTTTAAAAATAGTTGTATGCTGAAAAAGGAACAGAAAGTATAAATTTTTCAAATTACAAAATTTCACTACTATTTTAATTCTTGAAGTAAAATTGTGAGAATTTTATGAAATATTTGACACGGGGGGGAAAAAAGTTTCATGCAATTACGCATTATTTTAAAGTAAACTATAAGTTTTATGAAAGAGAACAAAAATTTCGATACTGATAAATATTTTAAATGAATCTCAGAAATGCATTGAATGCATTTTAATTTAAAAAAAATATATTAATTTAAATCCATTATCAATAAATACTAATAAAAAAAATTCTACAGATAGCTCTTGAAACATTTGGATGTTTAAATTAAACATATATAAATGTTAAAAATCCACTTTGGGGGGAAAACCTAGTTATATGCTAACATTCACTGAAAAAAACATTAAAAAAAAAAGAATACTATTTGATAAAAACATTTAATTTTTTTAATTTTAATTTTATAGTTTTTCATTCCACTCTGTGTTAAAATTATTTAAACACGTATCTGCGGAAAAAATTATATTATACAAAACTAACTTATTAATTATTTTAATAAAATTGATTAAAAATGCTCATTTAGCAATTAATTGTGACATATAGTTTTCGGCATTTTACTTTTTTAATCACTGTTTCTAAATATCAATGAACTTTTTAAAAATCATTTTCTTTTAAATTCATCGATATTTATAAAATACAAAACTATAACTTATTAATATTTTTACATTAAAATTGATTAAAAATATTCATTTAGCAATTAATTGTGACATTCCGTTTGCTTAAATAATGGCAGCACTGAAAAATTACGTGGGAAAAATAAACAGAAATGAAAGCTTCTTGTTAGGAATTGTTGAAAAAGATAGAAATTACTTTGAATGATTAAAAATCAGAAAAAAACCTTTTTTAAGGCAAAAAAAAAAAAAAAAAAAAAAAATGGAAAGTTCATTAAAATAACAGAGGATCATGTTAAAATAAGTATTTATCAGTAAAATTAATTTACGTGGGAAAAATAAGCAGAAACGAACAAAATGAAATTCGCTAGATTCGAACCTAGACATAAGAAAGAATTAAGATACTTCGCGAAAGCGGCGCGTTAGCCAATCACGCCACGCAGGTTAGTAACAGAACAGAAAATAGGCAATAATAATGAATGGTCGGTTCAAATTGAATTTAATTTTTAATTGAGGGGATCCATAGGATATTCACATAACGATTGAAAGATTTCGATTGAAGATTACATTTAAATGTATTGCAAAAAATTTATTGATTTTTGATATTTAAAAAAAAAGCAATTAATAATAAAGAATATATAATACAAACATAGCTTTTTTTTTCTTCTAAGGAATTTATACCTATTTAACTGACTATTTCCAAAAAAAAAAATTTCGAAATGGGCAAATTCTTTGATTTTATTATGAAATTATATGTCAAAAAAAAGAAATATACATTAGGCATTATTTTAAAGTAAACTATAAGTTTTATGAAAGAGAACAAAAATTTCGATACTGATAAATATTTTAAATGAATCTCAGAAATGCATTGAATGCATTTTATCATCTTAATCTGACATATATATAGTTGATAAAATACATCTTTCACTCGCATTTTTTTTTTTTTTTACTCGCCAAAGTTACTGATTTCCCCCTGTTTAAGGCAGAATTTTTTTAGTGTAACCCTTGAGTTAGAGCGGTCGAAGGCGAAACAGGTCTGAAGTCTTTGGCGCAAAGCTAATTTTCGACGCCAATGTTTGGCTAAATGTAAAATCGCATATTTTGAATTATTTTAAAAATCATTACCTTCATTTTAAGGGCATAATTTTTACGTTAATGCTCTCAAACATCACCAACTATTTGCAAAAATTACGTACTTTGAAATAAAAAATGTACAAATTACTACTTTTTAATTTATTTCTCAGAAAAACATAAGTTTACGAAAATCACAATTTTTTTTTTTAAAATCCGTAATTTTAAAGCAATTTTTTCAATCTTCGTATATGTTACGAATAATATTACTGTACACACGGAAAAAAGATTTTGTGAGATTATCTTCATAAATGACGAAGTTATTCAATGTGAAGTAAAAATTAAGACTACTTTTTAAAAATTCTTTAAAAAAAAAAGTTTTGGGAATTTTATTTTTTAAATGAATGGATCTAAAAGAGAAAGGCTTGAAGTTAATTAGTGTAGAATATCGATTTAATAACTTGAAAAGTAATTCATACCTAACGATTTAGAAATAATTTTCATAAAAACGCATCAGTTTTAACACTATTTTAAAAAATTCGAAAAAAATGGAAAATATCGTTATTTTACAAAAATAATTATACCGTGTCGTGGCGAAATAAATGATCTTTCCGATTCTGTAATTATTTTTTGTCTAATTTCGACACCGAAAATTGGATGACAATTTTAATATGGTGGAAAACGTAAGATTACCGCTCGGCCGAAACGGAAGGGAAGTTCCGCCAAGTAAACAACCGGCAGGAGTAAAACAATTAGGCGTTTTAAGGTTTTTAATTAATATCTTTTTAACTAATTACAATATCGGAATATAAATAGGCAATACGGCTTCCCCGGAAAATTCCCGATCTTTTGGTACCTTCCGCGACTTTCTGCGTGGTGCTGTTCGTGAGAAGATAGACGCACATAGATAGATACATAGATACGTTTGTTTACCTTCGAATTTTAATAGTGTAAGATGATCACTTGCGAATACCTTTACTCTAATAAAATAACTCTTATTCTGTTAAATTGCGTAATGTGTATTTACTTCACTAGTTAATGTCTCTTTACTTTGCAACTATAATAAACAAACATGAGTCTCCTTCATATCCACTGCAGTAACAAGGACAATTTACGCCCTAAAGAAGCAGAAGACGACATACATTGTAACATATTAACTTATATGCAATTTAGTTAATTCGAATGTGAGGAAAGTGCAATAGTCTATTAGGGAGATAAGAGTGATTAACCCACATTCTAGAAATAGGCTAAAATATTGCTCTTATACAGGGTATGAGCCTATTTAATAACAAGGCATTCTCGCGTGAAACTGAAGAATTTGTATATAGAAAACTATTATATATTTACTTGCGAAATGAACTCAGTATTGTGAAGTAATGTCGATAAAGCAGAATTTTCCAATAATTGAGTTTCAGTGAAAATTCTCTGCTCTGGAATACGTTGTTTTCGAAAATAAATATTTTATTGTAACATGATTTTGCAAAACTTTTCAATATGGATATAATTATTAAAGTGTAGGTAATCCCTACAATTCATGGAAATTTATGGGGAATTATCCTAAAATCTGACTGTAAGGTAAACGTTAATAAATAAATTTGGGGGGGGGGGAGCATGCGTAACTTAATGTTTAGAGCCAATTTATGCATTATTTGGAATAAAATTGCGAATTATTATACAAAATCTAAAATTTTTCAAAGAAATCATGTATATGGGTATTTTTCAGATGAGTGTTGGATTTTCATCATTCTGCAAGTTAGGGAAAATATGGATTAGCTATTTATAATAATAATAAATAATGCATAAATAGAGTAATTTATAAAATCAAATGGTATAAGTAATTTGATTCCTTGAAATCAATTTTATGTAATCTTTGATGAAAAAATGGTGTAAATTTTTTTGAATCTAAAGAGCATTGAAAAGTAAAAGCATCAATTTTTCAATTGCATCTCGAAGTTGAATTGGGTCTCTTTGAAAATAAAAAAAATAAAGTTTTAAAATGTTACATTAATGTACAATTTATAAAATTCAGACAACTGAGAATTGGCCCCCAAAATAAATTGAAAAACAGTCCAGAAAGTTATATCGGTAAAATTTAGTATTGGTAAAATATAACTGTTTAAAAACATTTTTGTCTTCTAATTAACGGTTGGTAATACGAGGGGAATTTTTTATTTTTTATTTTTAAAGTTTCTGCTTTTTTTTAAGCTGTTTCATTTTTTAATCGTCACTGAATATGTATTGGTGTCGTTTGAGTTTTTAAGTTGTACAATATGATAGCGAGAAAAAATAGCTCCATTTTTTTATTCGATGGTTGACGTTCGAGAGAGTTCGCTTATTTGTTTATAAATATGCATCGTAGTATTAGTACATGTTCATTTGTTTATAGATATGCATTGCAGTATTGGCAAATGCTTATTTGTTTATAGATATGCATTGTAGTATTGGCACATTAACAGTAAATCTTTTTGCAAATTATAATGAAAATATTTTGTTTCAGGAACATAAAATATATGTGAAGAAGGAAAATATCAACTTTCGGCATCCATCATTCCTTAAAAATCCTGTTTAAAAATATTTTGTTCCGTGCAAATTCTTGAAAGAAATAAAAAGGTAAGAAACGTGTATTATAGAATCCATAACTGTTGTAAAAAAAGTTCAATTGTTTTTTCTCTTAATGTAAAACGTCTGATCTGAAAATGCTTCATACTTTTATTTTCTAAGCCAATGATTTTTTAACGAATTTAAAATTAATGCCCGTAAGGGGATCTTTTTTCAGTTTCATTTATACCAGTAAAGCTATAACAATGGAATTCGTAAATTAATTTTTTTTATAAGCAGATTAAATTCGACCTAAACAGATAATCAAATCCGTAATATTGGATAGTTACGTTCTGCAAAATCTGCACTAAGTTATGAAATGCATATCCATTGTCCTGAGGATAAGTCTTAACCTTTTTTCAGTTTAGTGCTAGGTATTAAATGAGTGGTAATTAGCCACTAATTACTTATTGAGTAAATTACACAGTGCTATCCAAGGTATTGACTTTTTTTTTATTAAACACTTCTATACCCTGAAAGAAAAAGAAACGAATTCACAAGGGAATTCTTTTGTCTGATTAAATTTAATTCGAGTTAATTAACGACCAGCAACTTTCCTTTAAAAAACGTTGGCTTCTTGTTGGTAGCTTCATCGTAAATTTCCTCCGAAGGTTGTAAAAAAAGCTGTTAATCTTAGTGTGTGCACTCGTACATACTTTTCAAAAGGAAATGGCATATTGTCACCTAAGGACTTGGGAGGAAAGTTTTTCGCTATATCTGTCTTTTCTCAAGCACGTCTCAAAATATTGCAACTTTGTGATGGTAAGTAGTTAAGAGGATATTAGATACTTTTTGAGGGGTGAGGGAATACTGTGCGTAGTGCGTAACACTCTTATCATAGAATTTTGAGGGGATGGAAGAGAATGTGCAGAACGTAATCCACAGAGGGCTATCCCTCATACTTTCCGAAATCAATACACACAAATGCTGTTGAAGAATGATATGGGTTGGAAGAAATATTTCTTAAAAAAATGAGTGCTCTAGAGTGCTTTGATTCTGCTAGTTGATCGAGTAATGTATTAAGAGTATAATACCTAAAAGCTATTTTTATTTGGCAGTACAAACCAATAAAAATCGCCAAATCATTCACCAATAAAATCACCTTGAAAATCGCATAATTCTCACTTTAGTTCAAAGTAAATACTTTAAAAAAATAGTTAACTTTGAATTTTTTTTATTTAAGACATAAAATAATTCTGGTGCACCACACAAGTATCACACGGGGCTTACAGAACTAAGTTAAACAAACAAAAGAAAAGAAATAAAAAGTAAATAACAAAAGTTACGAAATAATGAAACAACAAAACCACATTACAAAATAAAGCAATTACGAAACAAAACCAATACAATGAATTTACAAAAATAGGGAAATGGAAAATTTACAAATCAAATCAATGAAGATACAAAATAAAGTGAACGAAGCTTTACTTGAGACAAGTTGAAAGAAAATTTGGAGGCCAGTTTATTTTAAAAGTTCAGTTTGACTTTCAGGAATTTTCTTTCTTAAATTTTGATAAAAAAATGTATAAAATACTCCACACTTTGCTCCCCATCAACATTACAGTCACAAAGTTTGGAAGGACACATGTTAAATCTATTGAGGTACACTTTAAAATTACCATGATCAGTATGGAATTGCTTGATTTTGTTTGTAAAAAAAGTGACCACAAGATAGTATTTGTGAGATAGTTGGAAAAAATTTCTTTGTCGGAAAAGAGTGAACTGATTTCGTGTATTGAGTGTTTCAAAAAGAGACTACGTTTTCTTCATTTTTTTCCCTTGTAGAACGATTTCGGAATGTTAACTGAAATTTCAATCAACTTTGAATTAAAACTTTTCCTGCTTTTTATTTTTCGATTTTTGATGCTACTTCGAGTCTTTTTCATTTTTGATCTTTTTATTTAAGTATACTCTCGTCTCTCTCTCTCGCCTACTTTCACATTTTGGCACCCTTCTTTCTGCTTCTGACACCTCATATCTATCGAATTTCGTACATTCAAATTGGATTTGAATTGTTTTCAGTCGCAATTCTGTGTCCAATATCGACAAAGTTTATTCTCTCTCTCCTCATTTATTTCATAACTTGTATTTACTTCAAAACCTTTTTCTGATGTTAAACTTGTTTTATTTATTCCTTACAGCGTAGCTGGAATAAATTGGATCACAGCTTTAATTTATTCTAATATTGTTTTATAAAAAATACATTAATTGACAATATTTTATATCTGAATTAATGTTTAGAAAAAATTGTTGTAAAGCAATAAAATAATTTTTTGTTTAAAAAAAAATTAAAGAAAAGTCTTATTTTCCCTCGATATGCAAAAATTTAGATGATATTTGAGCAATAATAAGTATATTATAAAGTTGAGTGTGGATTAAACTATTCTTTTGATAAATCTCTATTGAATTCGTATTTTAAATTTGAAAATACTGCATATGTAATTTTTTAAGCATCTCAAGCAACTTGAAAGAAAAGTAAACGGTTCTAAGAAAATGTATGTGTATTAGTTGTTTTCCATATAGATCGTGGCTTTACATTTATCCGAAAAAAAATATTGCTGACTCAAAACAAAACCTGTGATTTGTGAGGTCACATCTTAATAATAACGTGTGATCACATATTAATGATATTTACGATGTTTTTACAAGTATACCAATTTTAGTTTATAAAGTTTTTAAAGCTCACACACAAATTTTTTTTAATTGCAAGGGGAAAAATATTGTACATATACCTTGCTTTTATTTAAAATAAATTTTTACTTTATACTGCCTTCTGATAAACTTACTTTTGAAATATTTAAACATGAATACTCATATAATCCTCACTACTTTTGGTAATTTAATTCACCAACGAAAGTTATAACGATAAATATGTAGTTACCTGTTAACGTCTAGTCATTTGTATGGTATGCTACCTCGTTTAATATATCGAATTTTCGATATTTCCAATCGACTCCTTAAATATTTAACTATGTTTTTCGTTTCGTAGTAATCGGTTTCATTGGTCAAATTATAAAGAACAGCCGGCATACATATTCTCGATCGAAAAATCGAATTGATTCAAATTGTCAACAGGTACTCCTTTCTTCATTTTATTAAAAGGCATAGAAATGTAAAAGCACAATAGAAACATTTCTTGCATACTCAAAGATAATCGATTAAACATTTTAAATTATCCTCGATTGTGCGAGTGCTCAATAGTTCTTTTTATAATTGTTTGTTTGATTATATCCTTTCAAAAAAACCTGAAAATTTTAAACTTTATCTTTCTTCATAGATATTTTTCAAAGAACTTGGTACACTTATTATATAAAATGAAAGAAAGTACTGTTATGCATGAAATTTCATACACAGACACATTCAGTGGCTTACAAAATTTGATTAGAATTATATGTATGCATTGTATTTGAGCCCCCCGTGAATAGGGCTGATGGCCGTTAAATCTGTCAAGGTTCAAAATGCAACGTTCCTTAAAAAAAGTGAAATTAAATCTGAGAAATCATTTATTGCTCTCGGAGAACAAAATGTTTTCAATATTTTTGAGAAAAGATTATCCCAATAATATATATTGTAATTTGTGCTTTGTTGGTATATTGCCAAAGATAATTGTGATACGTGAAAGGCAACAACATGTAGCTTTCCGGATATTAAAGTAAATAGTGCTAAAATGTTATTTTCTACGCGTAAAGATTTGGCCGTGTAGGGAAGCGATGCTCATTAAATCTGTCGAGAGCTCAAACGTACTCCCGTTGGTGTGGTAGTTAGGAGAGGGGGATGGCCAGCTCACAGGTGTCATCCACGTCACTTGACTAGGGTTCAAAATTATGAAGTCCGTCGCCAATAGCCCTCGTGTAGCTGAACAGTGCCACATTAATCTTCACTCACTCTACGTAAAGCTTTAATATCCCTTCTTTCGTTATTGAAAACAATTCTTACTCTGTGATTTGTTTCGAGCCGTTTTTCTTTCTCTCGATCCTAAACTCAGAGCTTGTGTTTAGATATCGGAATTCACTTGTTAGAAGGATTTTTTTCCCATTCAAAATTGGATACGACTCGGCAGAATAATTTTTTCCTGCCTCAAAGTTAATTTACTTGACTGTATTTTGCAGATTTTTCTTTATTTTAAAGAGGTGATATATGCGAGAAAGATTTCATTATCCGTCGCAATGGAAATTTGGATCTTCTCAATTATTTGTCAAAAACTAAGCAATCTTTTATTTAACAACTAACAGTATGAGACTATTCTGTATACTCGTGATAGAACTATTTTAGTAACAGCCTTGACTATAAGATTTGGAAACAAATTTTCATCTGTTTATTTTAACGTGAATGCGTGTTTAACATCGAGTATTTATTCTGTTGTAAAAAATGAAGGCAAGAATTTCATTTAAATTAAAATTTCTTAGTTATTAAGTGCAGGATTTTTGTTTAGACCTTTTCCCTCAAATATCTGTAAACATATACTACAAAGTCGGTTTTTGTTTTCTTTTTAGAATAAGTTTCTACGAGTAAATAGGGCAAATGAACTGAATTCGATGGATCACATATTTTTTACTTTTTATTCTGTTATTCCATTACGAAACCGAGAGATTGATTTGATATGAAGCACGTACAAAAAGTACTGCACACAAACTCATGAGAAAACTAGCGTGCAGAGTCGGCTTTCTTTGGTATTTTTCTCTCAAACTTTTAATATTTGGTTGGAAGAATAAATGTTAAGTTAGCACATCATATCATTATGTAGTTTATTTCTGTAATTAGTTTTCTTTGCCGCATATTTGGGAAAATCCAGTTTTACACATGCACCTGGTATGGCGAAAGCAATAAATCACGAAGTGCTCTTTTGAATAAGTATTCTTTATTAATTATTACTGAAGCTAATTTTAAAGTGAACCAACAATTTTCTTTTCATGGATCGTTCGATAGGATTTTCATTAACATTACGTATTCTTTGTAATCGGTTTCTTTTGCTTTCCTTTAAATATATTAGAGTTTGTAAGATTTTTTTAAAATTTATTTTTCCTTGTTCATTGATTCTGAAGATACTGTTTCGTAAAATTGATTTACAGGGTTCAATTAAAACTCACATGAATTAAATCATTGAAAGCCTTAAAATAAATGTGAAAGTTATCCTTTCAAAACAGGTAATTTATTCCAAAAAGGATTTCTTACTAGTCTATTCAATATTTTAGTTCCTGTTTGGATTTTATTCTGTTATGTTAGGAGAATTCTCCGCAAGAAAAATGCATTAATCTGTTTTTTTTTTGCGTTTAACTAATAATACTTGGTGGTAAACCAAACGAATCGATATTATTGATTTGTACTCTAGTTGGGAAAATGTCTACAATTGCAAGATTAAAAGTTTACACCCCCTTTCATTGGTTTTCTTCTTTCTAAGAACCATTGATCAAAAATCGATTAAGACGTTATAGATTAGGAATGACAGGAAACTTATCACTATTTTTTATCCAAAGCCGCAGAGTTTTATCCAGTAGTATTACTTGATACTTTTTGGTGTAGCTGTCATTCAGAATGTCGGTCTTTTCAAAGGAAAAATCTGAAAGCGTGGCAGTTGGACGCTTAAGGACTTTTCGTTCAATCAATTTCAAGATAGAAAGTTACCATGTGTAAGAAAAATGCTATCTGTTTAAAAAACATATTGCTCTCGTGCGCATAATCCGTGTCATTGCTTTTTGAATGTGATTTAAATTGCGTGGAAATGTGAAACTGGTGTATTTTGGACAAAAAGAGCACTTCTTGCTGTCAAAAAAATTTGGATTAAATAGGAACTCTCAAATTATATGAATTTATTAACGATTCTGTGAAATGTACAGCAAAAGTTAGAAAACTTCCAAACGAAGCTTTCCCCATTTGTGTGATGTTTATTGGTGCTTGTGAATATTTTTTAAAAAAATTATGTATTTTATGTGCGTGTGTACCAAATATAAAACTCGTTAAAAAATTTTTTGTGAAGGATATTTTTATCTATGAAATTTATATGGAATCACAAGCGAAGGAAATTTTCTTTTGGGTTAACTTTAAAAAAATTATTTTCAGCGTTTCTGATAGTGTTTTTTTCCATATAAAGATGATTATTAAAAATTAATGGGGAAACTTTGATGTTCGCCTTTTATTTTTTTCAAGTTAATGAGAATGTAAAATTTTGCTAAGAATATTTATTACTTTTAAATTTTCTTCTATATCGACATTTTTTGGATTGTCTAACGATTTGTGTATAATAGTCGTATAATTAATTCATTTACCATTGTAACTTATTTATTTCACAACTTTTGTTATGATTTCTGAATTAAATTTGTATTAAATAAAGGACCCATTAATTGAACTCTAATATCTATTGAAAGAATACCTTTTTTCAATACCCTATCTTTCCTGGTCTACATGTTACCTTATAGCTAATGTTTATCTAATTTATTCTGAATACTTTGCGTGGTCGCGGTAGCCAAGTGGTCAAGATATCGGACTCGTGGCTGGCGTGTCATGAGTTTGAGCCCAGTACCACTGAAGACCCGCCGTGTAAGAGAGCGATACACGTTAAATCTGTCGGGTCAACGTCTTCCCTTTGGTGTGGTGTGGAAAGGAGAGGGGGTGCCAGCTCAGGTGTCGTCCTCGTCACTTGACCATGGTTCAAAATTACGAGGTCCATCGCCTAACGCCCGCGTGTAGCTGAACAGTGCGACGTAAATATTCTCTCATGCACTGAAAACTTTGCAATTTTGATTTTCAACTATTTAGTTGACTCGTTACATTTTTTCTAAATACTTAATTGTTTGAATAAATTAAGCATAACGAACGAATTTTTAACTAACTACTGTGTTTTTAAAAGAAATCTGGAGGAAAGAATTTCCCTTCTATAAAAATTAAAAACATATTTTTTTTAACCTTCTTGAATTTCTAAACAATGCATTATTGAATATGAACAGCCCTTGTGTTGGGTTTTCATCCAATTTCATTTAACGTTCTTGGATGTTATTTTCAATTATCATTGTTTTTGTTTCATGAAAAAATTGTTCTTTCCATGACCTTTCTCTTTTTTTAGCAATGAAAAATATTAGTTATGGTGTAACAATTTTTTTGGAAATCCTGTGTTTCTCTCCATGTGTTTTTTTTATTATTATTAAAAATGATCATACCGCGGTCGAGTGTCTTTTCCGAGGTAAAATATCTTTGGTAAATTTCAACACTTGACGCTCTTGCGTCAATTCAAAAGCAGATAATAGATTTTTAGCGCCCAATAATTCGTTCTAATTACCTCACAAATTTGGTGAAGGAGTTCACTTAATGAAACCTGTGAAGGTTGGGAAAAACTGTTTTTAGTCTTCATCGTGAATGGATCAATTTGAGTCTTTCAGAGCTCGTAACGAACTAATAATGAGTCATTAAAGTTAGAAGAATAATCTGCAAGTTTTTATTGGTAACCCATGACCTTCTTGTTCTTATTACTTTAAGCAAAAGAAAAGACTTGACGATAAAGAATTTTTCATTTAGCCAACTTTTTAAAGTAACTGGACGAAACTATACGTGTGGATAAATAAGTTGTCTTATTGTGAGTATTTCTATGAGAGTCATTTTATTACTTATACTAGCTGAAATGCCCGTTCTTCGCACAGAAAAAGTTTTAAAAACCAAAATTCATCTATTATAGCAATTATAATATTTTTTAGGGAGGGTAAAACCCTGTATTAAGTAGTATAACCAAAAATTAAAAATATTTTTTTTTCAAATGAATGTTCACATTTTTATAATTTTAAACAAATTGCAATTTGGCCTAAAAATAAATAATTTAACAAAAACAAATATTTCAATGTAAGAGAAAATTAGCATGCTAAAGAGTAAATAGATATGAATGAATATAAATAAAAATTATTAGAAATGTGATAGCAGTAGTAAGTTTCTGCTATGGGAACTATAGGTCAAATAACTTGCAATAGATAAACCGAAAGAAAAAATTAATGATGATAAAGTGATTCTCATTAAATGCTATCATAAATTAGGAAACTTTCAACTGAAAAAAAATTAAAGTAGTATTATATGAGGTATGGGTGCAATGCTATCTAACATCTCTGTAATACATTTAATATAGAGTATTAAATGTAATTCAGTAATAAAAAAAATTTAATTAGTATGAACTAAAACCAAAAAATCTACCTAAAACAGATAAAACAGGTCCCCATTGAACTAGCCCAGAACAACAACAGTACTAAATGAAACAAATACTAAACCATGTTGCTAAAAAATTAACCATTACATATGATACAGTTTTCTGGTTTGCAAGATTGTCAGAAGGGGGGGGGGCAAAGCTAAGTCATGATGAAAAATCTGTTCAAGGGGTGCATCTCATCATAGTTTCAGCGAATAGCCCCCTTTTTGTTAAAAAAAAATTTCTGTTTTTTTTTTCCCATTTAAAACAAAGATGAGTTCTTATCGGTCATAGGGACCATAAGGCAAAAAACAGTGACACTAAAAAAAACATTGTACATTCAGGTTTCTCATAAATAGGAAGCATTATCTTCACAATATTACCAACATGTTAACAGCAATTAATTAGAATTTGGTGTCATTTTCTTTCTGTTATATTTTAAGCAATATTGTTCTACAATGAAGAAAACATTGAATATGCGGGTGAAGGAAGAATAGCAATAATCTTTATTTTCAACGACAGAAAATGGCATAGATATGTAAAACATGAAACATTTATATGTAAAAAATGTATGCAAAGCATGTGTATGTATGCAATCAGTGAAGAACAGATTGGCAGAAGGAAAATTACTTTGATGAGCGTTTAATCACATCCATAGTTTCCGTGTCTGTTGATAGTTTTTCGAACAAATGTTTTTTTACAAACAAATGGACATGACATGAAAATAAAAGCAGTCGAGAAGTGAAGGTGTAGTTTCATTGATTGTAAAAAATACCCCTTTGATATTTGTATCATGAATAGGTAATCTTGATCTAAGATTCAGTTTATAAATAGCATCACAAATTATTGTTCCGCTTAAAAACTCAGTTTTGAACAAACAAAAAACACACACACACACATTTCATAAAATCTTAAATATTTAAAATTGATAAAAGAAATAAAATAAATACATATCCAAGTACCCTTACATATAGTAATTATAATATTAATCCAAACCAAAAAGCTACTTTAAATAGATAAATTAACGTTTGATTTTGAAGAAACTACCATAAGCAGCTCAGAACAAAAGAAGCATGTCAAAAAACTTATATGTAAATAGAAATTCTAATTTAAATCACAACATTAACAATCAGTTAATCCCTATAAGTTAGAAATGAATGTCTTTTTCTTTAGTTACATTTTTCTACTCTTTTGTTGCAATTGAAAAACATGGAATTTGCCAATAAAAGAAAAGGGTACATATTGGAGTAACCGCAACAAAATTTGCACCACAATATCAAAATAACCCATTAAATGGATCACTGAGCAAAATAGTGTCTCAGACTATCTCATCTGTACAGACTCTCTTTCCTCCTTGGATTCTCTTAAGTGTATTTCTTCATCTAACAACATAATCGTCGAGATCCAAAAGCAACTTAAAAACCTAAAAGATAAAAACATCTCAATAGATTTTGCATTTGTTCGTGGACACACGGGCATTTTTGGAAATGAGCGGGCCGATTGGTTAGCCAAGGCTGCAACCAAACGCAAAATTGACATTGCCGTTAATATTCCTAAGTCATTTTACAAGAAGATTATGAGGGAAAGAATGGTGATGTCTTGGAACCAAGAACATCTCACATCAAATAATGGGAGCGTAACAAAGAAATTTTTTCCAACCATTAATAAGAGACTGTCCTGCCATCATTTTTATACTAATAACAAAATAACCCAATTTCTAACTGGTCATGGCAACTTTAAAAGCTACTTGAACAAATTTAAGTTAGTTCCGTCATCTTCCTGTGATTGCGATATTGGTGGCGAGGAAAATATAGAACATGTGCTCCTTCTGTGTTCCAAGTTTGAAAGAGAACGGAATATCCTAAGACTGGCATTCAAGGGACTTAATGTAAATTGGCCTCCGAATCTTCCTCAACTGCTTTCCACCAGAAGTACTTTTAAAAAGTTCAGTGAGTTTGTTATGAGTATTTGTAATGCTTCCTAACCTCAAGGGGTTATTTTTTGTTATTTATTTATTTATTATTTTTTCTTTATTTTTTTCTTTTTTCCTTTGTATTATGTGATTAATACTTACTTCTGTAAGCCCTGTGTGATACTTTGTGGTGCACGGGGATTTTATCATTGTTTTCCAATAAAAAAAAAAAATAAAATAAAAATAAGATTCTTATGTTTTATATAAAGAAAAAGTCAAATTTTGGTGAAAAAAGTACCGCTTTGACTCTAATACATAAGTATCAGGAAAAGCAGTACCCTTTTTCTTTTTCAATGGAAGGAAATGTTGGTGCTAACCTTTTATCGCACCAATGCCAACGTTCAAAATAACTCGCCAAGTTGGCAACACTGATTTCAAATGTGTTTTATGGACTCAATTGGCAACCATGTGCTTCATTTCATGTAATGTTGTAATAATAATAGGTTGTGACAATATATGTAAGAATTGAAATGTCATAGGAAGATTTTTTGGTACTTATGTATAATTGCAACAATTGCCAACTCTATTAATAACTCACGAAGTTGGCAACCACGATTTCCTATGTGTCGTCTTCCCATGTGTGCCATATGCTTTGTTTCATATAATGCTGCCAATAGGTTATGATCATACTTATTATTTTAACCAAATCGTCATGCTATGCAGTTGGAAGTAGGCAAGAAGTACTGCTGAAATGTACTGATATAAGCTATTAGGATGGAAGCAGGCAAGACATACCGTTAAAGTGTACTAATATTCAGGCGATGTTTTAGTTCCAAGTTTTACTTACTTTGGGGCCAACTACCTTCTGTTGCCGTGATATCAACATCAGATGAATAGTAACGCAAATGCATCCGTAGATTGATAATACCACCAACATTCAAGTTAGCGAGAATAAGGAAAAGCAACCACACAAACCCAAGGCCCTTACAACTGTTTAGTACCAAAATACATACAAATGTTTTCTGCATTGTTGATTCTTTAAAAATAACAAATAATGAACATTGGGAAAGCAAACTTTTTTCAGATACAGCAAAAAGGTTTAGAGAGTGTAATCAGGCTTTATTGATAATCATAGTTCAGCTGGCATGAATCAGGAGCATAAAATGAAATAAAACATTTTACGGAAAGTAAATATCTTTGAAAGTGGCCAGAACAATACAAATGGCCTTGCAAGCTGGGTAGTTGTTCCATTATTCAATCAACATACATTATTACAAACCACAAAAGTAAAGAAGAAATAATCAACAAAAATTACACAGATACATAAATTTAATGCGGTGGCTAGGCTTTATACAAGGGGTGATCAAATGAAAAGGTACGAAACGACATAAAAATGAAACAGTTAAATATTTGCATATTCCGCCAAGGGAGAATGTAGCGAGACATCTCGGGATGCCATTGGAGACTCTGACTGGGATCGGATCATGCGCGGGTGCCCGCATGCGCAGGAGAGAGCAAAGGCTCTTATAAAAAGCGGCGTCCAAATGATGCGAGCACAGAATTACTCGAGCACAGAAAAAGCAAACTCCGATGTGTACTGTGAGACACTCCGACGCCTACGCAGGTCCATCAA
Organism: Trichonephila clavata; assembly: GCA_019973975.1. Taxonomy (NCBI): domain Eukaryota; kingdom Metazoa; phylum Arthropoda; class Arachnida; order Araneae; family Nephilidae; genus Trichonephila; species Trichonephila clavata. The sequence goes on from BMAO01039452.1 coordinate 17,494, forward strand.
GAACAAAAGACCGGGGCTGCTCACGGAGGGTGTGTTTCTGCTCCATGATAACGCGCGTCCACACGTCTCCAGAGTCACACAAATGGAACTGGACAAGTTCCAATGGGAGACGTTGGACCATCCGTCCTACAGTCTGGACATGTCACCCTGCGATTTCCATGTGTTTGGTCCACTGAAGAAACACCTGAAAGGAAAGCGCTTCAACTCGGACGACGTACTCAAGGACACTGTGAAGGTCTGGGTCTCGTCACAGCCACAGGAATTCTGGGAACAAGGAATCCTGCGGCTTGTTCATCAGTGGGATCGTTGTGCTCAGGCCTATGGTGTATATTTTGAATAAAGTCTATATTTGTACCCACCGTGTCGTTTCGTACCTTTTCATTTGATCACCCCTTGTAGTATCACCCACTCACGGCGGGATAAGTGTCCAATTCGACGCAATCCAACCAACCTTAGAAATAAATCATTACCTGAATAACAGAACACTTTAACGGTACACCATGTCCATTTTCAACCGTAAATAGCATGACCAGTTAGTTTGAAAAAGCTGTAAAAAATTAACAGTACAACAAAAATTACACAGATACATAAATTTAATGCGGTGGCTAGGCTTTAGTATCACCCACTCACAGCGGGATAAGTGTCCAATTCGACAATCCAACCAACCTTAGAACTAAATCATTACCTGAATAACAGAACACTTTAACGGTACACCATGTCCATTTTCAACCGTAAATAGCATGACCATTTTGTTTGAAAAAGCTGCACAAAAATAACATCCTTTATCTATTTTGATTTTTCGGAAAAGGATAAATACGTTATAACACATCGAAAGTCAACTGTTGCCAAACGGTAAAACAAAATTTAGGAAGAACATTTTTTTATGACGATTTTTTCGAAAAACAAATAAAATTCCATCACAAAGAGTAAGAAAACGAATAAATACAACCATAAATAAATATATTTACTGTAAAATGTGCTACAATCCCCCCAAAAACTGCTCGAAACATTCATTTTTGCAAAGTTAATACTTGACATGTTTGATGACGTCATATCTACATTTAGCTGAAAAATCACTTAAAAATTGAAATTTAAAAAAATCTAAAGCGAATTTAAAAAAAAACTCTTCAAGGTTAATAGCATAAGGATCTGCAACTTCTACGTGCCAAGTTTCACACTTCTGGGTTGCTTAATTTGGTCGTAATAGCGTAAACACACAAACTCTTTCTTTTATATATTTAGTATATATTAGTTTACAACCTTACATATAGTAGAAACCTTAAATATATAAAAATAAAGGTCTAATTTTGGCGAAACTACAATAAACAGCTCAGAACAAAAAGAAAATGTCAGAAAATCTCATACGTTAATAAAAATTCGTATTAGCCTTCTTGCTCTTACGTATTAGCATCACCACAGCCAAACTGGCACTAAGCAAATCACACTATATCCCAACAAAATCTGATTTTTTTTATATATAAAAACATGTAAGAATCTTTGTTGTTTTAATATCAAGAAGCGATTAGGATTGCACCAAATTGGCTGTGATGATGCTTATATGTAAGTATCATAAATTCTAATTTAAATCACGATATTGGCAATCTAATAATCCCAATTAGTTAGAATAGAGTGTCATTTTCTATGGTACTTACATATTATCGCAACCTATTGGGCGACATTACATGAAATGAAGCATATGGTTGCCAATTTGGCGAGTTATTAATTAAGTTGGCAATTTTTGCAATAATACGCAAGTACCAAAAAAGGTTATTGATTTTTACCTTTATCGGCTAATTCCATGTTTCATCGATGTTGCAAAATAGTACCAGAATGTAGCTTATAACAAAAAGAAAAGGTACTGATGTATTATTGCAACAATCGCCAATTTGCAATAATATGTGAGTATGTGGAGACACTAAAATAGAAAATATAGCATTAATTTAAATTAAAAGGTTATCAAAAACAAAAGAAAATTAAGCCTTAATTTTGCCAGAAAATCTTAAAATATAAAAAATTTAAACATTAATAAAATAAATGTAAAAATAATGTAATATATAAAGTAACCTAGCATAGGAAATAACATTAATTCAAACCGAAAATCAACCTTAAATACATAAGCACATGTCTGATTTTGATGGGAAGTAGGCAAGACGTACCGCTAAAGTGTACTAATATACACACAGGCGATGATTTAGCTAACAGCTTTTCTTACTTTGGGGCCGACTACCTTCTGTTGTCGTGATATGAACATGAAATGAATTGTAGCCCAAGCACAACCATAGACTGATAATACCACCAACATTCAGGTTAGCAAGAATAAGGAGAAGCAAATGTGCAAGCCCAAGGTCCTTGCAACTGTTTTGTACCATAATATGAACAAATGTTTTTGCATTATTGACTCTAAGAGAATAACATAAAATTAATAAACAACATGGGGAAGCAAAAATTTTTCAGATACAGCAAAAAGGTTTGAAGAGTGTAATCAAGCGTTTTTGATAATCATAGTACGGCTAAGATAAATCAGGAGCTTTTTCAGACTAAATAATCATTCTATACTGATGGAATGGGGGTAATATGTACCATTAAAGTGTACTAATATTCAGGCGATGTCATTTGGTTCTAAATTTAACTTTGGCGCCGAAAACCTGTGCCATGATATGAATCTCAGATGGATTGTAATCAAGTTAAGTTTATCCACCATATTAAATTCATGTATCTGTGTATAATTTTTGTTTATAATTTTTTCTTATCAACTTTTGTGATTTGTAATAATGCACAGATTGCGCAATGGAAAAAGTACCCACCTTGCAATGCCTAAGGTTATTAAAGCTACTATTTTTATTGTTGTTGCCACTTTTAAAGATATTTACTTCCCATAAAATGTTCTATTTCATTTTATGCTCCTGATTAATCTTAGCTGTACTATAAGCCTGATTACATCTTTAAATCTTTTTGCTGTATCTGAAAAATTTTTGCTTCCCCATGTTTATTAATTTTATGTTATTCTTAGAGTCAATAATGCAAAAACATTTGTTCATATTATGGTGCAAAACAGTTGCAAGGACCTTGGGTTTGCACATTTGCTTTTCCTTATTCTTGCTAACCTGAATGTTGGTGGTATTATCAGTCTATGGTTCTGCTTGGGGGGGCTACAAAATTTTTTTCAGTTACAGCAAAAAGGTTTGAAGAGTGTAATCAAGCTTTTTTGGTAATCATAGTACAGCTAAGATAAATCAGGAGCATAAAATGAAATAGAACATTTTATGGAAAGTAAATATTTTTAAAAGTGGTTACAACAATAAAAATAGTAGCTTTAGGCCTTGCAAGATGGGGTAGTTGTTCCATTACGCAATCAACATGTATTATTACAAACCACAAAAGGAAATAAGAAATAATTTGAACAAAAATTATACACAGTTACACAAATTCAATACGGTGGATAAACTTGATTACAATCCATCTGAGATTCATATCATGGCACAGGTTTTCGGCGCCAAAGTTAAACTTAGAACCAAATGACATCGCCTGAATATTAGTAATTAGTACACTTTAATGGTACATATTACCCCATTCCATCAGTATAGAATGATTATTTAGTCTGAAAAAGTTGTAAAAAAGATCCTTTTTTTTTTTAAAGAAATGAAAAAGATATAATACGTTGGAAATCAAATACGAAAAATCTACTGTTATCAAATTAGTGTTGCCAATCGGAAAAATAAAATTTAGAAAAACACTTTTTTAGGACTATTTTTTTGAAAAACAAATGTAATTCCTCCACAAAGAGTTAAAAAAATGAATAAATTCAACTAAAATTAATATATTTACAGTAAAATGTGCTCCAAACATTAATTTTCACAAAGTTAAGACTTGACAGGGCTGAGAGAGATGACGTCATATCTCCATTTAGCTGAAAAATCGCATAAAAATTGAATTAAAAAAAAAATCTAAAGCAAATTTCGAAAAAAACTCTTCGAGATTAATAGCATAACGACCTATAGCTCCTACATGCCAAGTTTCATACTTCTGGGTTGCCTAATTTGGCCGGAATAGCTGAAACACTCAAACTCTTTCTTTTATATATTAGTATAGATGATTACAAAATAGTTTTCACAGAATTTTTGAATATTGTTTCGAATTTTGTGTAATGAATTTTTAAAATAATGTAAATAATCTATATCCGGATGTGTAATACGTTTATATTGCTCTGTTGTATTTATTTTATGTTAAAATTGTAATATACTCACAAGCAACTCCGTTCCTTGCATTATAATGACGATTCAATGGAAACTTGGCAAAATCTTAACAATATAGCCAAGTTGGCATTTTTGGCGACCATTTCTATTGAATTGCATTATAATGTAAGGAAAATATAAATTATTTTACACTGTTTTAAAAATTTATTACACAAAACTCGTAGCAATATAATTCTCCAATTAACTGGCGTGCTTGGAATTCTAGGTGCTTGATCATTTAGTTATATTACTCCCAACTTAACATAAATTGTCAGACTATCGTATTTTATCTATAGAACATATTAAAAAATACAATCTGTTAAAATTTTATTTGTAATATGTATGGTATAATTTTTTTGAAAAATAAGAATTCATGTGGTTTTTCTTACTGAACTTGTTTGGAGCTTTGAATCGATTGTAAAGCAACAGGATTTGTTTACCCGGGACAAAACATTAGTCTTAACAAAATTTTACTGACAGAATTGTATTGCGAAATAAATATAACCTGATAAGAAATTCCAATTTCATATTTAAATCAGCAGCATGAAAAACAATTAGCAAAAAATGTTTCCTTAACAAAAATGTCATTCCATTGTGTATTGCTTTTGTGTGATAATTGAACCAAAAATTAAACCACCCGGCATATTTCTTGTACAGGTTTGGTCAAACTTTATTTAATTTTAAAATTTTTGATAGAAATATCTATTGAATGTGTTACTTTCTACATATTTTTACCCGATTTAAAGATTCACTTGAAAAAATATCATAATTTTGAACCATAATTTTATGAAGGTCAGCGTTGATTTGTACCCCCACTCACCATATCCAAGTGAACTTGACGAATTTGACCCGACTAGAATCCGCTAACGCCCCAGTTGTATTTCCAAGATTTCATCTATTCCAGATACTTTGAATAATTTAAATAACTATTCCCCTTTTTTATTAGTGAAGAAATGAATGTCTCCTCCTTTTTATTTAGATATATACTTCTTATTTTAATTTTAAATTTAATAATAACTCTAAACTACATTCTGGTAAAAGCATTATTGTATTCTTTCAATGATCTAGATATCTATTCTTTTAGTTTGATCTTTTTCAATTTGTACGTCAAATCGTACAAATTACTTTGTAATTGAAAACCGTTGAGTCTTAAAATTTTCTTTACTTTTATTTTTATTTCTTGACAGAATTCCTAGAATTTCGAATCTTAAACGAGAATCAAGAAACCGCTTTCACTGGATTCGATTTATTGAATTATTCTATTTTAAGCATAGCCCTAATGCAAATCTGGTTAGGGATTGTAAATATCTGCAAAATATTTGAAATAATAGTTGTAATTTTATCAGATTGATGTATAAGTAAGTACCTTATCTTTCTGAATCCGAATAATATTTTCAGAATTTTGAAGAAACTATTTTTCTTGCAATTTTCGGCTGCTTGCAAAATAGTTTTCGGGAAAAAATATTCTATTTTTTAGGCTCTTTTCAGTTTCATCCGTTTTCTGAAAACCTTTATATTTACCAAAAGGAGAGCTATAGTGAATTTATTTCCCTTTTCAACTCGTTTTAAAATAGAATACTATTTGAGGTTACAAAATTATTTACTGTTATTCTTCTTAATTTTAAATTAAAGCTACGGTTTTATTCAATAATAAATGGAGTAATTTAAATTTTTCATAGTTAAGTCATACTTTACGATGTAGGTAAATTTTTATTTTTCATGTAGGAATATTGTTAAAAATTAATTATATATTGTAAAATGTTTAATTTCGTCCAATGCACTGTCGGAAACTTTGTTGAAATAACTAATGCGTATAATACTTCACTCTATGTGTGTACATAATTTCTCGGGAAAATATTTTTCTACTTACCATAAAATAATCGCCTGAAGCATCTGAGCAATGCAGGAGGATTAATATCCACCTGTCTGTAATAGTCTTTACATCGATCGTATTTTCTCCGTTATCCTTACGTTATTAATTAATGTATTCCTTATTGAGATCCTGTTTATTGACTTTATATATATATTCTGGGCTTCAAAGAATTACTTCGAAGATAGATATCCGTAGAGATATGCTTATTATTTGTTTCTGTATTTATCTGCATTTATATGAGTATATTTATCAAGTGGATGGTTCTATTATAAAAAGAAAATTGCAGTTAGATATTTCTTGAGAAAAAAAATTCAAAGATACTTTAACGTTTGAAGTTTGGAAATAGCTATTTTAAAAAATATATGTAGAAAAAAAGTTAGCAAGTTTAAAAAAAAAGGGAACATTTTTTTATACATCATTTTCCTGATATTTATCATTCTGTAATAAAATTATTTGAAAATATCATGCATTAGAAGTCGAGTTTTCTTACTATTAGATTTTGTAAAGTTTTATAATGCTTATTTATATGCAGTTCTTTGAATGCAAAATGTGTAAAGAGAAAATTTTAAGTTGAAAACCGGAATCCGAATATGCCTTTCATTTACATAAAAATTATAAATTTCCTTTAAAGTTTATTTTTCTGTTTAGTACTTATCAAATATACACGAATAAGACAAATGCTTAGGATTAAGTCGAACTGACTGCTATTTTGAAAAGATTCGTAAATAAGGATATTTCTAACAAGTTTTATTACATTTCTGGCGTCAAAATATGATTCTATACAATCGGGATGCCGTCACTATTTAACATTTCATTCAATTTGAATATATTCATGTCGTTATTTTTCCAGAATTAAAATAATCGATAGGTCGATCTGAACTTTCGTGTTATTAGAATCAAGCCAAGAGAATTTAGCAGATGTTTTCTTTGTGCCACATTTAATGTTTTCTTGCAAACATTTTGCCCAGTCTAGCTAGATATTTTCAAACGTTAATCGTAATGCTTGGAAAAATCCAGAAATCAAATTTCTTGTATCATATTCTAAAAATATCATTGTATATAATACTCGGATCGTAATTATTTCTTTAAAAAGTGAATCTAATTTTTGGTTCTTAAAGCAAGGTATACCATATTTTCGTTGAGATTATTTGGTCTATTCGAAATTGGGGGGGGGGGGGGCTTTACTCGTGGCTAAATGGTGTAGTTATTCGGGATCTCAGGAGTACTTCATTGTGTTATCACTACTTCATTGTTTGAAAACGGATGTGACATTGACGACCAAAGATTGCTTCTAAACTGACATTCAAATATCGAAATAAAGTTTTCTTAATCGGATGATCCAATTGTGTAATATTTGCTGCGTATAAAACTTGACATTCAATCTGGTATTTTCGAAACTGTTACTAAAAATGAAAAGGCCAATCTTCCGTACAGCAGTTTCTATTGTATTTCTAATTGACGGAGGGGAGGAAAAAAAAGAAAAAAGAACCTACAGTATCGAGCGTACTCACGCTGTGTGCATTCATGGTCAATTTGTTCCTTTTTCATCGGTCCCGTGAGTGCTGAATGCAGGGGGAAATGACTGCTTTTAATGACTTCTCCCAATTGAGTACAAACTCTTAAGAAAGATAAAACTTTACGACGGGAGGAATGGAGCTGCATTAAGTTTACGATGGCATAAAGATTATCGAAACTCCCAAGAAAGTGAGCTTGTCAGTGTTAGGAAAATGATTAAATCTGCATTTTTTTGTCAAAGTTAGGACAAATTTACGTTCAATAGTTTGTGTGCAAAACCTCGTTTAAAGAATATTGATATTGTAATAAAATTACTGAAGGATGGTTGTTAAATATTTAGAATTATTGATAAATGGTTTATATTCATGCAGATATAAGTTTCATGTGCTGGGTATGCAGTGAATTTGTGTTGGAAAATGAGTAATCTACTTAAGCTTTTTTCACTTTTTGATAAGAGATTGCGTTTTCACTAGAACTGGGAAGAAATGCTCGAATATTTTCTATATTAAGTTTATTCAAAGTATTTTAGCTCATCTTCTATTTATTTCTTTATCTCCATTTCTTTTCCGATATCAGCATGCTTTTGACAAAAAAAAAAAAACCGTGCTGCCTCATTGTAAATATTTGCATGTGTCTGTCTGTAGCCTTATTTTGTAGCTTTTATTTATCGACCACCATAAGATAATGAAAAAAAAAATATACTCGCATCATTCTATGACCTTCAAAATGAAAGCAGTTAGACCAAGCACGGCCCTTGCCCCATTACCTTGGCCCAACGTATAGTATTTGTAATTATTTGAATTATATTAATTAATAATTTTCTACTACGATTTAAAAAGGGAGATTAGCTTGTTAAAACGCTTTGTGAATTCTTTCGTAATTGGATTCAATAAATTTATATATAATGCATCTTAATTTCTTCACAAAACAAATTAATCTTCATTGCAGTTCATCTATTTTATTTTGCGGCGAGTTTCTGCACGGTTTACACGAATTTTTATCTCTATCGTGAGATTTACTTCATCGCAGTTAATTCTGTTTTACAGGAGGTAAAAACGCAGAAACTAACTTTGGTTAGAAGTCTTTCTAAAGTTATCGAGAATTTTTCTGAGGAAAATTATTTCATATTTCTGTATTTTCAAAATTAAGAAATATCCCACTCAACCAACCCCACTATAGCATAGTTTCTGTTAAATCATGTCTTGTTAGTTTATTTTTTAACATTATTAAAACTAAGCACTTAAAACAAATTCAAGAAGAAGAATTTGAATCAGGTTACCTGTAGAATGAAAGATACCATTAAAACTCCTGTGTTGGAGATGCTTTTTTTAGTGATATTTTTCTTATACAGGTATTATTCGTTACAGAAACGCATCTAATAAATACAATTCAATGATATCGTTCGACTGGTTTTTATTGTATTTGAATTTGCCTCTCTGGCGAACTTTTATGAGTTATTCAAACATACCAATGAAAATATTATAGAAATACATCATCAAATTTGATTTATAGAATGTTATTCAACACATACGTTATTTCATACTTGCTCGAATCTTGAAATATAAATTCTGTTTATTAATATTTTTTTATAAAAAAAAATCAGTTTTTTCCCTTTGGATTTAATTCCAATTTGTCTTATCTTTGATTTCGCCTGTTATTAGTTTCACGTTACTGATTTGATACCCTCCCTCCCCTTTCAAAGAGTTTACCTCTCTAAGTAGCGATCTTGAATTTCATTTCAACTATAAATGGAATCTTTATTGTAAGTCTTGGTATAAAGAGTATTAGGGAGGGAGGGGGGGGGGTCCATTCTCCAGTCATTATTTCTCTTAAGGGTAAAAATTTCTTTCATTATTTCTGCCTGCATTTTTTGCTCTTGTGGATGATGAAATCTTGAAAAGTGCAAAAGGAGATGTCCCTTTTATTTATAACAAGGGCGTTCTTGAAATTTGATCTACAGAGTCTTTCCTTCCTTACAATTAGTAACAAAACGCCATGAGTTAACTTTATAAATGTGAAAGATCAAATTTCATACTTGTGTGAGGGATGCATTATATTTAGAGGTTTTAATGAGTTTACTTTTTTGTTTATAATTTAATTGGAGATTTAAAGTATTTCTACTTTTAACGTAACATTTGAATTCCTAATCTGTCCGATTTATCTGAAGTGATTTAAATATTTAATTCGTTAAAATAGTGAATTTGTTCATCGAAGTTTCAATTTTCTGTTCGTTTGAAATTTTTAGTTTTTTCATTTCTCTCGTATTAATATGTAATTTTGGGCACTAAATTGTACTCTAATACTTCATGTGCGTTATGAAAAAAATTCTGTATTGTAAACCAGGGGTCGAAAACCTTGCAGCTGTAGTGTGCCAAACCAGTCTATCAATATGATTCAAGATGCCGCCCAATAAAAAAAATTTGAAACAATTCAATTCGCGGGAAATATATCCAGAGTTAGGGAATAGAGGTCACACACACACAAGAATACACATTTAGTTTGGATATATTAATTATGCATCATTCAAATATATATTTATATAAAAACAAAAAATATATAACTATTTCTTCATTATTAATAAAACATTAATGTTGTATGTATATTTTTTGTATTTTTTAACATTTATCAAAATAAGAAATAAACAGCATAAAATGTAAGTTTTCCCCTTCAACATATTTAAATAAAATATTTTAATGTGAATCTTTCCATGTACCTCTCTACTTCATATCGCAATATCAAGGTACAATTTGCGACTCTTTCAATTTCCTTCAATTTTTCCCTACGTTCCGAGCTATTAAAAATCGTCTTCTCGAATCTAAACTCTATTATAATATTTAACTTTACACTTAAATTAATGAAATATCCCTTGTAAATTTCGTAAGAAAAGATGAAGTGTCTCTTAAATTTTACGTAGTATAAGACTTTTTTTGTGCCCCAGTGAAACAATGACGTTATAAACAATACGATGCAATCCATTACTACAGTTAACTATTTTTACAACAGTTTTTTAGCACGTTTTTCACGTAGTGTAAAAAAAAGCGCTATTAGGACGCAAATTTCGTCCTCGTCTTCGTTCCATATTTTGTCGTACCTTTTTCTCGGCCAATAATTAACCGATTGACCTCGGGTTTTCGGCATTTGGTCGCATTTGTGCCCTAGATGAGCTGAATCATATTTAAATTTATTAATTTTAATTTTTTTTTAATTTAAAAGAAAAAATTTAATTTTTTTTTAAGTATAGTATTATTTTTTGTTAGTAAAAAGTTCATTAGTTGCATTATTGTAAAATACAACATGTGAAAAACGCGCTAAAATTACTTGGCCATGCCAATGATTGATATCTTGTTTATTTCTCTGAAGCCAGTGAATTATAACTTCCCGTGTTTTTATAATGAGACTTTAAAATCAGTAAAGAGCCGAGTTCAAAAATTTTTAGAACTGTGAAAGAAATGTTTGTTAATCTTAAATCTGAATTTCTTCGAATATTGACGAACTGCTCACGTTAAAAATGATTTATGTTTGGTTATATAAAACAGACTAAACATGTCTTCTAGTAAAGAAATTGTACTCTCGCGCCTCGTAATTTTTCCTTCTGATCTTAAATCTGAAAATGCAGCCACAGGTAGGTCTTGAAGTCCCGCATAAAATACATGACTAATGAGCGATCCAGGGCGGTCAGCGATTTGTCAATGTCATGCGGATAAGTTCGTAACTGCCTCGCTCTCTCTCTTAGTATGAAAATGCATATTAGCAACGTTGTTCACTTGAGTAACCAATTATTTATTTTATGCAGAAAATAAGAATTTTTCTAAAAACTTTTAAATTTAAAATGGTCCAAGTCTCCACTTAAAACATTCGGTGTGGACGTTTTACAATTTATCTTTTGCTGAGTCATCGCTTGTCAAAATTGCTTTTCTTGACAATCCTAACGGCCTGGATGACGTATATTAAGAATGTCTTGTTTGGGATTAATTTCTTCCATGTTTTCTTAAGCAGAAATCCACAAACAGGAAAATGAACCCTTACGTAATTTTTCTCTTTAAATTTTGCTTTGACAGCAATGAAATACAGAAATAAAAGGTTTTTATGCTGTTGTATAAAGCGAGTTATATTTATCTTCAAAACAAAAAAAAAAAGTTAAATGCGTTTTACTGTGAATTAAATTTTTTTTTTTTTTGCTTGCTTTTAGAATTCCATCAGTATACATAAATTTATAATGCTGGTTTTTGATTGATGTATTTTGGCAATTATTACTTTTTCAGTGTTTTGAAACTATTCAACTTTTATATTCTATAATAATTCCGTCGCTGAAATTTTATTTTTATACCAAAATATAAGCACCCCCCCCCCGTCAGATCTATAAATAACCCTTCTGAATATTCCTAAAATATTTTTAAATTAATAAAACAAATCGAACTTATATTACATTACTTTGGCTCGTAAACTATTTCAATTTAAAATTGAATAATTCGGTCCTAAGGCAGTGTACCAATCTTAAGAGAACATTCTAGAACGCTAGATGGCAACGATACTGATTGGAGGTACTGCACCTGCGCGAGTGCCACTTCATAGCATTCGGTGATTGTACTCAGAGAGAGGTTGGTTAACTCCGCCAGCGAGCTAAGTGAGGAGATTTTGTATCTGCCGAAGGCATATGTGATAGATTGCATCCTGGTCCATTTTTGCTTTCTCTAAATAACGTACCAACAACTCACATAAATTTCTAATTTTCTAAAATTTGTATAAATTATAATTTTTTTGAGCGAGTCGTCATGTGTGTTCGTGGTTAAAAGATGTAAAACATCCTAGTCTCGCATCATTGCCTGAGAAATCAGAGACATCACAACAATCTTAATTTTCAATACACAAGTACAATCTTAATTTTCCTTTCAATTTTTTGAACACACTATTTACATTTGACTTTTTGTTTTCAATAGATTATATGCATTTATTAAACTATTCGTATTTATTCTTAATGTTACTGTTTAATAAGATTCAAGAAATTGTAAATTTTTTATCGAATTTTTTAGTCGAATCATTTACATGATTAGACTTCGTTCTATTAAAATTCGGATTTTTTTTAATGATGTGAATTGATCAAAATTAATTTCATAGTATTTTTTTATAAAAAAAACGACTATATGTTCAAATTTATGGTGTCTAAAATATGCAAGAATTTTGAACATAAATTATATTAAAGCAATTCTTTTAACTCTTATTTTTTTTAAAATCACTATGAAATCGAATGAAATGAATGAATCTCTTTGCCAATGAAATCTAATGTAGTCGAGTTATATTCCTCATTCTTGGTTAATTTTCCTTTTCCTGCCCTTGATTTTTTTTACATCTGCCATTATTTAATCTTAATTCATCGCGGGAATTCGCTTTAGACTCGTTCACATATATCCCACGCATTTCAGTGGCTCAACTGAATCCTTCATAAATTTGTTGCAATCATCACTTGGAACTTCGTAGGCGTGTCTTTGTCAGATGATCTCGAAGATCATGTACCTACGTGCGATAGATAATTAAAGCAGGCTAGTAAATAGATTTATTTGGGTCATTTTTTTTGAAATACGGAGTGAATTAAAGATTTTGAAACGATATAATTGGCAATATTTTTTAGAGTCGAACAGACCTTCTAAACAGGCGTAGAATTTAGATGCATATATCTCATAGACGGATCTGGTTTTCCCCCTTTTGTTTTTGAATTATTGTATAAGAAATAAAAAGCTTAAAAAACTAATTTTTTATAAAATACAGTCTGAGCTCTATTTAACGAAGTCGCTAAATCCCGAAAAAAGGTTCGTTATGTGGAAAATTCGTTAGAGATTCAACTTTTAATATATACTTTAAAAAACACACAAAACAAATTTTAAATTCATCAACACTAAATAGAAAATAAAAATAATTATTCACACTTTTTTTTTGAGAATTAATATCTATTCTTTATTTTTGTGTCTTACCCATAAAAAGAAATCTGCAAGTGAAACAAGAAAAAAAAATATTGTCCAGGAATACACTGTATTTTCAACTTTAAAAAATAATTTTATATTTAATGAATTTTTTACATTTTCTAATTTTAAGCCTACGAGTAATTTTAAACGCACATTATTTCAAAACCAGTAATTTTAAGCATGAAGCCTAGTGGCTGAGTGGCCCGGGGTTCAAATACCTGACTGGGCAAGGTCGACTCAGCCTTTCATCCCTTCAGTGGGTCGATAAATGAGTATCAAGCTTGCTTGGGAATTGAAAACTGGGGGTTTCGCGTCAGACAGACCACTTGACCGAAACATCTGTACATGCACCCCAGCGCCTAAGGACACGTAAACTGATATAGGCACAATAGCTTTGGCTCTCATGGGCTGTTGCACCCCTGAGTTCAGTAATTTTAAGCATACATGCGTCTTTAAATTTAACTACTGATAAAATCTGTTAGTTTTATTTGAGATTTTGTTTGAAAAATGACCATTTCATTGCTCTAGGTGAGTTTGGTACCTGGTAAATCCAGTTCAAGGTCATTGATCATCATAAAATGCGCTAAAAGAAAAAACAGTTTGAAAAATGTCCTGAAATATTTTAAAAATAGGGAGGAAAAAAATTGAATTACAAGAGAAAAAGTTCCTTAAATATAAAATGCACATCGCTTTTTGGAGGTTATTTTACGAAGAAAATAGTAAAAAGTTATTGGCTCCTGGAAAAAGTTCGCAAAATAGAGAAATTCGTAAAATAGAGGTTCGACTATAGTCGCATATAATGACATTTATTGTGTGTTTTAGTCTAATACTTACAGTAGAATGTCGTTTATCCGAATCAATTGGGACCGGTCACCGTTCGGATACGCGATTGTTCGGATAACCGAAAACTGAATGCGATCCATGCAGTATATGATACTGAACATTATATAAATATTGAAAATCATCACATGCGGGAAATGTTGCTTGAAGAAAAAAAATAGGTGCAAAATGTCGCAATTTTACCTTTATTGTGAAAAATAATCTCTTATTTTTCGCTGTACCATTGTACACCTTCGTTTTTTCAATGCAAGGTCTCTGATTCTCTTCAGCAGCAGTAGTTGAGTAGGACAGCACTCTGATTGTTGTTCGTACCACTCCATAGCTGTCTCTAACGCAGAAACACGTCTGCATTTGATGGACCCTTGCTACTTTCGCTGCTGTTGTTGTCCTCGTCTTCATCCGTTTCATCGTCGACAGGGTGGGATTCTTCTTGCACGGAAGTCACAATCTCGTCATCATTCAGCATTTGAAATCCAAAGTCTTCTGCATCGCATGCCATCCAGGTTTTTACATCAACAAAACTCGACAAAAAAGCACGTATAAAAGCACCGCTCACAAACTGACCTAATATTCCGCGCAGATGTTTACCAAATCACACAACTGAAATTTCCCAAATATCCCTCACCTTGGGTTTTCCCGTCACTTTTGGCCTCACACGAAAAAACTGTTGAGCAATTGCACTGTTCGAATACGTATACGGACTTTAGTTGGGATATTTGACGCTCCGGATAATAAACGTTCGAATAAACGACGTTCTACTGCATTTTAAAAATCGTAAAATCACGCAAAGTATATATTTAAAAAAAATTTTTTTTTTTATTGTACATCGAAATTGTAAAAATATTTTCACATACTTCAACTCTAGCTGTGCAATCTGGTGCTTTAGACACGGATTTATGTTACATGAAGAATTTGAAAGATTAAATACAGCCACCACACTAAATTACCACTCTTCAATATGTTATACAGTTACGTTTTCGAAGTATTTAATATTAAACCTGTTCGTGAAGGCGTCTTACGTATGCTGGCTGTTCTCTTTAATATTCCTTTGAAAAGCTCTAGTTATCGAATAAAAATAGAGGTTATGGCACAAAGAAAGATGAATACTTTTTCTCCCGCAGCTTGTGTGTATCCTATTGGAGTGCTTAACGAGAGATGATGGATGATTCTTGTTTGTATCGCTTAAGATTCTTTTGGCATTCTTGTTTTGGATTGATGTGTTTGTATTATAGATTTTGCGAGTCGAGTGTATTTAGAGAAAGTTTAACCATGCGTTCAATGTTTTATTTGCAATTACAGCTTGAAATCTTTTTTTCCCTTCGATAACTGTGTTAAATTTTATATCAACTCGCACACAGTTTTGAATTAGCATGTTTTTAAAGATTTTTTCCCCACATTGATTTTTTGTTAAATATCAATTCTTTTATACATAGTGTTTTCTTAATTTATTATTTAAAAGAAGATAGACAATTTTTCTACGCCTTGTATATTTTATTTTCTATGAAATTTAAAATATTCATTTTATATTCTTAGTCAGGGGTGGGCAGACTTTTCGAGGGCACGGGCTACTTCGAATTTTTTTCAAGGTGTTACGGTTCACCTAATGGCATAGATGTGGGGAGGTACGAAAAAGGCTACAATATTTATTATAACTAACTTTTTATTATAACTAAAATAAAAAAACTCGCCCCGCTCCTTTAAAACAGTATTTAAAGCTAAACGCAAGATACAAACATAATAGTAATAGCCACACAAATATAATAATATCAAATGATGCATTAATTATAAAACAATTCAAAATACATAAAAAAATAAAGCATTTTCATCTGAAGTTAGTTCTCTCCTGTTATGGTCAGTAGAAGACCTAGTCTGCATACTGTCCGCTAATCTTGAATATTTCAGTATATAATTACAAGCTGTGATCTTCAGGCGGTCTCTCCAAAACATCTTGGTGGTCTACCGGTAGACCGCGATCGACTTAATGCGTACTTCTGTTAAAGTGTTCACATACGCATAAGAAATTTTTTTAGAAAGAAGTTTGTTGGAAATAGTTCATTTTTTCCCCATTAATATAGTCAAGACTATTTCCAAATTTCTCATGGAAATAATGTGTTTTACTAGTTGATAAAGTTAATATTTAGAAGATTTAATTAATATTTGATATTGATTATTGAACTGTAGATTATGTTAAATTTAATCCAGTGTCACCATGGGTTAATGGACTCATAATATTCAGCTTTACAATCTGTTTTCTTTTGAACTTTTTTATTGTTCTTGTACATTTAGTTAATTTTAAAAATGATTATCTTTATAAGGCTTTCTCCTTTTAACTTAACTCTAATAAGGTTTGTTTTTAGTTTTTTTAATGCAATTGATTAAATTATGAAAGACTTCTGGACGAGTATTTGCATTTCAAAAGGATTTACAGTTAGTGCTGAAGTTTTTCTTGTTGTACAAAATCATACTACAGCTTTAAAATTGTCTTAACCTAAACTTGCTTCTTTAGTATTATTTGAATTGGTTTAAGTTGTAATTTACGAATGAAAATTATTCAGAACTGCAACTTAATCAGCCTATCCTAATCAGCTCTTCCCCATTTTTTCCCCTTCCAAGTGATTCCATTTATATTGGATAGAAATATGTTCGTTCCAAGCCTCGCAAACCATGGAAATTTCAAATATGTAAGAGTACTTGAGAAAGTTCGTGTGCATATATCAGTGACAAAACTTTCGTAAAATTATGCGAAAATTGTATTAAAATGGAACCAGTTGTAATGGAAAATTAGGTCAACTTAGACTTATGTGACGATGGGAAAAAATCCTTAGTACCTTCTCGTGTAGTGGTGGTGGTGGTGGTGGGGGGGATGAGGTGATATAAGTGTTTAAGACCTTTACGTTACATTATATTGACTTTAATTTTCCTGTCAAAGAGGAAAAAAAAATCATTCCAAAATGCTTTTATAAAAACAAAAAATTTGATTTGCTAAATGAAGATTAGATAAAAAAAACAACAGTTACGTTATCGAAGCTTTTCATTAAATCGTATCGTACGCGTAAGTCAATTTTAATCTTATGAATTTGGTGGATAAAAAAAGGATTTTTCTAAAACGCTCCTATTTCTTTTAGATAGTTCTTGTTAAATTCTGTACCTTTTTAGTTTAAACTAGAGGAAGTTATCACTGATATCTTTTGCAATTTTTTTTAACAATCTAAAATTGAACTCAGGGTTTTTTACTTCTCTCTTGCTAATCACCCTCGCCTTTTTTCTTAGAAAAATATTTCTATCATTTCATTAGTGTGAATAATCGCTCTTGAATGACTGTCAAATGTATAGTGGGAAAAAAAACTCATACCGATTATTTTTTAATATAAATTCGACATTTTTTTGCTCTTCCCTCCTCTCCAATCATTGAACCACTAATCAAAAAATTAATTTCATTTGATTGAAACTCTTGATAATATCCCCCCCCCCTTTTCGATAAAAAAAAGTTAGCGCGTTTAATATTAATCGGATATCAGTCGAATAAACATGCGGTTAAAAATAGAAG
This sequence comes from Trichonephila clavata, assembly GCA_019973975.1. Taxonomy (NCBI): domain Eukaryota; kingdom Metazoa; phylum Arthropoda; class Arachnida; order Araneae; family Nephilidae; genus Trichonephila; species Trichonephila clavata. The sequence goes on from BMAO01039452.1 coordinate 35,458, forward strand.
CTTGGAAAAAGTTACAAAATAACAGGCGTTTATTCGAGTTCCGTTTAAAAAGTCTATCTCTTTTGAAGTAGCTTTAATAAATCAATGTTAAGTGCACTCTCGTTGTATAGTTGACGTCGTAGCGATATTAAATTTGCCCGAACTAATTTCAGCCATCCAGATGGGGAAAAAACTAACCGCGCTTCGCTTTATTTTCCCTACGTTTGTAATATATGTATCTCATCATTAATATTTCGTGTGGTTTACGTTTTGCACGGTTGACTAAGGAGGGTGCCGAGAGAAAAAAAAATCGTAATGATGGAGTTGCAGATGGTTTCCGTTCGAACCATGGTAATTTTTTGGGGTCGACGGTTCCCCGTTATAAAGGGCCGACTATCTGCATCATTATACACGTACACCGGAAAACAACAGAATTTTCCCTCTCCTATACCCCTATCCAACACGTCTCCCAACTAGTACTTTTTTTATGCGTGTCTTTCTAGGTCTAATCGTCTTGTCGTGATTTGTATTTTGATTTCTTTTGTGTGCACTTTCATCGCATTTTTTACAGAGTAGGAAATGGTGTGACTTTTTCCTTTTTTCCGGATTTTGAAGCAGCTTAGTGTATAGGCATCTTTTGGGCAAAAACTGCAATTTCGTATGGTATTTGAATTGAATAGCAATTGTTTGTTCTTAACTGTGTGTCCTGGTTAGTACGATTCTTATTGTATTTGATTCTCCCCTTCTGTGCAATTTTAAATCTCATTAATCTTCGAGGTATAACACATTTGTATTTTTATAACTGTTCAAAGTTAATTTCTTAATTTAGTGGAAGATCTTTCAATGAGCATTTTCATTTTTCCCCATGAAGGTAAAATGGCTTTTTGATAAGAGTTGCATTGTGTTAAATTAAAGCAATTTCTTTCATTAGTGAAAAGCTCACTCATTTTCTTGTTTAAATGTATTTAGTGAACTTTTTTTTGGAAATCCATTAAATTTATTGTAGCATGGATTAAATTTATGCTACCCCTTGAAACATAACTTTATTTTGAAGTGCCAAGAAATCGCAAATTTTAGTTTTTAATCCAATTTTGAGATTTTCTTTTTGTATTTGAGACCGTTTGATTTGTGTAGTTTTTGCTCATCGTTCTTATGGTTGTTGAACAGCATAATAAAACGTAATCTATTTATTGAAATAGATTTAGATGGGAAAACCCTCGTCAATTTAAGATAATTGATGTGTTGAGTTGCTTTTGTGCTGATTTAGCGTCTTATTCTCGTTCGAGATTCACCAGTCGTTTGGCTAATTCTTATTCGGAAGGAGATTCAAATTTACGAGAAGATTATTGGCCGAAATCAGTACACGGATACTGAATTACCGAAAGGCTTTCCTCTTTTTTCCAATACTTTTATCTTTCAGGATAAATTTAAAACTCATTTAAAAATGTTGGGTCACATCGATTTGCATCTCATTGCGTTTTTATAGTGCATCTGCTTAGAAACTATCAATTCAACATCATACCGAATTCTAAGATTATAATTATTGCAATTTTATGTTTTGGAAAATAAAAGGATATAACCAATTTCAAAGATATTCCTCATTCAGAAAAAGAAAATGTGTATATGTAGAAAATAACTAATTAGTATTTTGTTACAATGGCGCTGTGTGTATGCGCGAGCTATTTGGAAGCTTTTAAATCGTATTACTGTACTATAAAATTATGCGATACGTTTTAGAGCAGGTTTAGGCTTTTGCATTCTTGCAAATTAATTTTTAAAATGTCATAAATGTAAATAAATTTTAATAAATCTTATGCTAAATTCGTACGGGCTCGTATAGTAAATTTTCGGTGACACTTCAAATCAGGGGTAAGCAGTAAGTCAATCGCAATCTACCTGTGGACCGCCAAGACATTTTGGGGTAATCCCCCTTTACTGAGATCTTGTACATGAATTTGTAAAATTTAATCTGGAACGCATTTTCACTTCGCAGGATAGAATTTAGAAAAATTGTCTCGGGAAAAAAACCCCGCATAGAAAATAAAATTACTAACGATGAAAAAAGGTAAAGCAAAAAAAAAAAGGTAACACTAAAAGAAAATTTATATGGAACAATACACAAGCTAGACTGGAAAATTGGCTTTTCACAATTGACCTACCTGTGTGAATCTGCGTTTTCAACGATGAATGTAATTAAGACAGCATACTGTTTCAGTTTCACAGACGACCACTTAGAAACCAGTGCAAGATAGTAGTTAGAAAGTATATACCGAGAAGTTCAAAATTTACGGGCTGTAGGCAGACTAAGTCATCTACTGACTATAACTACGAATGAGTGAGTGAATATTAACGTCGCTCTATTCAGCTACACTGGCGACGGAACTTGTAATTTTGAACCATGGTCAAGTGACGAGGACGACACCTGAGCTGGCATCCGGCTCTCCTAACTTCCACACTACACCAACAGGAAGACGTTTGAGCTTCGACAGATTTAACGTACATCAGCCTTTCTACACAGTGAGCTTCAATGGCACTGGGCTCGAACTCTTGACAAGCCAACCACGAGTCCGTTACCTTGACACTGGTCTATTGCGACCACCTATAACTGCGAGAGCTAACTTTAAATAAAAATTCTTTATTTTTAATGTATTTTGAATTGTTGATAATTAATGCATCATGTGATATTATTAAATTTGTAGCAGTTATTATTATGCTTGTATCTTGCGTTTTGCTTTAAACGGGTTTAAAGCGTAAGTTTTTTTATCTACACTATTAAAATTCGAAGGTAAACAAACGTATGTATGTATGTATCTATCTATCTATCTATCTATCTATCTATGTGCGTCTATCTTCTCACGAACAGCACCACGCAGAAAGTCGCGGAAGGTACCAAAAGATCGGGAATTTTCCGGGGAAGCCGTATTGCCTATTTATATTCCGATATTGTAATTAGTTAAAAAGATATTAATTAAAAACCTTAAAACGCCGAATTATTTTACTCCTGCCGGTTGCTTACTTGGCGGAACTTCCCTTCCGTTTCGGCCGAGCGGTAATCTTACGTTTTCCACCATATTAAAATTGTCATCCGATTTTCGGTGTCGCAATTAGACAAAAAATAATTACAGAATCGGAAAGATCATTTATTTCGCCACAACACGGTGTAATTTTTTTTGTAAAATAACGATATTTTCTATTTTTTTCGAATTTTTTAAAATAGTGTTAAAACTGATGCGTTTTTATGAAAACTATTTCTAAATCGTTGGGTATGAATTACTTTTCGTGTTATTAAATCGATATTCTACACTAATTAACTTCAAGCCTTTTCTCTTTTAGATCCATTCATTTAAAAAATAAAATTTCCAAAACTTTTTTTTTAAAGAATTTTTAAAAAGTAGTCTTAATTTTTACTTCACATTGAATAACTTCGTCATTTATGAAGATAATCTCACAAAACCTTTTTTCCGTCTGTACAGTAATATTATCCGAAACATATACGAAGATTGAAAAAATTGCTTCAAAATTACGGATTTTAAAAAACATTTTGTGATTTTCGTAAACTTATGTTTTTTTCTGAGAAATAAATTAAAAGTAGTAATTTGTACATTTTTTATTTCAAAGTACGTTATTTTTGCAAATAGTTGGTGATGTTTGAGAGCATTAACGTAAAAATTACGCCCTTAAAATAAAGGTAATGATTTTTTAAAATAATTTAAAATAGGCGATTTTACATTTAGCCAAACATTGGTTAACTGTCTGGTGGCGGAGTGCTGAGAGCTTTCGCTACACTCAAGACTATAACTGCAGCACTGCCGTGCGCGGTCAATGTGAAGGATGATGTCCGCTTCGTTTTATGAAACATAATGTAATTTTGTAATACTTTTTTTCATTTATGTATCACATATAAAAGTATTTCTTGCATGTGAAAAATATTTTACATGTATAAAATAATGAAAAAAATATAATTAACAAGTTTTTGAATTAAATACCTGCATATTATCTTTGAAAAACATAATAAAACTGATAATCTTTACTTTTTTTCTTTAAAAGAAAAGGGTAGTCTGAAATTTAAAAAGTTAAAATAAATATACCCTTTTATCAATGTACATATGTGCGTTAGTATTTTTTGATTCTGAAATTTAAAAATGTAGACATTAATAATGCAAGATAAGTGTATAGATAATTAACTATTAAAACAGTTTTTTATGTAAACACTTATTTTGTGTATTGTGGTGTGAAATGTGGAACAGGGTCCTCGCCCCTCACTCTGGAAACTGTGCTTTAAATATAATATTCAATGCACAGGCTAATGGTTCCACACAATTTTTTTTTTTCCAATACAAAGGTAGTTTTAAATGTTACAAAAATTAAATAAATGGATACTTTTATTATCAATTTCATTTATCATGTTTTTTTTAACTGTTAGAAAAAAGGTTTATTCAGTTAAATAACCATAATTTCCGTAGAAAGACTAATAGCAATGTTCATCAATTATATACTTCATTATTAATTGCCAGTCTATTTCCCGAGCCTTGTAATACTTCAAGCATTCTCTCAGGTTACAAAAGTATTTTAATTTCAAAGTATTTTTTTCTTTGTTTTACTGAACATAATATCATTTTGTAATACATTTTTTCATTTATATACCACTTCTTACAGCAATATTTATTCAATATGAAAAAATATTTTACACACATATGTACCATAATAAACAAAACATAATTAAACATGAAATAGCTGCATGCATGTTATATTTTGTTACTTATTATATTGCTATTTCATAACTGTGTCATGATTCACAAGCTCACTCATTTTATATAATTATTATAGTTTTTGATTTCATTCAGGAAATTTCATACCACTGAATTCATTACCAATAATTTTATGAATTCTTATAAAAAATATTTCTTGAATATGTGAAACATTTTATACACATATGTAAAATAATGAGCAAAACATAGTTAGCCATATATTTTTAAAAAATATTATAAAACTGATTATCTTTATTTTTTTTAAAAATTTAGTTTCAAAAAAGACACTTTATGAATTTCATTTGTCATTTTGTACGTTTTTTTTATCAATGCACATATGTATGCACTCGGTAAAAGCCCGTGCAACGCCGGGCCATGAAAGCTAGTTATGAATAATTGCTGCCCCGTGAATCGAGCAATAACATTTATTCGTAAAACAAGAGCAGTTTTTGAGAAAGTTTGAACTGCTGTGTGAGAAACATAGCTCAACTGCGATGTTTTATTCATTTGTATCTTTTCAGTGCTCGTTTTTGAAAGGGTGTAACCTTTTTTTTTTATATGGTAAATTAAATATTATTTCCAAATAAAATAAACCTTTACCATTCTAAAAATCATTAAAACGTAAAATGTAAAATTACAAATCAATAAAGTAGATTTTATGATTTAAAAATTACAAGTTTAAGAAATTTGTTCACGCGAATATATAAAAGAGCATTACGTTTTTCCTGCTAAGTATTTACTAAGCTTTTCGCACAGTTGACCCTAAGAATTTTCTTAAAATTCTCTCAAAATCTTCCAATAAATCTATGAATATGTTTAGCATCAGAGAAAGCTCTCTGTTAGGCTAACCACATATTAGCTTAACTGGGCCAGGTCGAGCCAGGTCAAGATATTTTAAGGTTAAGATTTTCCACTTCTAACTTAGAAAATTTGAACTTGTTGTACAATAATGTGATTGATTTTAATTCTACGTTTCATTTATAAGAAATAAAGTATAAATGCGGTATATATATTCATGTATTACTAGAGAAGTTTTAAAGTGATTTAATTTTATTTTGTCACAAAAGAATTATAAGACAATTGTAGTTTTTGGTCTATTTACATCATTTTCCTACAGTTTCACACAAGAAATACAATATATTATGCTAATATTATATAATCCTATTATATGTTTTGCTTATATTTTATATAATAATATATATTTTTTATAGTATAGCTTAACAAATTATACATAAAAAAGGATTCGCTTAGCAAGCAATATTTCGCGTATCACGAGTATAAAATGGTGAAACCTCTTCTCTGTCTGTGAGAAGTGTTGAAAGAATTCAGAGCAGCTGAAACTCAAAGGTATGGCAAATGAAAATAAGCAAGCAGGGGGGGGGATGGTGGTATAACGGAGAATATTAGGGCCCCACCTGCGAGGTCAGGTTTAGGGATCTTACAAATAATTGTAACTTGCCGTCAGTCAGGATTTGAGCCCCCTGGAATCCTGGGCCCCTGTGATGCGGGGGTCAGGGTGTGTACATTACGCCACTTTGTGGAGATGATATATAATCCGTTTGATTGACATTTGACACTATCGAATTGGGAATTACAAGGCTGTATGAAACTGAAAAACTGAAAGGGAAAAGAAAGGAAAACAAGGAATGAAAACCGAAGTATTTGTGTTTCACAGCAAGAAGTTGTGGACGAGGAAACAGAAAATCTACTATTTTCTGATATAGTTAGAGAAATGTTGAAAGCAAGGGAAGCAGTTGCAACCAAAATGGAGAAGCATCATAAATAAAGGAGTGACTATTTATGCTACAAATTTATTTAAAGATAATGCCATGTTGCATTATCATCAAATTTTCAAGAGTCGGAAACAACATCATCTCTAGAAAGCTTTTGTAAAAAACAGAATAAGGATAGTATTATAAATAATGAAAAGTAGCAATTTCCAGGTATGATTATTTTTAACTGTTTATTTTTTGTAAGGAAAAGGACGGTGTTTAATAAGGGTGTTTTTTATTCTATCGTGTACAATGTGGATAAGTATTAAAATGAGTACAAAAGCTTATGAATCCTTATATTGTTCTGTTTGTAATTATTCTGTAAGTCACAGACATCGTACTTTTCATGCTTGCTTACATTACTTCATTTTATAACTTTATTCGGGTTTTTTCAATTTCCTACTCTATTTTAGCTCACACTCTCTCTCTCTATATATATTTATCTTGTTCAAATTTTCAATCGTTAATAAAATTCGTTCTATTCATCCAATCACAAGTTCAAATAAATTTTTAAAACTAGTAGTGGCTGACCTTGATGTTAATACAGTTTTTTTCAAATTTTAATTCATTAATTACCGCTAATTAATTAAATTAAATTAAGTACCACTTTTC